>PTEX01000017.1:3247136-3327445 GCA_003342815.1 Eudromia elegans
ACGAGGAGCTGCCCAACGGCGGCGAGCGCGTGAGCTACGGCAGCGAGGAGGGGCTGCAGGCGCCGGCGGCGAGCGCGGCCGCGCTGCAGGCGCTCAACCCCAACCGCCTCTCGGCCATGCGCGAGGCCTTCTCCCGCAGCCGCAGCATCAGCACCGACGTGTGAGCGGGAGCGGAGCAACAAAAAAGCCAAAAAAAACAAAAAAAAGAGAGAGAAAAGCAACCCAAAAGAATGTATTTCTACGCTAGGCTGGATTGCTCCGAAAAGGGTGCGCGGGGAGGCGGGTGTGGAGGTGAGGATGGGTGCGACGGGGCCGTGGGGTTTTTCTAGGCGCCCTGTTGCGACGGGTTTTTTTTTTTTTTCCTTTGCGGGTTTTTATAAAGAGCATTTTGATATCGGGCATCCTTTTATAAACGGTGCCCCGGGGGATGCCCTGCAGCCCAGGGGCTGCGGTGGCCGGCGGGGGGACAGCGCGGCCCGGTGTGGGGCGGCCGCCCGAGGGCGTCTAGGAGCCCAAAGGGGCTGCTAGGGAAGGAGGAAGAGCTGCAGAGAGAGGGAAAAACCATCYCCGGAGCCGCCCCTGGGCAGGTAGCAGCATTTCCCATGCAGGGAGCAGAGWGCAGGGAGGGAGCGAGTGCACGGGTGCACCCATGGGTGCCCCTTCCCAGGGCACTTTGTCCTCYCTGGGCACACAGGTTAGATCTAAGTGAAGCTGCGTCTTGCACCCAGCTCTGAGCACAGCGGGTTCCTGTGTGTGGAATGGGGCAGAAGGGGCTTTTTGGGGTATTCCCGTCCCGCAGCAAACCAGCATCTCCCGGGCTCCGGCGCTCCGGGTTTCCTTCTCGCTGGCTCCGTCCTGCCCTGGTCAGTCTCTGCCCATCRCCGCCGGCTCCGACCTAAGAGCAGCGCTCTCCTTCCTGCACCGCTTCTGAGGATGCGAGGAGSAGGAAATAAAAGGGCATTTTTGGGGCACATGGGGTGATAAACCCGGGCTGCAGCCACCCAGCTCTGTTACCTGGGACCTCGGGGGCTTTTAATTCCAGGGGGAACCTTTTGAAATATCCGTCCGTCTTCGCACATGAGGATCTTGGACAAACGGGGGAGCCGGGGAGGGTGTTTGGGGGGGTTCTTACGTGTTGAAGGGGCCGGGTTTGCTCCGCGGGGGGTGGTTTGTACAGTTCGTAACTTGGCTAAACGCGTTTCCACTTCGCCTTCCTCGTGGCCGCGCCGACCCCTCCGTCCTGCCCTCCCCGTCAGCCCCGCTTTGTTTTTCCTCCTTCCCCCCTTTCCCGTGTAGCTTGGACCCTAMGCAACCGAGTGACTGTTGCAGTGTCCCCTGCCGAAATCTTGTACAGGACTCCTGGCATCACCGAGACAGCGGGGRAAAAAAGGCAAAAAAAAGGCAAAAATAAACGACTCTCGTGTGGGGGTTGAGGCTGATGTGTTTGTACTCGCATCGGGATCGACGTGGCCTCCTTTGCCACCGTTCCACCTTGTGCAGGGGAGACGCAAGGAGGGCCTGAGAACCCCCCACTGCTCCCTTGCCCTGGGGGCCCACGGGAGCACCGAGCGCCTCTCATACCACCATAAATACAACAACTTTATTAAAATATACATATGAGTACAAATTAAGGATTACACGGATAAAGTTCACTGTCTGTAAACAAATATATTAAAAAAGAGCACGTCTTCTTTTTGTGATATAAAGTGCAGTTATGTTTCCATATTATTATATACAATATGTCAGCATTATGGGGGTGTTGGGGTTTTTTTCTCCTTTTTTTTTGGTTTTTGGAAGAGCTATGGAACTAACATTTGATTACAGGATAAAATCTTCTGAAAAAGTATACACCTACATATTACAAAAAAAAATAAAAGGAGCGGGGAGGAGGGCTTGGGCTCGAGTTCATTTAGCAAATGAAAAGGCAGCTTCCCACCACATTAAATGCAGTTAAAAATAGGTCTCGGGATAAGGGAGAAAACGGGTGCTCGGCTCCTCTGCAAAGGAAGCAAGCGGGTGCTTTTGTGTCGCAGCCCCCACGGGGGCTGCCTGCGGCTGGGACGAGTCAAACGCACGCGGGTCCTCGAGCAGCTCCGAGCGCAGGGGCTGCCACCGCACGGGAGAGKGATGAGGAGGGTCTTTTGCAATGGTGGAAAAAAAWATATATATTTTTTTTTAATTAAAAAACCGGCCAGTTTGGGGCCCTAGGAGTGGGGCGCGCGGCAGGAGCGGCAGCAGGCTTTGCTGTAGTACCAGTGGCTGCACAGGTTCACCTTGATGGCCAGAGCGCAGTTGGTGCCCGCCTGGTCCTGGCAGCTGTCGTCTAGGGAAGAGATGGGGACAAAGGGCAAATGACAYGAAAACCAACAAACAAAAGCCGCCAATCTGCAAGTTCTTTGATGCATTTTTCCCTTTCCTTGCTGGCTCCTTTTCCCTCTTTGTCTCTTTTCTCCCTTCCCTTTGTAGGAGCAGAGGACACGCACCCTTAGGGCAGTGATGTCCCCAGGGCATGCAGGGGGACCATGGCCACATCCCACCTGCAGGCTACTGCCTTTCAAGCCATCTTTTGCATAAAAGCAGAGAATTTAAGCTTTTCTATTTGTAATTTTTGGCCCCAAACCAGGCTGCTCCGAAGGCAGCACCTCGCAAGCATCCCCGCACGGATCACCTCCTGCTTCTGGGCTCTTCCCTGCTAGTTATTCCCTGATCCTATTACGGAATTAGGGATGTGTGTTCAGTAAAGATCAGAGGGGCTTTGAGCCAGCAGCAGCCCAGGGACATACCGAGATAGTTACAAATCCCACGGGATGCTCGGGAGCCCAAAACCATTAACATAACAGCAGGGAAGAGACGCCCTCAACTCGAGCTGGATCCTCTGCTGACGGCCGCTACCGGTACCCACAGCGCTCGGTATCACCCTAAGCACCGAGCTCGCTGCTTGGGGTGTCTCCCCCTCGATTTAACACATTTCCCTCCCCAAAACATCCTCGCGTGGGGATGTGGATGGGTCAGAGAGCTGCCCGCGGGGCCCCCTCGCTGCAAGGGCCGCGGGGAGGGAGCGGGGGCGTTTGCGGGAAGGGGCCGGTGGGAGCCGGGCGGCCCCGCTCACCTGGGGGCTCGGTGGGGCAGGGCTGCAGGTCGCAGGTCTGCTTGCCCACGGGCTTCACGAGCGGGTCGCAGCCCCGCACGATGTCCTTGCCCTGGTAGCACTTGACGTCCCGCATGCGCACGCCGATGCCRCACGTCTTGGTGCACTGCAGCGGGACACGGAGCCAGCGCGTGAGCGCCGAGCCCGCCGGGGGCTTCGGCAGGGCAGCACGAGGAGGACAGGGAGGCGGAGGGGGAGGAAAGGAGGAATAAAAGCCCCAAGCACCCGAGGGGGGATGTCTGCGTTTGCAGCCTGGGACAAGGAGCATGCCGAGACCCCCCGCGGGCCCCTACCTCGGACCAGGGCGTCGTGTACCACTTGAAGCAGGGCCGCTCRAAGCACGTGCTCTCCTCCACGGGCTTCTTGGCGGCGTCGCAGTCRGCGTCGGCGCGCGTCTTGATCTTCCCGTTGACGATCTCCAGGCACAGCACGATCCTCTTCTTGACGCCGCGGCCGCACGTGGTGTTGCACTGCGCACGGGGCGACGGCGACGCTCAGACTGGAGCGCGGCCCCACCACCGCCCCGGGCAGCATCCAGGGGCAGGGATGCAGCTCCCCCCTGCATCCTGCAGCATCCCTCTCCCGCTTACCCGCTCCCAGTCCTGCACCAGCCAGGCCGGGGGGCAGTTCTTGTCGCCGCAGGGGTGGATGGCGAGGGGCTTGCTCTCCAGGCTGCACTGCGCCTCCGGCACCACGCGCCCGTCGCTCGTCTTGCAGTACACGTGCCGGATCATGCGGCCCTGCCCGCAGCCGCCGCTGCACTGCAAGGGCGAGGTGCAGCGGGTGCTGAGCGYGCCGGAATGAATCCCCCCGCAGCCGCGGCGCATCCTCCCTCCGAGCCCATCCCGGCGGGCAGCTGCACCCCCCTCGGCTTGCAGGGGCTGCCCCAGGGTCTTCGGGGGCCACCAAACAGGCACCTTATTTCCCAGCCCGGTTGTTGCCATGGAAATTACTTATTTTTAGCCAGTGTTAATGAATCGAAACATAGGTAAAAATAGCTGGGAAAGAGGGGTCTCCATGGCGGGAATGTTCATGGAGGGAGCGGAGGGGAGGGGGTTTTGGAGCATGCAATGGAGGCATTCCCACGTCAAGTCAGAAAGATGGGAAAACTTCGGGAGAAGAGAGAGGRATCGCAGCTCGGGACGGGCACCGCACGGCCGGTGCTGCAGCAGACGCAGCCCGGGCTCAGCAGGGCCCCGTGACCGCCAAGCTGATGACTGAAAGAAGGGGTTTGCAAAAGAGCCCCCGACTTGGTGCTGAAGCACCAGCTGCAGCTCACAAGGCATAACAAAACAACGGAATATGGATCAAAAAGCAACGCGCGCGCCTCCTGCTCACCGGCCCCCAGTCGGAGACGGTCCACTGGCGGTCGCAGGGCGGCCCGGTGCAGTTCTTGTGGGCGGGCGGGCGCGCGCCGGCGTCGCAGAGCCTCTCCTCCTCGGAGCAGCGGATGTCCCGCGTCACCACGCTCCGCTCCCCGCAGCGGGCCGAGCACTGCGGGCAGGCACACGCGTGGGCGCCCCGCCACGCGCCCCACGGAGCCCCACGGAGCCCCACGGAGCCCCCGGGTTAAGGCGGGACCTAGATCCGGGGGCGATTCTTTTCTTTCTGTTATTTTTTTTAACACTTTTAATGCAAAACTAAAAACACAGCATGGAAAGACCTTTATGGCTCCGTCTGTAAAACAGTCTGCAGCAAAAGGCCCCCTCCGTGCAGCCCGGAGCGGTTTCGGCAGACGCATTCACAGGGAGAGGAGGGGTCAATCCTGCCCCAGCGCTGAGGGAAGCCGGGATAACCCGGACAGCATCCGCCAGGGCAKCCCCAGTGCTCCAAAACCTGCTCTTTTTATTGCAAATGTGCCTCTCTGTAGCCGAGCTGGCAGCCGGATGCATGGGGGATCCAAAGGGGATTTACCACGATGCCAAAACAGGGCCCGAGTCACATGCACAAGGGCTTGGCTCTATCCCACTGGGAATGGCCAAACATCATAAAGAGGAGGAGGAGGAGGAGCTGATGTCTGAGGTGCAAAGGAGGCACTTTGGGAGCCTCCCAGCAGAGCTGGAAGCTCCTGCAGAGTAAACGGGCCAGACCTGGGGAGCGCCGGGCAAGCGCGAGCAGAACTAGATACCCCAGAACCAGCACGGAAGCCCCTCGTGCAGCTGCTCGAGCTGCTCACGTGGTGCTGCGGTTACGGGGTTTAGCTCTCCTGGGGTGCAGGGAAAGTGGAGGGGGGTCCTCCTGGTCACTCCTTGCAATGCTCTGAGGTTGCCGGGGACAAGCTCAGCCCATGGGAAGGATGGGACTGGATGCATATTCCATCTCCAGGCCCCTATCCAACCTCGGAGAGCAATTCTGCATCTTGCCAGTGCTGATGGAGGGGAAAGCAATGGCAGCGGCCACATCCCCATAGAAGGGAACCAGGGGCTCTTTGGGAGGGAGAGAAGCGTTGCTGGCTCACGGCACCCCACGTGCAAAAGCTTCAAACCCCAAAGGGGGTCTCAAAGCCCCGGGGGACCGGCCAAGCRCACAGCAGTCCGTCCGGGCGCTGCCCCCGGCCCCGGGGCCGCGCAGGGCCAGGGATTTACCTCGGACCACTCGGACATTTCCCACTGGGGCCCGCAGGCGGGATTCTTGCAGACTTTGCGCTCGTCGGGCCGGGTAATGTCGGCGGATTCGCAGAGATCGCTGTAGACGGAGCTGTCAAAACCAGGAGAGATCATCTTCCAGCATCGGACAATCCGAAACTGGTAGCCTTCCCCGCAGGTGCGGGAACACTCGCTCCAGCTGCTCGTCTCCCACCTGCGGGAAGAAGCAAGAGAGGCGGGTGCTGCAGCACGGGCGCCCGCCCGCGCGCGCCGGGGGGGACACRGCAATGGCAACGAGGTGGCATCGGGCCGCAGAGCCAGGGGACGCTCTGCACGGGACGGGAGCGGACGCTTCCCGGGGCATCGTCCCTCTGCGAGGAGGCTAAAATCAGGGGARCAGCAGGAAACGAGCCAGGGCGATGGCAAAGGGACCTGCACAGTCGCTGTGCAGCCCTGGAAGGACACGGCAGCCCCGTCCTGTCCCCACCACCATTACCTTGGCTTACAAGTGGGACGAAGCTCCCGCATCCAGGGAAAGGACCAGAAAGGGGCTCTTGTATTAGTCTAGACTATCATAGTACAGAAGCACCACAATAATTCCGACCTAAGTAATAAACACTGTTKCTCCATCCCCTTSCAACCTTAAGTATTCTATGATTCTATCCCAGACTGGCTTTTTACAGCACTAAAGCCACGGAGCACGACCAGCCCGGGTCTAAGGAGCGGCTGCCGGTGGGATAAGGTGCACAGAAAGAGCCCGAACATTTGCACTAACATCACAAACCTCATGCAAACCCAGAGGAAGGTCCCCRCGGGACCGGCGGGTTCCCTGGAGCCGCCGCCTGCCCACAGCACCTCAGGACCAAACTGCAGCCCTGGGTCAGCCCCAGTTTTGCTCCCCGGCCCTTGTCACCCTTTTGCTCGCCGCAGTTACAACCCGAGGACGACCCAACACAAGCCATGGGGCTGCAGACGCAGCATCCCGAGTCGGGACCCCCGCAGGGAGCTGCTCCTCGGGAGCCCCGCGCTCGCTCCCGGGGGAAGCAGCCAAGGGGGACGGCGCCAACACACACGTTCCCACGCGGGATGCGGAGATGCCAGCACGGAGCGAGCCCCGTGCTCACCCCCCGGGCTTCCCAGCGCATCCAGGTGCCGCTCACAGATACCCCAGAGCAGAGCAGGCGCTCGCCCCACGCCTGCACCGCGGCCCCAGCATGCTTGCAAACAGCGCCGAGCATCGCGGGACATTGCAGCTTGGCTCCTCCATTCATCCCTGGGAAAACCTGGATCCCCGGGAACACCTGGATCCCCGGGAACGTCCTGGGCTTTTTCCCTTGGGAAGACGCTGCCGTCTTGCCCATAACCGCAATCGCCAGCCTTGACACGAGCAGGTTCCCGCGGCCAGACCCAGCAACGCACCCAAGTCACTCGGATAAGACCTGGAGTGAAACCCAGCGATTCCCCCAAGGGAAACATCACCCAAATCCAGTTTTCTCTATTAAAACCCGCAYTGGGAGGGCAGCCATCCCACGCCAGTGCAGGGGGATGCTCCGGTCCACTCACAGCCATGAGTGGATGAAGCCCGGGCGCATCGTGGAGCAGGAGCCGTGGGGGCTCGGGGCCTTCTCCCCATCCCGGCTCCCCCCGCCGATCCCCCCGGCCGGGAAGCGCCGTGTACCTGGGCTGGCACTCTCTCCCCGCACAGAACTCATGGACCGGCTCGGGACGGGTCATGGCATCGCAGTACGTATCGTCCACCTCGATGCCGTCATAGCGCACGCACATGGCGTACGTGGACATCACGCCTGGGGGCGGAGAGAACACACTCAGCAAAGGACGCTTGGCGACTCCGACAGCCCAAAACATCTCGCTTTCCACCCCTCCCCTTCTCTTTCTGGAGCTGCGTTTTTCCAAAACGTGCTCGCAAAGGGGAGCAGCAGGCCCTGAGTGACAAAGGGGGACAGAGGTGGCACGTCCTGGGCCACCGGCAGGGTTGCCACTCGAAGAGCACGATTGCAACCAAAACACTCCAATTGCAACTCAAAACGAGTCTGCCCGGCCACCTCCTCGGCCCYGCAACCCAAAACGCACCCGCCTAACGCTCGGCCGGGGACCTCCCCTCCTCCTCCTCCTCCTCGCAGCAGCACGCGAGACGGAGCATCGTCATACCCAGACATTCCCCCTGCGTTTGCAAAGTGCAATCTGGGACCTGGCTGGGGACCAGAGGCTGCTTCTGGCTACAGGTAACAAGAATTTCAGCTCTCAGGAACATATGGTTTGCATGAAGCTTAAAGGGGGAAAAAAAAAAAGATCTATGGCTCTTGACATTGTATTGCTTCTCTGCAATATGTCATCGAGAAAAGGTAACGAGACCGAGGAGGTTTAAGTAAAATATTGGCCTGCTGGCTGCAAGCTGGGGCAGGGCAGCCTGTCTTGGCCAAGGGGAAAGGCTGCTTAGAAAGGACTGAAGAGCTCAAATCTGCTCCTGACCATGGGGGAGAGAGGGTCCGAGGGGCAGAAAACGTCACCAATTTGCCCCCTGCTTTGCAAAAGCAAAGGAGGACAGAGATCAGGTGGCTTGAAGCACTCTGGAGTGGCAAAAAGGGGGAAAATTTACACCAGAGGAAAGGAGACCAGGCCCGGTACTGCTGACGTTGCTGGGCCAGATTTGTACCATTGTGGCTGTGATCACACTCTGGCATGGGGAAAAGAGCAGAAAGAGTGGGAGAAACAAGACAAAAATCAATTAATGTGTATAATATACGGAACTATCTACAATATATAAAAATAAACAAAAAAATCAAACTTTGCTTCCTGCTAGAGCGGAATGGTCTTCAAGCAGCACACTGTCAGAAAGCAGCTGAACCTCCAAAAGTATAAAAACGGTCAAAAAATGGGGGGGAAAAGGCAAAAAGCAAAACCCCCCCCCGGGCTGCAGGGCTTTCAGTGACCTCCCTGCGACTGCCACCTCTGGGGACGGCGCTTTGGGGGCGTGAGCCCAGGACGCAGACGCGACCCGCGCGCGGGCCCACGGCCTCGGCTACCTGTAGTGCACGTGGAGCTGCAGGGCTCGTGGGAAGAGAGCTTCCACCTGTACATGTCAGCAGCACTCACACCTTGGCCCTTCCTCAACAACTTCAATCTGCTTCTAGCGACAAGCAAAGAGAAAAAGAAGCGTTGGTGAGGGGGCGGCGCGGTGCAGCCGGCAGACGCACACAGACACACACGCACACGAGCAGCTGGACGTTGGGTTCGGGTGCAAGGGGGGAAACGTTTGCTTCGTTCGCCAGTTAGGTTCGTTATTATAATGGTGKTTTTTTGTCTGATGTGGGGTTTGTTTGTTTATTGATGGTGCCGGTTTGTTTAACAACATACCTGTCCTGAGCCCCAAGTAGAATCCCCAGCCCGGTTAGAGGCAGAGCTTCCACTGTCTAGAAATAGAGAGAATGGGATAAAAATACCCACAAGCAGAAACAGTTCAGAATTTAACAAAGTTTGCATTTTTTTTTTTTTTTTTTCCTTTTTTTTCCTGCTCAAATAACACCTGGCCCTCAGCACACGGCGCCTAAAGGTGCAGTATCGCCTCCCTTGGGACACCGGCACCGAGCCCGACTCCCTCCAACCTTCCTGGCTGCTCGCGCCTCCCTGGCTCGCTCCTTGCTCAAGCCGGCTGCTTCTCCAATMGCCCTTTGCTTTCAACCCCAGAAACACGCCCTGCACCGACCCGGCACCCGGGTTAGCTCTGCTAATCCYGCAGTCTCACTAATCCTGCTGATTTTTTTTTTTTTTTGCAACGTGAATCGCAATCCCGTAGGAAAGGCTGCGGCTCGCGCACGTAACGCCGGCGGGAGAGGAGCAACGGGGTCACGCTGATGTTCACCACCAAGCACTCGCCAAAGCCAGGACAGGGGCTGGGCCCAGGGATACTGCACCTTTACACCCAGAGGCTCCAACCCCGCAAGTGTCTGCACTGGTTCAAATAGCACCCAAGGTCGTATCCTGACACCCAGTTGCCTCTGGCCTGGCAAGATATGCAGCTCGTGTGATTTCTAGGCAGCAGAAGCTCTGAAATGGCCTTATTTGTGTGGCCGTAGGGAAAAGAACAAACAAAAGGAGAAGTTCAGGTCTGGTCTACCAGCTAGCAACTAGAGCTTTACAAGGACACTGCTGAGAAGCCTGGAGTTCTCCCCTCCAACCCACCCACCTGCCCTCGTTAGCCACGACCTCCTGCAAGGATTAACGACAGCAAGAGCATTTGGCCATGGGATTTTGCCTCTGTTGTTTCTGGAGAGGGTCGTTTCCTGACTTTGAGATGGAACTGAAGTGAACAGGGCTGGTTTTGTGCAAAGATAACCACCTTGGCTTGCTATAAGCAGTGCTTTATCTTGCCAAAAGAGCTTCAAAAGGTGCCCCGAATCACCCACCAATACCACYTCAACCAATGCTTCTCCAACCACTACTGCTCTGCCTGGACGAGACCMAGTAAGAGAGTGGTCAAGAGCTGTTGGCTTTATATCTATGTTTATATATATAAATACACACCCAGCCCCAAATATGCCTTGTATCACAGCTGGGGATAGAAAGCCTTTCAACAGTGTCTCTTTAACGCGTGCAATCTCATCTAAAGAGCTTCTTTTACATGGAAGGAGTTGACAGGGACAAGCTTGAGCTAAACCAGCCATTGGTCATAGGGCAGCCTTTAGTTCTTGTGCCGTGCTTAGCAGATGATGCTTATTTTGTTTTCTTCTACATGTAGATAGGAGSAAGTGGGTCTACAAGGAAAGCTGGAGGGTTTTTTTATTTTTAATTATGATCCTTATTACAAAGTCAATACTATCTCCCCCGCCCACACTCCTGTTGCTGCTTTTGATGCAGGTAACAGCACAGAAAAGCACCAGTCCATCTATGCAGGCCACATGTGAGCCCTTGGTGCAGACTGAAGATCCCCCATGCCAGAAGAGGTATCCAAGTCTTAGCTTTTTCTGCCTAGCAGTGACAGTCCAAACCCAAAACAGTGTCAAACTGCAATTAGGGCCCCAACTGTGCTGCTGCTTCGGGTGCCAGGCRGGAGCTTTAACACTGGCTTCATTGACATGAACTTGGCCATCACCCACAGCCCAGCAGGCTGCAAGCAGAGCTGCATGCATTAAGATGCACCTGGGCTCAAMCTCATACACAAATTATTTGGGCAGAGGGGAGGAGCAGAAGAGGTGGTGATGGGGCAGGGCTCTGTCCCCCCAGCGCAGGCAGCGAGCCTGAACCTGCAGCTGTGCCCAGGTCCATAATCCTTGCTTGGCACTACATCCTCTCCCCCTCCTCCCAGGGAACTGCTATTACATTGATTTAAAAAAAAAAAATAAAGTAAAACATACACGTTTTATTCCAGAGCAAGAGGAAGATAAGAGGATGYTTTAGAAGGGTGAAGGGAATAAGGGTAGTGTTTGGTACTCTTCCTTAAAGAAGTCTTCATTATGGCAATGCTTGGTACCCTTCCTCACAGGGTCCTTAGTTAAAGGTTCATTGAAACCTTAAAATAAATCTTTAATRGGGAAGCACCAGGGAATAAAGCAAGGAGCTTTACAGCTCTGCAGMTGACTGCTCTAGACACAGCCCTGGTCCCCCTCTTTTAAGCATGTGTCTGAGCTGCTCTTGTAACATCAGGGTTACCCTGACTCCACACACTCCGCAGCCCCCGCATTCCAAGCAGGGCCCAAGCCGAGGTGCCYGACGTGCCGGTTGGCGCGTGCCCAGCTCCTGCTGCCCCCCGGGACACGGCCCCGGGCGGCCAGGGCTCTCCACGCTCCGAGTGCGGCACAGCGCTTGCTTTGGCAGCCCGAGGAGACGCTTCCAAGCCAAGCCCGGGGAAAACACGATAGACTCAGGCCCTTGGCACTGCTCTCGTGCTCTTATCATTAAGGCGGCTGTTGATGCATTTGGCTGCATGGACATTTTCTTTAGTACAAGTTTCTTTAATATAAGCTAGCATAAGTTCTGGAAAATAAGGTTAACAATAACCAGAAAGCRTTTGGGCAGTGCTTTCTACATGTTCCAAAGTTAAGCAGCATAATCTGCCTTTTACTAGGGGGGAACTAAAACACAGAGGGTCAAAGCAAAGTGCCAGGAAGAGAAGCACGGCAGAGGTTTAGCTGAAAGGACACGCGATAGGGAGCCGAATCCACTGCCATGCCAGGGATCTGGATGGCTCCCAGTGTCCCCACTTCMACACCAGCCCTCCAGGGACGGCTCCAGCGGGTGGCTGCACGTGAAGGGCAGCACGTTGCCCATCCTCAGGGACTGTCCAAGCCCCGGCCCCATCAAGAACTCGCTCCAAGTGCTCCCATAGCCACAGGCTGCACTGTGGCAGCCGAGAGGCCATTTCCAACCCTGACACACAGTACAGCCATCAATAGGTTGGATGCATCCCGAGGGGCTGTCGATCCACATTTGGACGCTTCCCCTTGGAACGTGACTTCTGCATGCGTTTATTGGGAAGACGACAGCCTGCTCACACTGATCCAGCCAAGCTGGTTTATCCAGGCTAGCTGACCTTTAAGAGGTTTATTCTTATTTATCCCAGAATAAGACTCTTGGATAGAAATGTGTGGCTGAAGGGCCATCATGTTGCCCAAAAAGAGATTTTGTCTTTGCCCACACCCTGATATCTACCACTGCTTGTGCTGCTCAGGAGCATCCCAGGTGCTAGACACAAATGCATGGACAGAGRCTATCCTGAGGCTCCCTTTTACCAAGCCCTCCCTTGCATGARCTCATTTGTCAAGCACAGATTACACTTTCTATTACCTCTCTGATGCATTTGCCAGCTCACAACCAGCTAGTAGAACATGCACTTCAAGATCCCTCTATCAACTGCTTTATGAATTTCTGCTCTGCTGAGAGTATCATCAGATAAGACATTAAATTCAGGTCCTACACAACAGCCTTTGTGGTTCTGCTCTTCCTCTCCTGCAATAATTTGGCAAACAGGAGCTGCTTCAGGCCCTGTCTTGCTAACGTAAGTGATGAGGTAGGCTCGGGGGCAGTCAAAGCAGGTAAGAGTGAGCCAAAACCAACTTCTGGGCAGTCAAAGTMGGTAAAAATGGGCCAAAACCAACTTCTGCTGCATGAGAGCTAGGAGGAAGGGCCTGGGGGAGCCTGTGCTGGACATCAAGAGAAAACAAAAACTACAGGAAGAGGTTTCCTTATGGCCAGGGCTCTGATGACATGCTGCAGCAGATGGAGAGCAATGAGCAAGTTGACAACTGTCAGCACGGACTTGTCAGTGTCCCCTCTAATGAAGGCTCCAGGCCTCCTCCTTGCTTAAATGCTCTAACTTTCTGCTCCCAACTTTGATCTTTCCTTTCCAATTAAGCCCTGGTGAAAAACCTTTTATGACATCTCATCCCTACTTACCTTCTGGCCTAWGAAGCAGAGAACACATGTACTGGGTCTACCCTTAGCCAAGTGCAAGTCAAGAACAACAAGAAATAGGATTGACTATGAAGATACATCTCCTACCTTGCTTTGTGGGTTCTGTTTCCTTGGGAGCTGGTCACGGTGACAGTGGTGTTTGAAAAGGGCATCTCTGCAGATGTGTTGATGGCTTTGCCGTTGCTCAGCTCCATGTAGGTGCTATTGATGGAATAGGTCACGACGCTGTCGGTATCCTCATAGTCAATATAGAGGCTGTCAATGTGTGAGCCCACRGAGTTGACCGGGTCTCCCTGGGCAAAGATGCTGTTCATGGTCATGTTGAGAAGCAGCTCCTTGGAGTCCGAGCTCTTGTCCAGCAGTTTGTCAGTGATGGCGTTCTCCGAGAGAAACTCCCTGGAGCTGAACCCGGGCTCCAAGTCTCGGTCATCATGGTCTGTCTGGTAAGTAGACCTGGTTACGTTTGAATCTAGATCAGAGCCAACAGGGGAAACAGTGATGACCACAACATGAAATGTATGTGGAGCAGGAGGCACAAGCAGCTCAGAGCAGCAAAGGCAGGTCGGGGCAGCCAGGGACCAGGAGGTGCCATCCAAGGGAGCTCAGCCCACACGCACAGTGCAACCACRCTGGGAAAGTACTCCAGGCAGGGAGGCAAAGGCAGAGGATGGAAAGGATGCAGCTGGGGATCATGCCAGGGCAAGAGCAGAGCACGAGGCGAGCGGGAACCCCGTGCATCCCGGACTGCCTAGCTCTCTCCTCCCTTTGAACAAGGCAGGAAGGCAGGTTGCAAAGTGAGCCCTGCAGGACGGTACAACAGCCACCATGCCACCCACCAGAAACCAGAACCTGAAGGGCAAAGAGGTTCTACAGGGGGAGACCTTGGAAAGAACTTGCTGAGGTTTTCCCCCTTCCCCTACCAAAAAAAATAAAAACCAACAAACCCAGCAGAATCAGAGCAATTCCAACTTCTAACATTAAGAAACGGAGCAGTTCTCAAAGAGAGCTCTGGAAAGCAGCACAGTGGGGCCCAAGTCTCCTCCTTACCTTTGGGTTGTTTGCCCTTCAGTTTTGGCTCACAGTCTATAGTTTCTGCTCTTTCATAGACCTCATTGGTTTCCTGACCTTTGCTCAAGTTTAAATCTTCCTCTGTGTCCTGCCTTCCAAACACCTGGTTCTCCAAATCCATCCTCTCCCTGGAGATTTTCCCAAAGTAAGTTGCGTTGTGTTGGATAAAACCCAATGGCACATCTCCATCGAACTCTCTGCTTTCTTCACTATCCGACTCAGAAAAGGTATAGTAGATGGGCTGCAGATTCGAGTGCGGCTTCCTCAAGAGAGTATATTCAAACGTGATGGATGGATTCTTGCCATTTTGATTCCAGACCTGAAGACACAAGTGAAGTTATTAGCTGATGCGGGAGACATATGGCACGCAAAGCTTGTGATTAGTCTTGGAATTGATGGTTGATATCTATTTCACTATTTCCAGTCTGCTTTCCATCATATTGTCAACTTCTTATAACTAGAACACCACAGTTTGCCAAACRTTATTTAGCAGCACTACCCTCAGCCCCAGACCAAGGGCTGGAAGCCCTAGGGCTACTACTTCCCCTGCCAGTGAATGACCATAACAATTGGACAACTTATTACCTTTTTTTGCACTTTCCTCCTCAACTGCAGAGGACAGTTAATAATTACTCTGCTTTTCATGAGGCAGACTGAGATGGCATGAGGCTATGGACAGTCACTTGCACAAACCTATTCCATTGCACTGCAGCAAACCAGGAGCCTGCATTTACCAGCTTAGAGATGCTTCCCACCCATCTGTGCTGGGCAAGCAGATCTTCCTGCACAGCTCCCCTAATGTCATCCTGTTGCTGTACACAAGTCTTGTCCACCAGTAACTAACACCACTAAGAGCCAGACAGCTGGGAGAACAAAATAGTCAGTAGGATTCAGTGTAGTTTTCCCCTGCCCCATCACACCCAACCTTACAAACTTGGATCAACACACACCATTATATTCAGGCCTTGATTTGTTGGTCCTTGTGCGACGATATACTCTATGCCGGTCTCATAGACATCCATGGGTCTGCGGTACTTGAATATGGTGCCTGCGATGTTGAAATTCTTTGGGCTGTCAACTTTGTAGTTCCCATTGAAGAAATAGTAACCAGCTTCATCAGCCACAGCTTAAAACAAGAAAAAGAAAAGCAATYAGTTCTACTAAATGTAAAAGGGGGCAATATTACCACTTGCTCATTCAGGGCATCAAGTTGTGAAGTGTTTTATTACTTCATAGTAATAGAGATTAATTCATTATTTGCAAAACATTATACAGGTAGACTGAAAATTCTGGGTCACTTTCTTCTACATTACAAGCTCTTGACAAGAAGAGGCTGCTGTTGCCTGTGAGTCTGTGGTACCTCTCACTCYTTCAGCACTTGCATAGCATAAAATATTAAATGGTAACGGTTTTGCACACTGCAGACAAGACTATCAGGCTGCCTGCATTAGGAGTCCCACACACTTGGGAAACAARCGTGTGCATCTGTTGTTGAGTAGGGAAAACTTGGCTTTGCTCATCTCCTTGGGCATGGAGTTCACCCATACATCAGTGGAGTGACTTGCAAGTCACATCTCCTTACTACTGATGTCACTCAGCCATTGCTCATTGCCCAAGCGGTAAAACACCATGAGACAGCTGAACTCACTCATTTATGATCCAACACTCACGTATTTGTCACAAAACTCTGAAACAGAAATAACAGTGACCAACAGTTCCTGCAATAAAGCAGCCAAAGTTGAAACACACAGTCCAGATCTTCAGACTGGGTAAATCAGTGCGTTTCTCTTCATTTCAGTGGTTGCAGTTTACATGGACCGTGGATTTAGCACATGTCTGCAGCCAACCCAGGTTCATGTTTGTACTGGGGAGAAGGATTAGTCAGTACACAGAGGCTTTTGAGCGAAGTACCAAGAGGTTTATACACACCCAGAACATCTGCAGATTTTTTCCGCTCTACTATCTGGATATCTCTTGCTCCAGCAGGAATGTGTGTTACCAGAGAATAGCCTATGGAAAACTACACGTTAATGAACAGGAAAGCTTTGTAACAAATTATTTAACAAAATACTCTTACTAGTCAACACTTGCCAAGCAAAGTGGCTCTGATCAGGAAAAGTACTGAGGTACATTTTAAAAGATCTRTGTTGAAAACTTAATAGGAAGTTAATCAGCAATAGAAAATAAGAGTTTGTAAACTGGGAATCTTAATTTATGGTGGGAAATACAGAGGGAAGAGAGTCAGATGCAATCCCTGCATGAAGGAATTCCAAAGATCAGTGTAAGGAAAGGTGCATGGAAAGCCTGCTTTGTTAGCTGGAGAAGCTGAGCAGTCACTCAGCACGGACATGAGCACCAGATGGTCTTTCAGAATCCCCCCAGTGAGGGATAACAACTTGTTTCTCCTCCAATTTCTTAGTTTTCTAGCATTGAGCAAACTGGAGAAACTCTCACGACTCCGCCGTCGTTACGGAAGCTGGCTCTGACTAATGCTCTCGAAGGGTCTATTTATTAAAGCATTATTCCTAAGATGACTATATTTAGGACAAGTAAGTTCTGTTGCCTTACACCACACTAAATTTGGAAATCCTGGATTTTCAAAGTATCCTGGCTTCCTGTTATTACAGAGCATTCATTTCCAGTCTTGCTAGGTCAAAAATAAGACTAGAACTAACACTAGACTCTTACATAATCCTGTTTCACCACTCAATATGGGAAATCTTGGACATTTAAGAAGTGTTATGCAAAGTTACTGCCTTTCCTTAGAGAAGGCTTTTCCTACATTATTAATATGTAAGAGCAGTTCTTTAATATAGATAGAACATGTGGAAAAAAAGTAAAAGATGCAAGTCGGCAAGCCCTGAGAGTGGCTTACCAAAAACACAGTTCTCTGGTACAAGAAAGCAAGAGATGCCTCAAAATCTTACCAAGATGGGAATTTCCCTTCCGGTAACTCCCAGTCACATGAGTGCAGCTGCTCCCATCTCCTTGGCAAACTCCACATTTATCCAAAGTGTGGGTGGAAAACAGAATGCCATCGCATCCGATCGGCTAGGGAAAGGGTAAAGAGAGCGTTGAGGGGCAGGCAGATATTGCACCCATAGCAATTTTCTGAATGCTACTAACAATATTTTTGCTATAATGTTTAACAACCTCACATTTTCCAGACACGCAAACCCCTCGGAAATCAGTGTATTTGCAGGATGTTCCATCCCGAGCCTGAACCATTAACTGTCTCTGACCATCCACAGTGGTGCAATGGAGGTCACAGGGCTTGCTAGAAATGTGAACATAGTCATCTACGGGGAAAGGATATAGAGATACATTCAAAACAGCAGAAACACAACAAACTTGCATTCTACCAGCGTCAAACGAATCTCTGCCAAGCTAAACAACAGCAGCAACAACAGAATTGCACAGCAGCCAGCATTTCAGAAGCTGCCATCCCTGGTGTCCGCAGGCTGGCCAGGAGATTTGGCTTCTGAGGGCACGGCAGCCCACTGCTGCAAGCCTTGGCACGGCCACGAACTCGGCTGCCCCGTGAGCCTTGGCCCAGGGGACACATCAGAGCTGCACGGGCCAGCAGTCTGTGCAAAGGTTTGCAGCAGTGGCACGCTTAGTACAAACATATGCATGCTTATACATGTATATCAATATTTAATACAAGTTAGGCATATACTGTGATAAGTGGATATACATATAAAAACTACATTTTTWAAAAACAGCAGTTTAAAATGAGAACACTTTTCATTAATACTAATCTAAATCGGACTACGTTTGCCCTTTGCTTCCTGCAGATACTTGGGTGGCCACATGCACTAGCGGTCACAAGGCCCCGCACGTCCAAGACACGCTGTGTAATACCCACAGGAAACAAGAGACAAATCCTTATCTGCATCAGAAACCCAGTGCTAAGACATCACACTCAGCCAATTAGGGAGCAGTTATATACCCACTGGCCTGCGCGCCCAAGACAGCATCAATTTCAAAACAAATCACCCAGGAGCCACTTGAACGCCTGCTAAAACACAAAACAATTCACTGTAACTAGACGCAGTCACTATTCGAGATTATTTCACCAGAATAAAGAAACTGTTGCCTTGCCATAGGTAAGGGACAAAAAGGGCTAAGTGGCTATAATTAACCAGCTTGCCCCCATCKCGTGGGGTAAATTTTACCAAGATTGCAAAGATTTATCACATAGGAGACAAGGCATTTCATTAAAAATAGTTGTTAAGCATGTACAGACACACCTAGAATACAGAAATGGGGGTTAGACATTTAAATGCTTCTGGGAATCCTAATAAACCTGCACTTAGGAATCTAATTCCTAAGGGAATTAGGAAAAGACCCCCTAAAAGGGGTCTTGGGTTCTCAAGGGCCCCAAGAAATCCTTGAAGCTGGCCAAGAATTTTTGAAGTTTTATTTTTATGGGAGTTAGGTGTCTAAATTAAGTAAGTCTCAGTCTCCCGGAGATGACTCCAAGTCATCTGTGCTGACTCATTTCATCCCAGGGACATTTGTCAGCATGCACAAACTGTGTGGGAGCAGGCACATGGCACGGTCATGCAGGAGGCCAGGAAGGGTCACAGTGCAAGGGACACGGGGTGAGATGGACCATCTCCCCCTGCTCCCATCCTCCTCCATCCCTTCAGCTCTCTGGTCCTTGGGAACGGTGACCAGAATGRATTGCAAGCTGCAGCCACTACTCTCCTTTGCTGTTTTATTTCTAAGCTGCCCTGCAGCTGTAAAATGCTCCTTTCAACTCAGGAGACAAGCGGATGTGGCTCTGAAAAGCACTTTAAAACATCCCAGGAGGAGCCTTCCTGCAGTGTGCAGCATCATAGCTATCAAAATATTTTGGTGGAGCATTAAGAAACACACAAAGAATGTCTTGTTACCAGGATATAAAGGTTTCCATTGATACGTTCGTCCGTTATACACATGGGAGTTAAAGGATGAACACTGCTCCTCTCGAAAGCTCCTTCCRTTCGCAGGGCACTCCTAGAACGTTAACAGCCTCATGAAAACAAAGTGCAGGAAGGGCTTCCAGGGCAGCTTGACTGGCTGCACCGAGCACGTCACAGCCCGGCCACAGGGCTGCCACCTCCTCCTCCTCCTCCTCCCCAGGAGGCTGAAGGCCCAAGCATTCCAGCTGGGGGAAGCAGATTCCCAGGGCAAGGACCCTGCTGGGTTTGACACCCCCCCCAGCTCCAGCAAAGAGCCCAAAGCACCTTTGGGTGGAAGGGGGAAACTGAGGGAAAACTCCGGCTGCTTGGTGGGACAAGGGGGTGGCCAGGTGACCATTACAGGACAGGCAGCGCCCCTGCTTGAGGGACCCATAAGTGCCACTGTGCCCAGCAAGCTTCGTTTTGAGYGCTCCCACTGAGAAAAAGGATATCCTTACTTGTACTTTGCAGAGCTGGTATCTTTTGGATGTTCCAGTGCAAGTTTTATTAGCAAGCCCACTCACCGACTTTCTTCTGAGTAAAGAAACGATGGTTAGACAGGGGGTCAGGAACTCTCTCCTCTTCCCTTCTTTAAATTAGAGGCTTATTCCCTTCTTCCACGCAGTCTCTGGGTCCATGYGGACAAGGCACAGAGACACACCAGGCTCCCACTGCAGTCAGTGGCTCAGGTCTCAAGGGCTTTACTTGGGTCATTAATTACAACATCTTGGGGGGGGTATCATGAGGAAGGAGGACCCCAGGGRCAAGGTCTGCAAGGTAACTTCTGGACAGTCTTATGGACATCCCAGAAGGGACACACCATGCATGGGAGCAGCTTAGACCGGCAGCCCCCAGTCCAATCCTGCCTTGCCATGTCCAAGGAGCCTTCAGGATGGACTTACCCACCTCTGCTGCCCATCTATCCCAATTTCCTATTGAAAAAAACGCTGGAGCTACTCAGCAGGTTCTCCTAGGAGGAGTCCCAGGCACATGCTCCTCTTGCCAGAGCACTAAAGGCAGACTTACRTTCTGCAGAGGTGGGGTTTGCCCAACAGCACCTTTCCACCAGGGCTACACCTATCAAGGGATGCCTGTCTGGATCAGATCTACCTCCAGCATACGMGCACTAAAGGCCACGGAGGACTTCACTAGGGTGGCTGTGTGGGTTTTTATCCTCCCCCTTCCCACTCCCTTGCAGGGAGGGAGTCACTCGCAGCACTCGTGGTACCTCTGCCGCAGGCAGTGCCTCTCCTGGGACTTGACGCCTCCCCCRCAGGTCCTCGTGCACGCGGTCCACTTGGTCCACTCGCCCCACCAGTACGCGGTGACGTCCGCACCCTCCTCCAGGCTGTTGGAGGTCTGCGCCAGGTCCTGTTTGCAAGGGCAGCGTTCACGTTTGGGGGGAGGAAGCGCCCAGCGCTCGCRACCTCCGCGAGCAGAAACCCAACGCCCAGCAGGCCAGCCCCACCACAGCACGAGGTCCAGGTGTTCCACACCATGGGATCATTACTGCGAGTGGGAGTGGAGCAACGGCCTTCACACAGCCTCACTGCTTAGGGGTTTTCTAAAGAAGGGAAAGCAAAGTTCTCCCTTTTTTCTTAGAGGGAAAGCAAAGTTTTAGGCAAAGAAACCACGAGCTGTAATCACTGCAGAGGCTGAGGAAGCACCACCGAGACTCACGATGGGGTTGTTGCCTTTCAGACCTCCCGTAACGATCTGTGCATGCACTTGCCCACAGACCAGTTAAGTCAGCCCCAGGCAGGCAAGAGACAAGTCGCACRCCCTCGCTGCAAACTGGATGCATGCCGGCACATCCCGCCATTCCCAGATTATCCACGGCAATTCAYCAAGCCCCTGTAGGACGATTTTCTCTCTGGCCCTGGCCAACAGCCTGCTGAATTTGGGGTGACTTTACACCCAGACCATAACCAACAACCCTTTTCATGGAAAGCAGCCATGGGAAGAACCAGGCCCTCAGCAAGCGCCTGGCCGGGGCAGCCGGAGAGCCTGGAGCTCTCCTTCAGCACCCCAGCCACCCGGCACCCACCAACCCACCCCAAGAGACCCGGGCAGCCCCCAAGCCCAGCGAGAYGGTGCCCCCTCACCTGCGCCATCACGAGGGCCAGGTTGCCCACGAAGAGGACGAGGGCCACGGAGCYGCCCACGCGGGAGGGCTCCCGGAGGACGATGCTGCTCCACCTCCGCCTGGGGATCCTCATCCTGCAAAGCGAGGGGACGCCGCGCTGCACGAGACCCCACCAGCCCCAGCACGCTGGGCACGAGGGGTCCCCTCACAGCCTGAGGCATGAGATAGCACCCATCTTCTGGGGCAGACGTGGTCAGCCAAGGCACGCCAGCGCCAACCGTTACATGGGCTYGAGCCCTGAAGCTGCATTGACTTTTAATAAACTTAATAAAAAAGTTTCAGGCACGAGCTTTAATGAGGCTTCACATTCCACCTTGGATTGCTGTCTTCTAAACTACAGCTTTGCAAAAAGGCCTGGTGGGTCCATTAAACGGCTGTAACCGATCTGTGGGGCAGGTTAGTTTAATCCAAAGCAAACGTAGGGAGATAAGTTACTGCACTCATTAAGGACAGTATTTCCTCTGAACGAGGCTAATTCATTTTCGAGTGTTCCCGGGAGCAGCCGGGCAGGCACAGGGGTGACCCGGGCTGCACCGGAGCTCAGGCAGGAGCTGAGGGTCGGGAAAGGAGCAGGAGGCTTAAACTGGAGCAAGTAACTGGGAGAGTTGCACAACAGCTGGTAACAAGAAACATCCCTGGATTTAAAAGAGAAACACATTTGAATATTCCCATTTACGGAACTGCTCCTAGGAGGACGAAGCAAAAGGCTTCACAAACAAACAAGGAAAAGCAGTTAGCAGTCACCATCCTTCTTTTTCTCATTTGTTCCACCCCCATTCCCACCGATTCCCAGGAAAGAAGCCCGTTTCCATGGCAAAAGGAGCCACTCGAGAGTTAGAAAGAAGAAATAAAGTAGCACAAGTATCAGCCTTTCATCCCTTTCCCCATCGGCCTCATGAAACAGAGGCTCAGAACGGCATTTAAAAAATAAACCCCAGCTCAAAGCCGCAGCCCGTTTTATTGTGAGTCCCGCACGARCCAGCAAGGAGCAGGTTTCAGGAAGCCAGAGGAGCCCACGTCTCTAAGAAAATATTCTCCCCGGAGCTGATTCCCCTTGGAAAGCGGCTCCGCGCTCCCCGTGGGAAGCGGGACACGGGCTGCTCGCAGGGAGCGGGACCTGCAGGGCGGGTTCCAGCCCCGCTCCCTCTCCGCCCGCCGGGGTTGAGCCCTAGGGCTCAGCCCCACGGAGCGGGGCCGGGACGGGGGTCCCGGGCACAGGTGCCCGAGCCCGCCCGCGCACCCGGTTCCCGTTAGGGCTCCCGGGGGCGAAGCCGGTAACGGGGCCGGAGCGGCCCCGACTGCGGCGGCCGCGCGCCTCGGGGGTGCCGGGGGGCGCCCCGCGGCCCCCACGTTGCACAACGGGCACCTCKCCTGAACCCGGGGGTTTATTACTCCCCTTTCCTGACTCTTTTATTTTAATTTCTGCAAAAGAAAGGGGGGCGGGGGGGGAAAGCCGCCCCTCCCGCTCCTCCGAACCCCCCTCGCAAACTGCCACCCCGGGCAGGAGCGGAGCGCGGCCCTACCTTGAGCGCTGGGGAGGGCCGGCAAGGTGCAGGGGGCCGGGCCAGAGGAGGAGGAGGAGGAGGAGGAAGAGGCCGCCGGGGCCAGGTGCGACGGCGGCGGCGGCGGCGGCGGCACCGGGGACGAGCGGGGGCCGCGGGCGGGCGGGGAGGAGCCGCTCGCTGCTTCCCGGCACTTCAAAGGGGCGGCCCCGGGAGCAGCGGCGGCGGCTTCTTCCAGCGCCGAGGAGCTGCCGAGTGGCTCCCGCAGCCCTCGGCGCCGCTTTTATAGCTGTGGGAGAGACCGCGAGGAATTCACACTTCRCCCGGCGGGCTGCCCCGATTAACCCCCTCGGCGCCCCCGCCGCTGGGCAGCCGCCCCAGCCGGTTTCCTGCGGCGAGGCCGGCGGGGGGCCGGGGGGGGTGGGCGGCCGCACGCATGCGTCCCCCGCGGCCGCCGAGGATGAGGAGCAGGAATAACGGGAAAGGAAGGAGCCGCCGTGGGGAGGCCGGCCCCGAACTCCCCGCGAGGTGGTCGAGGGAAGGGGGGAAAGAAAGCAACCAGCGCTCACGATATTCGTGGCCGTTGCAACCTCATCCTGCCCCCCTTGCACCTCCAGCTGCCCCAAGCGTGCTCTGCATCTCCYGAACGCTTTTCTGGGACGTTTTCCCGGCGCTGGTTTGGTTTGCTCCTGCAGAAACGCGAGCGCGGCCGAGCGCGGGTTTTCCGTGGCCATCGCTCAGGTTCTGGGCCGTCTGTTCAGCTGGAAGCAGCCCGTGTTCTGTCCCCCCCCGCCCCAACACGCCGCGGCCGGCGGCAGCTTTCAGGTGCACGACGAGACGTTTTGGCTGCGCCTGGCTCCGCGAGCCGTGCACGGATCCTGGCTGAGGGCTGCGTGTGCTGGAGAGAACGCAGCGTTGCAGAGAGCCACATTTGCACAACATCTGCAAGCCGGGCACAACGCGGGTCCCTCTCAGCRCACGCGTTACGTAACTCACCTACGTGGTCCGCCTGCAAGGTTCCTGTGCACCCCTCAGCCTATCCCCCCTGCACGCGTGGTGGGAGAATCCCTGCAGCTTGGGGTAACYCGCCCCAAACCCACAACGCGGGTGCACGAGGAGCTCTGATCCACGGCCGGGCTCCCCAGAGGCTTGAGGTGACTCGGCCACGGTCAACTTTGTCCCTGCCTTGGACCAATCCTGCAGAGATGGAGAGCAGGGAAACCGAAAGATTTACATGGGAAATGAAGTCTCCTTTTCTGTTTGGCTAAATGTCTGCCAGCCYCTTTTAATCCCTCCAGCTTGGGCTGATTTGCAACTTCTAATTTTCCATCGGCTGGCTGTGAGAGGGACACCGGGAGAATTTAGCGCCGGAGCTTGCACAGCTCCAAATATTCCAGCCCTAGCCATGCAGGAGGAAGCTGGAACTGCTTTCCAGTTTGGAGCAGGCGGGAGGGAAGCGCCACAGCAAAATACGCCTCAAAAGGACGATAATATTTCTCATTGGAAACACCAGCCCTGGGGCTGTGCGAGGTTCGGCTGCAGGTTGCACTGTCCTGTGGCTGCCCGGAGAGCCTGGATCCTCATGGATCTTTCTTGGGGAAGGAATATGTGAGGGGAAGAAGCCCGAGCCGCTACGTATTATTCCTGTTCTTTTTCCCGAAACGGGGAGTTGCGATGACTCAGCGCTTTCTGACGCAATCCCCGTTTCATCGGAAAATTCCTGCCCGGCTCCTAGCGGCCACCAGCCGCTCACATAAATCACGGGGGTGCCGCTCGGCCAGAGGCACCCAGTGCTCCCGAAGCCCCAGCCGGCTCCGGGCGAAGGTGTTCCGGGTGCTCTGGCCACCCCTAGCCCCGCCGCGGTCCCCCTCGCTGGCACGCGCGGCACAAATCGTTTGCAGATGTTCTTTGCTGCTTTTGGGGCCGGCGTAAGCGGAGACGAGATGCACCTGCCCGGGCGGCGGGATGCGCCGTTCCCGGTGCGCACGGGGCTCGGGAGCGGGCGGGGAGCGCGCGATGCCGGCAGGCTCCGGGCGCACGAGCGAGCGGAGCGGATGCCGCAGCGAGCGGCAGGAGCCCGGAACGGCTGCCGGCTTGTTTGGCCGGCCAAGCGCCTGCAGAGGAAAGGAGTTTCCCCTGCGGAAAGTCGTTCAGCGGCGGCTTGGCCGGGGCTTCGTCTCCGCGCGGCGGGAGCCGGGGCTGGGGAGGAGGCACCTGGCACCTCTCGGGATCCGGCCTCTCCTGGGCTTCACCCCAGGAMGTCTGCGATGCCGCCGGGGTGACCGGGGACAGGGCTCGTCCATGGGAACCGGAGAGCCAGGACACACACGCGGCACCGTGTTGACCCGTGTGGCTCTGCCCGGCAAGGTGAATCCCCGCGTGCTGGGAGAGCTCCCCGCGAGCCCCCCGTCCCGCCGCCCGGGGAACCCAGAGCTCGCCCGGAGGTCACGCAGGGACTGCGAGCGCGCGGGGCAGGTCCAGGGCGAGCCCGGTGCCAGCAGCGTCTGGACAGCGTAGCAGGACCTGTTCTTGGCACACCGGAGTCACGTCCTGGCCACGCAGGGCGGCTTGCCAGCACCACCTTCCAGACGCAGCAAGCCCTTCCCGGCCCGGCTGCCGGGATGGCTTTGCARTGTGCATCCCTGGAGCRATGGCTTTGCAATGTGCCTCTCAAGGGGATGGCTTTGCAATGTGCRTCCCTGGAGCAATGGCTTTGCAATGTGCATCCCCAAGGGGAAGGGTTCCTCCATTTCCCCAGGCCAGGCTGCAGCACCAGTAAGATGGGAGCAGTCAGATCCAGACCCTGGTTGCACAGGACCCCCTTTTGGCACCGTCACGTTGACCTGCAGACAACAGATCTCCTTTTTCAAGACCATCTCCATCAGCGAGCTTGAAAACTCGCTGCGGTTGCACGTGGGACTTGCAGGAGAGCCACAAAACCTGCTGCATAGTGGGTGAATCCCCATGCACAGCACCCAAACTGCTGGGATATTTGGGACCAAAACGTGGCAGACGGAGCCCTGGTTTCTCTTCCAGAGCTCTTGCAACCGGGGCAGCAAGAGGCAACGAAGAGGAGCCCAAAGAGCCGCTCGCAGCCCCTCGCCGAGCGCCCCGGGGCTCTGCRCTGGGCAAGGAGCTTCCTCCCCACGTGCAGCACCGTGATCTATAGCACATGACAGCGATGGTTCCAACAGCAAATATCTGCAATATTTGGAGTCAAACAGAACCACCAAAGCCACCAAACTGCTCTCACCATCAGATTCTTATTAAAAATATCTCCGTGCAGTTTGGAAGCTGCGAGCAACCACAGTGACCTCAGGTGCAGTCCCAGCTACAGAGCTACAACGGCTTTAAAGGGCAGTTTTTCTTTCTACGGAGATTATTTTAGTTTAATTTTACCTGTCCCAAACAARGCGTTTTTCCTTAGGAACCCGGAGGAGCTTCCAAACTTGGTTTGAAATTTTAGCTATGTGAAGATTTACGGGGGAGGGAAGTGCAAAGCTTTGTCTTTCAATGGAACGGGTCTCGCATGGCAGCCGTGTATTATTGTGCTCAGGGACACGAGCTATGCGGCACTGCCAACCACAGGCATTCAGAAATCGTGACTCAGACTCCCCCCAGACCAGGAGGTCGGTTCCTCTCCCTCCTGGACCTTCGAGCCTGTAGCCACCACGGCCTCCAGTATTTGTCCTTGAGGAAGCGGGTGAGAAAAATGAGGTTTTGGGAAGAGAAACACAAGAGTGGAGACGCTCACGGGGCTCCGGGGGATGTGACCGTAGGAACAGCTCCCACCGGGAGCCCCCATTGCCGGAGCCGGGATTATTTTGGCCTGCAGCATCAAAGCGACTCATGGCTAAGATCCCGGGTCACGGCGCCTTGTGGCGTGAACCCGGCCTGGGGACCGGCTGCTGCCCGGGGCCACCAGACAGGCGTCGAGGGCGGCGGATGCCCGCCCGCCCCGGGGCAGCTCCCGCTCCGCCGAGCTATTTCCAGCCTCCCTCTTTTATGGCTTTTCCATGCGCGCGGGCCGCAGCTCTGGCGGGATGGCAGGAAGCAGAGCCGGGCGGCCGCCCCGCGGAGCGGGGACATCCGCAGGGCCCCAAATGCGGAGACGGGGCCGGGCGTCTGCGAGGGTCCGCGGCCGGGCCAGGGACAACCGCGCTGCCCCCAAGACGCGGCTTTTGTGACTTGTCTTATATCCGCCCCGGGGAGAACCTCATAGAGATGGATTTTCTGATGCTGACTCGGCATCAGTGTCTGATCCTCCCTTTCATCCTGTACCGCCTTCAAGCATTCAGCTGGCATTAAAACAGCCGTTTCCATGTCTCCTCCTTTACTGCAGTGCCCACGTTAAAGTGGTGGGTGGGCTCGGAGCAAACCAGGCTCCGTGTCGCGCTGGAGCGATCCTGACTGGGTTTGGCCCCTAGGAACCGCTTTGCAGCCGCCCGTATCCCTGTTCCTGCRCGTGTCCTGGTGCCTCTGTCCACGCTCCCATTCCCTGGGAACGCGCGTGTGAAATCTGCTTTCCAGAAGCCCGATCCCTGCTCATCCTTGGGTTCCTACCTGCTTAAGAGCAGGGGAGCGGAACTCCAGCCCTTTGCCACTGGGATTCCTGCCCGGAGGGGTTGGAGAAGCCCAATCCAGAGCCTCGGCTGGGTCGTTTGCAGCTCAAACAAAGACCTTTTAAGCAGCAGCTCCTGCTCTTGCCCAGCCACCTGCCTTCCCCAGCCCTGCCGGCTTCTTCGGGGTCTCGTTTTCAGTAATAGCTGCAACACGTGTGCAAAAACTGCTGGGGTTTTTTTTCTTTCCCCCTTGGTGCCTACAGCGCTGGCTGCAACCCAAGCACCGGGCCCAGGGAGCGCAGCTGCGAGAGGGAGAAAAAAAGAGAAAAGCAGCAACCTGAGGAATGTTTTCCTGCTTCTGAGAACTCCAGGGCTTTTTATTGCTCCGAGAGCGCTTTCCAGGGCTGGCACTTGCTGCATCCAGCCGCCAAGCGCGTTTCCTTTCCAGCCAGGGAGCTTGGGCACAGGCGGGGGGGGTGGCGGGTGCATTCGACAACGATTTGGTCGGGTTTTGAAACTGGGGCCTCCATACGCCACCCCCCTTTGCAAACCAKGCGGGTGCCGATGCTGCCAAGGGGAGCAGCCACCCCATGCAAGGTGGAGGGACACTGAGATTTGGGGAAAAGCAATAAAAAAGGGCAAAACCGCCCAGATCGGCCCAGGGAAAGCAGCCAGGTTTGGAGCCGCGCTCACGACATGCAATTCTATTTGCGAGTGCTGCACCCGGGCGGAGRGACGGAGCACGGAGACGGGGACTCCAGCCCTGTGCCCCCCGCTCCCGCAGCACCGTCAGGAGCATCTGTCCCCGCAGGGCTGCCGGCTAGGCCAGGAATTCACCGGGAAGGGGGCAGAACCCAGGGATGGCAGCCCCAGCTGCCCCCGCGGCAGCTGTCRCCGTCCAGGACATTTAAACTTTAAAGGCCACTCGGCTCCAGCCGCTTTGGGAGCAGCCGGCGGAGCCGCGCGTGTCCCCGGAGTCGCTTTCCTGCCCGCCCGCCCGGCGCCCATGGGCTCGCTCGTGGCCAAGCTCCTTCTCCCCACGCTCAGCAGCCTGGTCTTCCTCCCCACCATCAGCATCGCGGCCAAGCGGCGCTTCCACATGGAAGCCATGGTTTACTTCTTCACCATGTTCTTCGTCGCGGTAAGGGCCCTGGCACCTCCGTGTCCGCGTGGGGACGGGGACCATCCGGGGGGACCAAGGGATGGCCTCAAGTGGCTCCCTGGTGTTTTATGGGGACCAAGGGATGGTCTTATGGCATTTTAGGGGCTGTAGCTTTGGGAAGGCAGGGAGAGGGACCCGGGCATCCAGCGTGATTGGTCTGYGACATTTTGGGGGGTTGTTTTACAACTTGTAAGTGGCTGTGATGAATTCAGGATGTAAATGGTCTGGAGAGGAACGTGCTCTTTCGCTGGTGTTTGTAGCCAAAAAGAGGTGGTCGAGGGGCTGGAAATGTGCTGGCCCCGGCTCCGGATGCCTCTGCCGCCACTCACCATAAGGAAACCCCAGGGAGAAGGTGGTTGGTTTGTGGGCCCCGGATAACTCACGTTCCCGCTGCCGGCCCCGCGGAGCCTTGGGGCAGCTCCCGCCCATCCCGTGCCTGCACGGCCACATTCCCATCGGGAAAAGGCACCTGTTCCCACCACGAAATAGCCTGGCAATGCTACCTCCATCTGTCCCTGCTCCAYGCTTTCCAGGCAGATCCTTACCTCAGGGGGATAATCCAAGGCCGGGAGCGGATCCGTGCCATTCCCAGAGGCAAACCTCTTCCATAGCAGAGCCCGGGGTGAAGTGCAGGGATCCAAGTGCTCCCCTCACTCCTCCCAGGGATCCACGGGTTAAACCTCCACCTGAAGCACAATATAGGGACAAAGAAGAAATCAGCTACTTCTGCAATGGTTGTAGGGCCAGTTAATAGGAGTGACCCAAGGCGGCCTCCCCATCAGGGCAGGATGCTTTGGTCCCTGCTCCACTTCCCGGGGGTGTTGGCCACCAATTCGTCCCCAGATTTCCATGGGAGGCAACGGAGCTTCCTCCGAGGGGCTGAAAAGCAAAACGGTCCCACGCAGAGACCAGGCAGCTGCCGGGGGGCCCGCGATGCWGCAGCTGCTGCTGCGGTCACCAAAGACACTTTGCAGTTGGGGACAGCGACCTCCTCTCTCCAATAGCTCCACGGCTGCACGTCCTTCACCCGGCTGCACAGGGACTCTGCTGCTGGCCGGCCTGCAATTGCACGAGGGATTGGGATAAAGACAGCACGCCGGGTCTGGCTTTGTAAGGCACTTTGTAATGCCCCGGTGGTTGTTTTTTCCCCCATAACAGATTTACCACGCGTGCGACGGCCCCGGTTTATCGGTGCTGTGCTTCATGCGCTACGACATCCTGGAGTACTTCAGCATCTACGGGACCGCCCTGTCCATCTGGGTGTCGCTCATGGGTAAGCCCGGGGCCATAAAACCCAAGAGTTTTGCTCCTGGAGATGGGCAGAGTTTTGGCATCCAGCGTTTGTATCAGCTGGGTGCTCCTCTGCCATCATGGGTTCTCATGCCTATCCTTTAGAAAGCAGCATTTTTGCTTTAAAACTGGAAAACAAACACCCACAATCTCAACTTTAGCTGAAAACTGGGCAGGAGTCCGAGCTCACTCAGTTTGGAGCCTCGCGGAGCAGAAAATCTCATTTTTTCCCCCGTTATCCCTGCATGGAGCCTGTCGGCTCCTCGACTCGGAGACACTGGAGGATCTGCCACTTCCCCTGGTAGCGACCGAAGGGGCTTAGTCAAAACACAAATATATCTCCTTGGTTTATCAAAAGCCAAGTCTGGGTTGAGCGGAAACTTCAGATTGGATTTGAAATAGGAGAAAGACAGACSACTTGCTTTTTATTAAAAATTTGGATTATTTTCCCTACTTTTTCTTCCTTCTCCTTTTTCCTTCTTTCACTTCTCCTTTGCCACTGGAACAAGGAATAATTGAAATAAGAAAAATSAAAAATATAGAGAGGGGTGAAACCTTCAAACTTGCTTTTAATTTTCCAATTCTACCACCTTTTTTTTTTATTTATTTTTMTTCTTTTGAAATGGACAGATGAGAATATCCGACAGGGAAAGAGTAAGGGGAGAGGGAGAAGGGGTCAGTCACCTTCCAGTCACCRATGTTTTGCTCCTTGGATTCAGCCCATCCCTAGCAGCAATCCCAGTTCCAGCCTACTYCCCACCAGGAAGATCCCCAGCCCTCCAGATGCTGGTTTGGTGGTCRCTGGGCCCGTGCACAGCCCAAAATGCAGCAGAAAGCAAAACCTCACGACCAGACAGATCGTCTCCCGAGGACATTTTTCAGTAGACAATAGCAATGTCAGGGTAGGTCAGAGCTCGTCCAGACACTTTGGCTCCTTGCAGCTCGATTTGACTTGATTGCTTCATTACTGCCCTAGAAAAAAAACTCACAAAAAAAAAAAAATCCTGGACTAAGATGTTTAAAATATTGTCCGCTAGGGAAAAAAACAGAGATTAAAACTCGGACATTATCCCTCAGCCAAACTCCCTGTGCAAACGCAACGCAAGGAGAGGGAAGGTGCGGTGGCTGGAGCGCAGGGAAGCCTCTCGCGCCGGCGCTTGGAAAGCCCCGCGCACGTGTGCGGACCCAGACCCTCGGGCACGCGTCCCGGAATGCGAATCCGGGACAGCCATAACACAGCTGTGCGAGCTGGAAAAGCATGGAGCCCACTGGGATCCATAACTTTTATCAGTTATTACCCCATTCTGTGCTAAACAAAAGCCTCTAATAATTCACTTGCACTGGCAGCTCGGAGCTTCCAGGCAGGTGTCCGCGCGCTCCGGCAGCCCCATCCCAGCCGGCTCCCGGCTTCCCAAGGCTGGGCTGGATCAACACTCCTGGAGCCGGGAGGTGGTGGATGCCTTGGTCATGGTCAGGGTGGGTTGGAGAGGTAAGAACCRAGCAAAGAGCCARTTCCAGCACRGCTGAGGTTGGAGGGACCTCTGGAGATCCTCTAGTCTGGTGTTGGCCCACCGGGTCTGGCGTTCTCAGCCCACCTGGGACAGGGAATGAAAGGCAGGAGGAGGCTGAGCTGGAAAAGTGGCCCAGCTGCCACCACCTGGAAGGACTTACTGGGTTCTTGGGCTTTTGCAGAGCCAATGAGGAAAGCTGGCTACCCATCTCCTACTGAAGGCAACGGCAGCTGCATGTGTGGGTGCTCTGCAGGTCCTGGGCATCGGGCTCTTCTCCTGGAGGTCCCYCAGTCACCTGCAAAGCCACAGTTTGCTTTAGCAGTGGGTGCTCAACACCTTTCACTTCCAGTGAATCTCAGGGTCCTTGATCTAGAGCCACAGACTGTACCAAACTCGGGGTCATTCAGTGTCCCCTGGTGTCCCCAGAGCCCTCAAACCTCTGCAAGCGCCGTTGCCATCTCCATGCAAAACGCTCGAGCTCCCGTGTGCTCAGCTCTGCAGCAACGAGAGCTGACTCGGGCTGAGATGAGAGCAGAGAAAGGAAAGGGAACAGGGCAGAAAACTTCCACACACTGAGCTTAGGACATCCACCATCAGCCCCTAGACTCACCCTAGACTTGGTTCCTTCTCACAGTCCTTGGGGTGATTCCTCTTGCTCCCCATGCACCTCAGTTTCCCCAGCTGCGAGACAAAAGGAAGGCAAAGCTCAGACTYGGGTCGAACACTTGGTGTMCTCGTGGCAGACCCAGAGAGACCCRAGWAARGCTCCAGCMCGTGCTGGAGACCCCGGGTCACTGGCCCCGTGACAGGAGGAAGGGCGGACGAGGCGACCTGATGCTCCCTGTGGTTTGTGCCGCAGCCCTGGCGGAGTTCGACGAGCCGAAGAGGTCGACCTTCGTCATGTTCGGCGTGCTCACCATAGCCGTGAGGATCTACCACGACCGCTGGGGCTACGGYGTCTACTCGGGACCCATCGGGACGGCCGTCCTCACCATAACCGTGAAGTGGGTGAGTACCAAACTGCACGGGCACGGCACCGGTGCTGTGACCACCCCATGGTCACCCCACGGCATGGTCACACCTAGGAGCAGCCCAGGGCTTCTCAGGGGGCATCCGAACTGCAGGAGAGAGGGCTGGGAGAGCAGGTTCCTTCCCTTGCAAGCAAAGCAGCGAGCGGACAGTAAACTGCTTTGGTGACAGATGCCGGATTCTGTCAGCCTGAACAACCCCCTACATCTCCTGTTCCTGCGTTTCTAACCCATGAGGAACGTATTTACGGGGGTTTTACAACCGCTAACGGGTAGAGTGGGCTGGTGAACTGCTCTGAAGCCAATGGAAGCTGCGCAGAAAACAAGCACATGTGAGATAAAGTGAGGAGCCCCAAACCTGCCCAAATCCAACCTGCGGCTCCAGGGGTGACAACCCCAGCTTCTCCACTATGCATTCCCGTCATCAATCCGCGTCATCCTGCTCCGTCCGGGAGCGCGTCGGAGCCGAGAGCAGGAGCCAGCGTGTCCGTAAAAGGGCAAGGCGAAGGATCCAGCGACGGAACAAAAACTGCAGGARGACCCTGCCAAGCCTCGCGGAAACGCAGGGATCCAAACCCCGGCTCAGGCTGTCCCCGAGCCCCGTCTGCAGCGCTGCCTTCGTTGTTACCGACTATAGAGCCTGAACTACAGCAGCCAGTCCAGGCCACAGCAAAGGCAACGGTGCCCTGGAGTCAGGGCTGTGCCGGGCAGGCGTGCAGGGAAAGGCAGAGGGATACGTTGAGGAGGGTGACGGGCGGATTCCTTCTGCTCCATCCTGCATCCTCCAGCCCCCAGAGTTGGCCACGACGTTCCCTCCCTCCGGCCCCGTTCCGAGGCAGAGATGGGGCTTTTATGAGGCACWAACCTCCCTAGCTTGGTTTGGGGCTGAATATCAGGAAAACAGGTTTATGATCACCAAAGAAGCAGCAATGCACCAGGGGACCCCCAGCAGCACCCAGGGGTGGGGATGGATGGATATTTTTCCTCGAGGAGCCGGTGTGGGGACGTTGCTTGGTTTTATTCAGCATTTGGGGGTTCTTTTCGCTGCCGAGCAGCGAGTCAGACCGGGCGAGCGAGGCGGACGTGTTCCCCCTTCCCTTCCAGCTGCAGAAGATGAAAGAGAAGAAGGGTCTGTACCCAGACAAGAGCGTCTACACGCAGCAGATCGGCCCTGGCTTCTGTTTCGGAGCGTTAGCCCTGATGCTGAGGTTCTTTTTCGAGGTATGTCTCTGCGTGATAAATCTCCCTGACGTTACAAGGCGTAAAGGACATTACCCAGAGAGAAGCCCTCCCCTTTGCACCACTGCTTTGCATCCAGCCTTGGACCAAAGCCAGCCTGAGCTCTTGCCCACAGGGTCAGCGTCCCTTGGCGCGGCGGGAGAGCCAGGCGCTCCCCCTGCTCCTGCCCGCCCTCGTTTTCGGCAGAATAACCTCAGTTTAGGTGGCGCGCGGGGTTAGCCGTTTACAGCAGGACGCTCCCCGCTCCCCTCCCAGGGGCGCGTTCGCCCCGGCCACGTTTCCTCCAGACAGACGCAGCCTCGGAGATTGTTTTGTCGAGAGCGAGTGGCCTTTTTTGGAAGCGGGACGCGGGTGATTTAAGGACACCTCGCAAAGCCGTGGCAGGGACTGGAGACGACCTCGGCAGGGCGCGAGCCAAGGCTTACTCAACGCGCGCGCGGAGCCGCTCGCCCGGCTCCCCGGGGCGCCAGATCCGACTTTTAACCTTTCGCTCTCACCCCGGGCCGATCCTCCCGACCCGCGCGAGGTGTTCGGCCCGTGACGGGCGGGCGCGGGAAGGAGACCCCCCCCCGTCCCGGCAGGGCCGCGAGGCCGGCGYGCGCTCAGCCCTCGCCCCGCCGCCGCTCCGCGCGCCGGGAGCGGCTACAGACGACTTCCCAGCGCTCCCCAGGGAGCGCTTTCCAAAGCCGTCGGTAATTGCGAATTCTAGCAGAACATAAAAACGTCGCTTAGCGGGGGCTGCCTCCCCCCGCGCGCCCCATCCTCCCCTCCRTCCTTCGTGGGGTAATGAAACACTTCATTCGGGAGCCGGGAAACGTGCAAATCGCAACGTGCTAAATCCACTTTGCTTTCCCACTTTGCTGCCTGTTTTAAGGCTGGGAAGCCTTTCTTCTCCAGCAGCAAGACGAGGCAAGAGCCTAAGGGGCTTTCTTTCCTATAGACCAGTTTCAGGGATACAATGGTGGAGCTAAGCCAGTGCCACCGAGGAGCTGCCCTATGGTGGCATCAGCTCCGGGCTGGGGGCCACAAAATAAAGAAAAGGAAGCCCGAGGGCACGCGGTGGCCCRGCAGGTCTCCCTGATGCAACGTCCCGATTGCAGGAGTGGGATTACACCTACGTGCACAGCTTCTACCACTGCGCCCTGGCCATGTCCTTCGCGCTGCTGCTGCCCAAGGAGAACAGGAAAGCGGGGGGCAGCGGCAGCCCCGCGCGCCTCGACTGCTCCGCGCTCTGCTGCTGCGTCTGAGCCCGCCGCGAGCGCCCCGGCCAACGCGGGGCTTCCCCGGCGCGGGGGGACCCCGGCTCTGCACCGCCGGCTGCTGCTCCTGCTCCCAGGATCCCGCGCCGCCCTCAGGGACCCTGCGGCTGGAAGGGGATCCTCTCCCAAGCTGGGGACACACGCAGGAGACCTTCGCGTCTCGCCCTGTGCTCTCTGGGTGCAGAGCCCCTCGGGCAGCCCCGTCTTCAGCGGCCTGCAAGGACCAGGGTTGTCCCTTGCACGCTCCGACGCCGTGCAGGGCTGCGCTTGCGATGCTGCATTAACAGAATCTGCGTTCTTGTGCGATATCTGCTATTTTATTTATGCGCGCTGCTGTTGTAAATAATGCACGTTAACAAAGCCTTTGCAAGCACGCAGTGCTAAAGCGTTCTTCATGTTTCCAGGCCGGCTCACGCGCGCTCCTGCTCGGCCCAGGGCCAGCACCAAAGGGGAGCTCCRGGCACCCGCCTCCCTGCCCGAGCAGCCCTTGGCTCTGGGCGAACCCGCTCCTGCCCGGAGCCAGCGGCAACATTGGGCACTTTGTCCTTGCAAACCTGCTTGGACGGCGCGGGCAGCAGGTGCGTTCGCAGAGGGCCCCGTTAGCGTGGAAAGTACATGGAAAATTAGAGGCACCGCAAAGAAGCTCCTGGAGGGAGGAGGGAGGGCTGTAAGCCAATAACATCTCCTGTAACAGACTATTTACTATAGCAGAAGTGTATGATTTATTTAGGCTGTCTGGGAAAAAAGCCAAGACTATATGTCATGGACAATTAGAGCAGTATTGATATACAGTGATGTCCACAGAAAGCCCACATTAAGCCCGGGCTCCYCTGGAATAGAAATCTGCGCTGGTCATTCATCAGAGCAGCTTCCTGCTATGGGGCAGCAACCAAAAGCCGAGGAGCTTCCAACAAAAATACAGGAGAATTACGAAGCCCAGAGTGTCCAGGAGTCACTGACAGGCCGGCACGGCGGTGGCACGACCGGCACGGGTGCACGTGGGCAGGAACCCCTGGGGCACCCCATGGGTTCACTGCTGAAATACCCGAGCTCTGGGCAGCTAAAATACCCCGCTGGGCAGCAGGTCCAGCAGAGCATCCAGCCACACGCGTGCTCGGTGACATGCCCAGCCCATGGCCCATGATCTGCTGATGCTGCGGGACTCCTAGGACAGGGACTGGTGCAAGGAGCATCGCTGCACCCAGGGCAGGAGCAGCATTTAACCCGCCCAAGGATGAGGAAACCCTGAGCAGGAGGTTTTAATATCCACAAGAGGACGTGTAATAGGGTCCTGTGCAGCAGGGACTCACCACGATGCCTGTAAGACACATAGGAGAGGAAACCCTGAGCAGGAGGTTTTAATATCCACAAGAGGACGTGTAATAGGGTCCTGTGCAGCAGGGACTCACCACGATGCCTGTAAGACACATAGGAGAGTTCTTCCATCACTGCACCGTGGATGAAAACACAGCTCTCCAGACACAAGCCAGACACTCCTGTCCTTCTTCAATGTTTTCAGGGGAAAAAGAGTGGAAAACACCTGGGAATGAGGAGGGCCGGGCCGCTGAGGCCCAGCTGAGGCYGGGAGAGCTCCTGCTCACACCTGCCCTGCATTTGGGTGCTGCAGGAAGGAGAAAAATCCACTATCGCACACAGCAAAGCAGCAGCCCGTGTTCTTTTCTTCTCCTTTCTGCTGCTGCAACAGGGCTCTGGCCACCTCAGACCTCCAATAACCCAAACCCATGGGCCTGACGAGGGGATCGGGRCATCCCCAAGCGAGCAGGGGGAGCCACGGGAGGGCAGAGCCGCACGCGGGGCCCGGGGCCACCGTGGCCCACGCAGGATATCCCGGCACTACCCATGCAGGGGGATATTCTAAACATTCACAGCAACGTAGACAAAACAGTCTCTCGTAGCCTTTTAGAGCTGCCGGGAGCTTTGCCTGTAAGAGCTCTTGAGCCCTTGCCAGAAATTCTTGCTGTTTTCATAAGCGGAGGTGTTTTCGTCTAAGGTGCAGTCTGAGTGCTGTGACCTTTGTCGTGTCTGCTACTGAAATTTCCTGCTTCTCTGCTATTCTCTTCTTCGGTAAGACGATATGAAACCCAAAACTTTTATTGCCCCTTTTAAAGCGCCTTTATAGCTCCCCGTCTACTTCATATACTGTCTTATTCTCCAGCGCTGGGATATTACTTAGGGGATCCGTGCTTGACGCTGCAAAAGGCATTTGGGTTTCGCAAAGCCCAAACCACCCGGGGCTTTTTTAAGATCAACCGGGAGGGAAAAAGAAAAGAAAAAAGAAAAAAGGAGAAAAAAAGGAATAAAGACAGGAGGGATTCGGCTTTCGYTTGCAAAGGCTGGGGATGCAAAGGGTCTTTTATGCCCTTTAGTCCCAGCAAGGTGGTGCCACCCTGCAAAGCACCGTTGCTTCAGCAGCGTTTGGTGCCCACAAGGAGCAGAGATGGACCAAAGTGATGCTGCCACCAGGACATCCGGAACGACTCCTTGCTCCACGGCCGAGCAGCTTCCCAGCAAACTCCAGAGCAGGGATTCRGGTGGGGACAGGAAGGGGCAGCCCAGGGAGGGCYCTGGCCCTGGGTCCCRGCCCCGCTYGGATGCTCGGGAGGTGCCCGAGCTRCCCGATGGAGCCGGTGCGGATGCGACGGCCCCATTCTGGRAAGCAGCACGGTGCCTGGCTCCCTGCCTCGCACGGCAGCGCTTCCAGGCTTCGCTTTGGTGACACCCTGGAATGATGGAGTCTAATTTTCACTTTAATTAATGGTAAAAACACATGTAGYGAGCAGCAGAAGGGAGCAGGAGCAGAAACGGGATGCTGGAGCCGCCTGTTCCTCGGAGCAGGACCGAGCCAAAGCCACCTGGGTGGGTAGGAACAGCCACAAAAAGCCCCCGGTGCCTCTGCTCCTGCCCAGGGCTCAGCAAGTTGCTCCTTCACCCCCTCTTGGGCTTTCCCAGGCCCCAATCCATAAGCCTTGGATGAAGCAGACTCTTCCGTGCTGGTTCCTCCCTGGCCCGGCTCCCGGCTGGGTGCACATCAGCACCAGCAAGGGCCAGATTCCCCTTGGGAAGGGTTGGGCAGCGGGGATTTGCTTAAGGAAATCCCACACAGCCTCCCCACGGGCTGCCTGTGTCCTGCTCCTTCCTCTGGCTTATCCCAGTGCTGCTCCACAGCCTTCCGCAGCCTCCAAGGGTTTTCGGGAGCGATGGCACAAGGATTCAGGACCATGCCCAGGATACCAAGACACTGGRAAACCCCCTGGAACAGCATTTGGTCCTTCCACTCCATGGGCCCCTGGGGTGACGGATACAGGGACGAGCCCAGGACACCCGTTTCACACGGAGGACCCTGTGGCCCCTTTACCAGACAAAAGCCGGAGGCAGATCCAGATTATGGACGAGGCCCAACCTGCCAAATGGGAGCTCCGGAGCGGTGGCCGCGAAGGGGCAGCGCCGAAGCAGCAGCTCTTCCTTGGCGCTAAACAAGACCCATCGGCACCTGCAGAAACCTGCTCCGAATCCAGGTCCAGCGGCTTGAGCCTCCGAGCTCCCGGGGCAAAGCCGCGCCGGGAGCGCCGCTCCAAGGCTTCGGTCCAGGCCTATCTCCCAGAAATTCGGTCATCATGCAGAGCATCACGCACGCTCCGGGCTCCGCATTACGAAGATCGTGGCCCCGGTCCAGCACCTCTTAAAGTCAGTGGAAAAACCCTCCCTCGCTACGACGGGAGCTGGCCCGGACCTTCTATGATCTGACAGATACCAGAGCGCGCGCGAGAGGGTGTTTTAATCCGCGGGTATCTTGCGGCCCCAGAGCTTCTCGCAGAGCCTGACAAGGCTRCAGGTCTGAAAAGGGAAAAAAAGGGAAAAAGGCTCCAAATTTGCAACAGCCTTTCAATAAGCACTTAACTAATCGTCTTTATCTGATCCATGTGCTCCGAGTGCAGGGGAACCGCTCTCATTTTCGGCTGCGCACATCATCTGATGCTCATAAAAAGAGCTAATGCGTCTGGAAGCCCCAGACCCAAAGAAGCATTATTGAAACAGGGGGGAAAAGAAGTCAGCAAGGCTCTAAAAGCACACACACACACACACACACACACAGAGACACACAGGCAGATGGCTGCTCTCCCTCCGCTTCTACCTGCGTCTTTCCAGGAAAGCAAATGTTTAATGGTAAACCTCATGATCTCATTATGAAGGCAGGATCTGGTTTTGCCTGTAAATGGGAAGGTCGGGAGGGAGTTTTACACGTATCTCTCTCTCTCGCTATGTATATATGCATATGTCTTTATTTGCATGCTCGTCCTCACAGTAGTTCAACTAATCCGAGCAGAGCAGGAGCGGGGGTCCAGGTTATAACCCAAGTATCGGATAGCACCTTCACATCTGGAAGGGATTTTGACACAAGTTCTCCCAGACTGTTACAGACAGTTTAGAAGCAAAATCTGATAAATAGCAAATGTTTAACAATAGGAAGCTGCCTTTGCTAGAAGATGTGGGTCCAGCCGTCCCAGCAGCGCCGTATTGCCAAATCCTTTGGAATYGCACTCACAGACGCATGCACCCCGGCAGCGGCTGGAGCCGCTCGCGGATGGGAGCGCTGCAGACAGACGCGTCTCTCCACGTCCAGACGTGTCCAAGCGCCCTCTTCAAAGGCCGGCTGCCCCGAGGCGCCCGGCGCTGGTGGCACCCGCGACCCGCAGCCCTCCCGCGGAGCCGCTCGCAGCAGCGGGGCAGCCTCCTCGGGGCTCAACGCCCCGGCACGAAGCGTCGCGCCGTGTCGCAACGCCGCCTGCTTCGGGGAGCCGCGAGAGGAATCCGACCCGAAATGCGGACGCCAGCACTAAAACAGACGGGATTGTGCAAGGCGAGGGGGGTGGAGGAGGGAGAAGTGACCAGGGCAACCACCAGAACCCCTCTGAGATGCCTGCCTGTGTTTCGAGATAACGCGTCCAGCTGCCTTGCCAAGTCCCGCTCATTTGGAGCCGGGCTCATGGTTTGGATTAATTTTAAGGCGGTTCCTAAAGCATCTCAACTCGCRCGGGGAGGAATTTTTGCCTCCCTGGCCAAGGTGACCCTTTAAAACTCTCGCTCGCTCTTTTTCAGGCTCTCACCCATTTAAAATTGTCATCACTTGGGCGCTTGGGGACAGTCGGTGGAGGCGACTGCTCTTCTGGGGCTGAGCAGGCACCAGGCTCCCGACAGGCCACGAAGCACAGGGGACACCAGGGATGGGTCCATTCCTCTGCTCTCCCACCTCTCTGGTCAACATCATCYACCCGAGAGCTGCAAAGGGAGAAATTACCCCCTTTGTCCTCTCCTGATGCCCCATCAAGGGCCGGTTGGAAGTCCCAGCTCCCACCTCTCCTTTGGGGCTTCTCCCAGCCCTGATGCCCCTCAAGCTTCGGGTGCCAAGGAGGTTTCCCAGAGGTGTCRGACCCCCTTCCTGCTCCCCAAACAGCGGAGGGAGACACTGGGGGAAGGCATTCGAGGGCGGTTGCTCGGGATGTGCTCGGCTGCCTCTGGGACCCAGCGAGGTCRCACACAGCGACGCTCCCCCCTGTAAAAACAGCCCCCAGGCCACCTTCCCGCGAGGCCTCCGCTGCATCCTAATCRCCCTGGAATCCAAAGCACTTCCACGGCCGGGCACTCAGATGCTTCCCATTTAGCTACCACACTCGCCGAATGCTCGGCCACTGAGTCACCACGTGGGCGCGGGCGAGAGCGGGCAAGGGGCTCGGCCCCACCGCTTCCGTGGGGCGAGGGCCTCCAGCAGGAAGGGCTTTTGTAACTGTCCTCCATCCTCTGTCATTTCCCACCTTTCCCAATAAACCTGGGGGCAGCGGTGCCTGCAAAGCAAGAGGCTGCAGAGGTTGGCCAAGATGGCCAAGTTGGCCAACCTTAGTGCTGGTCAGGGCATTGCTGGCACCTCTGTGGGTCAGAGGCCCCTTGGATCCAGGAGGAGCTATTTGCACCCTTGAGATTTGAACCCTTGGTCCTAAAGATCCAGTGGAAACACGAGGTGAGAGCGGCACCGTTGGGAATTGCCCYTTTGGCTGGAAAAAAGCAAATCCCGGGATCTCAGGGCTCCCGAAGCCCAGAGGCGCCAGAGGCAGCACGAGGAAATCCCTCCCCACCGACGCTTTGGGACATCCGCTTCCAGCCCCCGTGGAACCAKGAAACGCAGAGGCAGCCCTGAAAACCAGACAGACATTTGGGGTTTCAGCTGAGCAGATTTCCTCTAACGAGCGAGAAAAGTTTAGTTGGGGTTTGGCAGGGAGGATTTCTGGGCAGTCGCACGGCTTGCTTTAAACCGGTCCAATCAGCCATGCCATAACCTCGTCCCGCGAGGGGAAGGCAGGAACTCAAGGTGCCTCTTGTGCAATAGATGCTGCTCCCTACCCAGGCAGGTCTGGGATAGCGCTCAGGGCTTTGCTCCGTCTCCGTCCAGGCTAAAGGAGAGACCACACACACAAGGGCTGCAGGATGCCAGCAGCTGTGCACAAAGCATTTGGTTTACATTAATTATGTCTGGACAAAAAAAAATAAAAAAGGGAGCGAATAGGAGCAAAAAAGGGAGTCTAGGAGACAGGAGGGATGGCGAGAGGCTCGCGCCACGCGGCCGGCAGGTCCCTGCATCCCGGCATGGGCCCCGTGGGAAGCCTTCCTCCCAGTCTGGGTGCCTCTTCTTCCCTCTTTCTCCTTTTCTCAACACAAAAAATGTCCTCAGAAAGACGGGGAGAGCACAGCAAGTCCTGCCCTGGCAGCGGGACGGCTGYTGGAGCTGCCGGAGGCCGCAGGCAGCAGCAGCCAGTAAATAAAGCAGGGGGGYGGCGAGTSCCTCAAAGGCTGAGARMTGCCCRTGCGAGSCCGAGCGCTCYGGGATGAGGAGGGTCTGTGCAAAGYGGAGCCCCCGGCTACCCCGGGCGCCCCTTGCTCATCCCTGAGCTCCCTGCAGGTCCTGGAAACGGGGAGCRGAGACCCTCGGGATCGGGACCTGCCCCAGAGGTGCACGGGGYGGTAGATGGGACAGCAACAGCCCCCGGGAGCCGGGCACGGCGCAGGGCGGCGGGTCCAAGCACGCCCAGCGAGTGGCTCCCGCTCCGTCCGCGCGTGCCCCAAGCTCCCTGCCGCGGGGGCCCAGGCGTCCGGGCGCCGGCAGCCGGACGGACCCGTGTCGGAGGTGATGAATGTATCAGGCTTTTGGCACCCGCCGCTCCCAGCCAGGAAAACAATATCCCGGATTCCAGCCCTCCCCGCCCAGCAGCTGCGGGAAGGGCGGCCGCTGCGGCCCGTCCCTCTGTCCATCCATCCATCCAAGAAGATGCCGTCCGGGCTCTCCCGCGGCTCCCACCGGCATCTCCGCATTCCCGAGCCAGCTCAGAGGGACGGGATGGAACTGGGATAGGTGCCTCCCGCTCTTCCCTTCCCTCCCTTCCCAAGGCTCCTAGCAGGGAACAAGGAGCACAGGGAGCACAGCTGCTCGGCCAGCCCAGGAACGGGAGAGAGCACTTGRGGTTTTTCCTGCTTCCCTCCCTCCGTCCTTCCCCCATCCCGRCATTTGGGAGCAGGGACGAGGCTAACGTACGTCAGCGCTGACCTGCGGCACCCTCCGGCCTTGGGGAGCCTCCCTTCGGGAAAACAAGCCTGGATTTGCAGGGAAGGGTCAGCAGCACCGTGGCGGAGGCAGGAGCAGGCGGCTGGCGGCCACGAGCGCCCGGCCCATCCCCTTTGCACCGCGGGCGTCGGGCTTATGCAATTACCGAAACAAAACAAAAAAAAAAAAGGCAAAAAAAAATAAAAAATACAAACTAAAACAAGCCAAGCGGCGAGCGCCATCGCGGTGACACAAAACATGAACGTTTATGTTGGCCTCCCCGCGCCGCGGCGTTGATCTTGGCCGGCCCGGCCAGACAGACGTTCTGCATTCTTCGGAGATTAAGCAGTGCAGCGCGCGGGAGAAGCCCAGCTGCTTCCCCCGCCGCTGCCGGCAGCGCCAGGCTAATTCCAAACACATGGCGCCGGCCCGGGAGAGGGGAGCACGTGCGTGTGTGTCCCCCTCCATGCACAGGCAGCAGGATGGGGCTGGGGGGGACGCACATGCATCCCCCGCCCCGTATCCCATTCCTTACTTCCTGGCACCAGCAAAGGCAGCCCTTGGCGCTGGAGATGGCAGGATCGGGATGCCGGGTTGGCAGGGGCTGCGCTGGGTGTAAAGGAGACACTTGAGCAAAACGGTTGAGCAAATAGTGGGCGGGAGGGATGGACGGGGGCCCGGCAGTGGCTGGAGAACCCCTGCCTGCTCCGGCCCCTACGGGTAAAGGGGAGCCAGCAAAACCTCCTCTTCCCTCCCTGTGTCTGAAAATCCCTCTGTTTCCCCAGAAAAGTCAAGCTGGCCCTTCAGAAGCACCAAAGCCCCATCCYGGTCCCCCCATCCCAAATCCCGGTGCTCCAGCAGGCGGGAGCGCGGAGCATTACACCTGCATCCGCCGGGCAAAGGGCTGCACTGACACCACGTGCCCGCGGAACATCCCGCCCTGGGGGTCCTCATCCAGCCCCTGCTCCGGGGAGGCTGCGAGGGGATGCAGAAGCACCCGGAGACCAACATGCTCCGGGAAAAGCCCCTTCCATCGCTCCCAACRTGCAGGGGATCCCCCGGMAGCTCCCGCGGTGCCAGCGGCTCCRAATGCAAAGCCAGGGAGGCAGCAGGATCTGCCAGGAGTGACAGAAAGGAGGAAAMGAGAGAGAGGAAAAATAGCCCCTTATTCCACTTTCCATCGAGGAAGCATCCAGCCATCCAGAAAACCTTACTGTCCTATTTCAGCAGGAAAAGCAGCTGTCACAGTCCCAGGGGGCAGAGCCGGCCCTGGCCCGGCTGCGGGTTGTGGATATTGGCTGAGTCGAGGTCTGCTGTTCGAGGGCAAAACCCCAGACCTGGCCTGGGGAACAGCCCTGCAAAGGCCCCGGGTGCCRTCCTGCCCATGGGGACGACCCCGGCGCTAAGCGGGGCTTTAACAAGGTGCGTTGAGGCTTGGTCTGCAGGCAGATCTCCACGGAGCAGCTCCACGCTCTTAAGTAAAGCCCTGGTCTCATTCCGGGAGGGTTTTCCCAGCACAAGGAGGAGGATGTGCCAGGGATGACCCCGCTTCCCTGCGGGCTCCGCTGTCAGATCAGCTTTGGGACTGAGGAGACATTCGTGTTTAGGAGAGGAAGGTGGCAGGGGCTCCACGACTCCCTGTTGCATAGGAATGAAACCTAGGAATTTTCATGCAATAATGAAAAAACAAGGAATCACATATTTCTTTGTGTTGCCTGATTTTTCTATTTTTCAGCCCGCTTCCCGCTGCCCCAAGAAGGACAGGGCGAAGGCACCAGGACCTGGAGCTGCTCAGCTCAGGTGGAGCAGAGCATTCCCGCTGTCCAGTTACACCTCAAACCCTCCAAAAGGAGCATCCCGAGCACTCCCTGCCTGTGAAGCTCCAAGAAAACCCCATCTTGGAGCAGCCCATGAGCCAGGAGGCACCCGGTGAGGAGGATCAGCAGGTCCTCGAGTGCAGTCCCCATCCCTGCGTCGCCCTGGTCAGCGTTGATGCCGCAGGGGCTGCAAATGTCCCGTCCTTGAGCAGAGCTCATGCTCCACCCGACGCTTGGAGAGAGGCGGCTGCAGAGGGAGAGGAGGAAAAAGRGGGAAAAAAAAAGTCCAAGGTGGAACCGCAATGTTTATAAAATGGGTCGCTGAATTATACATAAAAATATTTTCCTTGTGGATGCAATTACTTCCTGGACTTGTTATTCCACAGATGCTTAAGTTTGCCTCGAGCAACTCCAATAAATGCTTTACAGTCTGCTAGATCAACAGTAGCAATGTTGGAGGGAATCGAGCAGCGCTGGTTCAAATTTGTCAGAAAACCACACAGCGTTTCCGTGCGCACGTTTGAGAAACCCAAACAAAGCGGTTCCCGACCGTGGGCTCCCTCTCCTCGCGCTTCCACGTCCATCGCGTGTCCTCCGGACACGGGCAGGGCACCGAGGGCAGCTTGAACCCTCCGGCCATAGACGTAATGGCCTTTTTTTAACACATATAAGCCTATAAGACACATATATAAGGGTCTTGCAAAAGGCCATGCAGTGAAATGCTGTTGCCTTTGCAGCAGCCCCCTCTCCTGAAGCACCAGGTGCAGCTCGGTGCGCTGGAGCTCAAGGAAACTTTTGCTCAAGGGCAAGTGACAGGACTTAGTGCCACCCCCAGTGACCTGGGACAATAAAGCAACCTAAGACAGGCCATCGGAGGATACTCCAGGATAAGGCAGGGATGTTTTGCCGATAAAATAAATTACTACCTGCCCAGTGATGCTCCAGACCCGCTTGAGGTGCCTGTAACGAGATGATCCTGTTAGCAGATCACTGCTGGAGCAGAAAGGTCCTTTCAGCTCTCTGCTTCCACTGCAAATTTCAGCCACAAGATTTTCTGTCCAAAGGATAAAGGGGTTAAAAGGTTCCCACAAAAAATGGGCTTATAAAAACTCCTTTATCCTCCTGCTCGGAGGATGCAGCTGTCTCCCCTCATCCCCCTTATACGGAGATCCCAGGCCCCAAATGCCAGGAATGAGGAGGGCACACATGGATGGCGGGTCCCAGGGTGGCCAGAGGAGTCAGGAATGGGGTGACCCATCCTGGATCACTYGGAGTTTCGTCCATCCAATCTGCATGGCTGCGGCTGCCACCTGTGAGCAAAGACCCTGGGGATGTTGGTGAAGGCAGCGGCCTGAGAGCAGTGCTCAGCTCATATTAAATGACAGAAATTATATGATTTGCTTTATATATATTTGCATATATAAATATTAAGGAAGGAGAAGGGAACAGAGTGCTTAGGAATTTGGGAGGAAGCTTGTGTCCCAAGGAACAAAAATATCCTGCCCTTTCCATGGGAAGGAAAAGCAGCTTCCCTTAGGAGAGACTGGCCAGAGGTGTCAGGCAGGGAAGGGCTCTCCTGAACCAGCAGGTTCAGCTGGATGCTCTAGAGATGGAGTCTCTGAATTATCCCCCCATGCACCCGTGTCCGAGCGGGATGCGGGATGCAGGATACGGGATGCGGGCCCGGCAGCGGCGCCTTCGCCGCAGCAATGCTGCCCTCTGGTGCAAACGTGCCAGTCGGAGCCACGGCACCGGTCCCGGCTTTGCCCGGCCTTGGGATCTGCTGCTCCGTGAGCACGGAGCGGGGAGCATCACCGCCCAGACCAGCCTCCACCTCCAGCAGCTTCCCAAGTTTTCCACCAGTTTCACGGGAGCCAGGGGAGACCCCCAAGATCCCAGCCTCATCCTCGCACCCCATTTGGGGACGAGGTGCTGGGTTTTGCACTGTTCTTTTTAGCGGCTGGCGGTACCGCTTTTTTTCCAGTGCATTAAACAAATACAAAACTCTGCTCCCGGGCCCCGCGGCACTCCATCATTCCCCAGCGCAGCCCTCCGCTGTCGGAGCGGAGCGGATCCTGACCGACATCCATTTCTCAGGCTCTTAGGCAGCGTTATTCTTTTGCTCTGCGCTTTGGTACTTACACAGCTATTACCACGCCTCGCATGCACATCCATCATCAGGGCTTCAAACTCCAGCAAGCCCCGAAAAAACTATTTTCCACTCACCATGCAGCCTGCCAGGCTCTGTTCTTCTACTCTGCGTCGTTTCAGCCACCGCGAGACATTTCAGCAAGTTCAGAGTCCAGCAAAATAAACTGCTGGCAGCCTGGAAAGGTGCTGAGTTCTTTCGGGAAGGGGGAGCGGGCTGAGGGCTCCGACAGCAGAGCCGGGTGCTTCCTGTCTGCTTGGAAACGCCGGCCCAGGAGGAAGGCCGAGCGGCAGCGACCGCTCGCACCACCGACGTCCAGCTTGGAGCAGGATGTGCAAAGCCCTGTCTTGCAAAGCCCCATTTGCAAAGCCAGCCTCGCTTTGCAAAGCCATCGCTCCCTAGAAAGCTCTGCCCAAAAGAGGACAGGAGTAGCTGTCCCCTCGTGTCCCCAGGCCATGCACAACTAGGACCCAGCGTCCCCTTGAAATCCATCATTTTGCACAGGGCCACTTTGGCTCCCATTTATCAGCCAAGCTGAGCACCAGCTTTGCCCCGGCCTGGCCATTGGCAGCAGGGAAACAACCTGCCCGGGGACCAGGACAAACAGCCCAGCAGGTCCCCCCGGTGCCYGGGCACCATCTGCCCCCGGGCCCCCGCACACGGAGCTCGACGCGGGCGCTAAGTGTTTTTGCATCTTGACCCAGCAATCACCAGCTCAGCCTCAGAGGAGGAGATTTATGGAAGGATGCAGCCAGACGAGCGATAGAGATGGATGGCCTCGAGGAGTGACTGACTTCTCCCTTACAAGACGCGGAGGAATTAATTTATGAATTGGGCGAGCTGAGCTGCCAAGCGGCTTTGATGCAGCGTGKTTTTTTGCATACGCTCATGATCTATCGCACAGCTGGCGGAGGGGGAGGAAGAGCCCACGGAGCCGGAGCAACGCGGCCCTGCCGCAGCGGCCAGCAGCTCCCGTACAACCCAACTGCCCCCGAAAGCAGCCCCGGAGCCGCCGGCTGTTGCTTCCCACTTGGCATGGAAGAGCCCGGAGCCCTGCAGAGCGTGGCAGTGATGKGAGCAAGGCAGGAGCTTCCCGATATCCGGCACAGAGAACGTCGCAGACGTCGACAGCGAGCGCCGCGCCGCCGAATCCCCATGTGCTTTCCATCCGCACAGGTGCTCGGAGTTTTTTCCAAGACACGAAGTAATTTCCTGCTCGAAGCAGTTGACAAATCCCCACCGAAGCCGGATAGCGCGGCGGGATCCAGCTGCGGCCCGGGGCTGCTCTCCAGCGCGCTCCCAGACGGCAGGGGCGGCTGGAAGAGGAGCGAGCACTGCTCCCTTTCCCCCGCATCCCGGCAGCTCCAGCAGCATCCRAAGGGATTTCCCACTCCGGGTCCAGTGCCAAGCTCCCATCCCAAAGCACGGSCCTTCCTCACTGGATTCAAGGGAGCAAAATAACTCACTGAGATGGCAAAGACCTCAAGGAGGTTTCACGCTGCTGCTCTAAGCAAAGCTGCAGCAGGGATGGGGCGCACGGAGCACCCCCAGATGCCCAGCACTTACCCGGCATCAGCCTGGGACAGAAGGGGACGGAGGGACCTGTCGCTGCCACCGGTTCTGTGGGAGATCCCGCTGCAACCACGAGCTGCTGCTGAAAGCGCCGCTTCCTCGGCACGGATCCTCGCAACCTCCCCGCTAGGGGAGCCCCAGGAAGGGACTCTCAGTTTTTCACGGCCTGTCCCCATGAAGTCCCCTCATGTCGTGACCTTTTTCCCGCAGAGAAATCACAGCCTCGAGGGCCTGAGTCAGCCGAAATCCCCCGCRTCCCTTGGGTGCTAAATGCAGCCCTGGCCGGGGGCGCGTGGGGAACCAGGCGGTGCCGGGAGGGAAGCGGCGGCAGGGCCCTCCTGGCCTCCCGGCACGTCCTGCCCGGCCGCACTGGGGTCTCCCCTGAACTTCCCCCAGCAGAAAGCGGCCCTAAACGCCCTGGGGATTGTGGTGAGTGACGGGAAAGAGGGGAGCGTAGCTGCAATTTAGGGGAAGATGAATTGGAATAGACAAAAAGCATAAAGCCAGCRGACCCTCCACTTCCCTGTGTGTCCTGGCAGCTGCTCCTAATATGGGATTGCAGCCGACCTCMTCTCCTGCACCTGATCCCTCTTCCCAGCCCTCCCTTATGCTCCCTGTCTGATTTCCTGCTGATTTCTCGACTTCCTCTTGCTCAGGCCTGCCCCAAACCCCTCACCGGCGCAGCGGGCAGCGAGGATGCAGTTCAGCCCAGCGAAAAGCAAGAGCGTTTGGCCCAGCTGGTGTGAACAGGGAGAGCAGCGGCTGGAGAGGTGACTTTTCTGAGAGCAGAAGGGATTTTRCAAGGACCGTCACCGCAGCAGCGGCTCCGAGGGGCTGCCGGAGCCCCCAAGGCAGCGTGTTTTCCCAGGGCACTCCGGCCGCTGGTTTTCCGGCCCCACCAGCTTCCTCTGCAGATGCTGGTGGGGCACGAGGCACAGATTTCTCTGATTAAGCAACGTTGTTGTCGTTGTTGTCGTTGCCGGCTCTGCCCTTTCGCTTTCGGCTGCCTCCTCCTCCGTGCGCAGGAGGAAGCAGCAGGACGGGGCGCGGAGCGAAGCGCTCTTGGCAGCACCATGGAGCCGAGTGTGCGGGAGCCYCTGCTCAGGAAGCCGAGCTTCACATACCGGACCTTGCCCCGGAGCGCTGCCGGGAGGCTGGACAAGGAGTACCTGGAGTAAGAGCCGGGGTCTGCGAGGGTCCCTGCGGGGAGCGTGGGGCGAGGGAGGCACCTTCGCATCCCTCKAAAGCCCCATGGTGGAGCTGCGCTGAGCTGGGGTCTCCTCCGTAGYGGAGCCTGGCGCCGCCTGCTCCAACTTCTGCTTTCCTCAGCCCCGGCTCGCCGGGCTGCAAAGCGGCAGTGGGGCTCAGCAGGCTCCAGCAGGGCTGGGAGGCAGCCCTTCCCTCCCTTCCCTGGGAAATCCCCGCGGGAACGTGGGGAAGGGCAGCCGGGGCTGCGCTGGGGCGGGAGGCCGCCCCGCGGAGCGGCCGGGTGAGCATCCCGCGAGCCGCCCGCTCGCTGCCTCCGCAGCAGCCTCCGCAACCAGCGGCTCTACCTGGCGGCCTTTGCCGCCGTCCTGGGGAACTTCAGTTTCGGCTTCGCCCTGGTTTACCCGTCGCCTGTGATCCCTGTCCTCGAGGCGTGTCCCATCCCGGCCCTCAGGCTGGACTCGCACAAAGCCTCCTGGTTTGGGGTAAGAAGGGGCGTTTTGACTCGTTAAGGGGACGGGGCTGCCGGTCCGGACACGCGGCCGTGGSGCTGCTCGTAGCCACGTCGCAGCCCTGTGTGTCCGTGTGTCCGCAGTCGGTGTTCACGCTGGGGGCGGCCGCGGGAGGCCTCAGCGCCATGGTCCTCAACGACCGCCTGGGCCGCAAGCTCAGCATCATGTTCTCGGCCGTGCCGTCCGCCGTGGGCTACGCGCTCATGGGCAGCGCCCAGGGCGTCTGGATGCTGCTGCTGGGGCGAGTGCTCACAGGCTTCGCCGGTGGCGTGACCTCTGCGTCCATCCCGGTAAGGAGGTTTCCAGGGCGCTGCATGGGGTGGGATGAGGGGGCTCCTGAGTCCTTGTGGAGGCATCAGCAGAGCTTCGAGGCTGGGGCTGTGCTGTGGGGGATGGGAAGGTGTCCCGTGCCAGGCAGAGGGCAGGGGTAGTGCTGGGCTCATCCTCCCCTTCAAGACATGGAAGGCAGGCCTGGGTTCCCAGCTCGTTGCTCCTCACAGCAGTTTCCTCCTTGAGCGTCGACCTCGCCTTGTGGGCAGAGGGGAAGGCAGGAATTGAGCAACGTCCTTCCCGTAAGCGGAGTCCGAAGTTGCCGCCGGAGAGCTCCGAGTGTTGCATGAGGAAGGGGCTCGGCTGGGAAGCCAAGATCACCTGGTGCCACTAGCTTGGGTTGACCCCCTRGGCTTGGAGCAGAAGGGCTGGGGTCCCTGGATTGACCCATTGGGCTTGGAGACCCCATCAGACCGGGTCTCCCAGGGGGTGGCGGTGCCGAAGGACACGGCTGGCCGGCGGTGGCCGGGGGYTGCAGCTCTGTGTTCACCAGGTCTACATCTCGGAGATCTCCCACCCCGGCGTGAGGGGCCTGCTGGGCGCCTGCCCGCAGCTGATGGCCGTGCTGGGCTCCCTCGTCCTCTACGCGCTGGGCAAGTATCTCCACAGACAGAAGGGGGGAAGCCGGGTTTGAGGAAGAGGAAGGGGTTTTACCAACCTTCTCAGCAGAGTGACTGTGGGTGTGAGAGCATGAGAATCCACCCTCCAAGGCTGGTCTGGACAGGATGGCCAGTGCATAAGCCACGTGCACTTGTGCCTGGAACGGGGAACCTGTAACCCGCAGGGACTTGTGGCCCTCACTGAGCCCACGGGCCTCACTCACAGCCACGCTGGAGAGCACTACGCGATGTCCATTTGCAGTCATCTGTCTTCTGGCTGCTGCAGGAGACGTTGCTCTAGCTAGATCCTCTACGATTTGGGGCCTCCTCCAAGTTTCCAATGTTTYATAGCAGCTGAAAATGCTCCTTTTCCTGAAGGGTACAAAAAAYATATATTTCCCTCTCAAGTGGTTTCCCCCAGCTTCACCAGATGCCTCTGCTGTTGGGGTGAGCACCTGAGGCAAGGTGGGAAAGCCTTTCCCAAAGACTCTCGCCTCCTAACCCTGCGCCGGCTCCCGCAGGTCTGGTGCTGGACTGGCGCTGGCTGGCTGTGGCAGGGGAAGTGCCCGTGYTCACCATGATCCTCCTGCTCTGCTTCATGCCCAACTCGCCCCGGTTTCTGCTCTCCCAGGGGAAGGAGGATGAAGCCTTGCGGTCACTGGGCTGGCTCCGGGGCAAGGACACGGACTATGCCCAGGAGTACGAGCAGATTAAGGACAGCGTGAGGAAGCAGGTGAGGAGGAAGGGGCCTCATCTCCAGCATATGGGAGAAGTAATATGAAAGTTGTAAAATCTGTGAAACCCTCAACTCTCTGGCTTTGTCTCCTCTAGAGCAGGCGGATCTCCTGTGCGGAGATCAAGGACCCTTTCATTTACAAGCCCATCTTGATCGCCGTGCTGATGAGGTTCCTGCAGCAGCTCTCTGGGGTCACCTGTGTCCTTGTGTACCTGCAGTCGATATTCAAGAAAACCTCTGTCATTCTGGTGAGCGTGGGGGTCAGTCTGTGCACAGACTGCCCCATCACCAGTGATTGCTGCCAGATGCCCCAATTCACCTGTGGCTCCGAGACTCCCACTTGGAAGTCCCTGGTTGGCAGCAAGTAGCCAGAACCCAGCCCTCAAAAGGCAGCATGATGCCCGGGAGCAGGGCCAGCCCGTGGCTTCACTTTCCTTCCTCTGAGCTGCTCTTGTCTGCACTCTTGCTGTTGAAGGAAGGACCTCTGGGTTCAGCTTTGACAAAGTCATCAGCCAAAGTCTGTAGAAAGCAGCTGGTCCCCTGGATGTCCCATCTCAGCTTCCCTCCTGATTTTGTCATTGCAGAAACCAGAGTACGATGCAGCTCTTGTCGGACTGGTTCGCCTCTTCTCGGTAGCAATTGCGGCCGCGTCAATGGATAAGGCTGGCAGAAAGATTCTGCTCTTTGTATCGGGTATGTCTCTCTGCAGTGGTGTGCAAGGGCTCCTCTCCTTTTAGGATGACCAAGGCTGTGCAGACTGGCAGCAGTGGTGACTTCAGCCATGCAGGACTCTGGTGGTGGCCTCTCTGCTCTGAGAGTGGCTCAGCTTCTGGGCACAAGCATTTCCATGAATTTTGCCATCACACAGGGATGGGAATCACTTTCCCATCAGTCCCACCATGCTATTTTATCTCTCCATAGCTGGTATCATGCTGGCCTCAAACCTGACCATGGGGTTCTATGTCCACTTCATGCCACATTCTCTTAACGGTACCGCTGCCAACGAGACCTTGGTGAGCTCGGCCAGCCACGGAGCTCAGCCGATGAACTACATCACCCTCATCCCCCTCCTGGCTACCATGTTCTTCATAATGGGTAGGTGCAGAGATCGAAAGCCTGGCACTCACCGCACAGGGCTGGGTGGGATGTTTCTGGTCTAAGGCAGGCGGTTAGGGTAAGAGGGTTGGCCTCAGGGTTGGAAGGAAGATGGATCTCCAGGGCAGTTCTTTTGGGTGCCCTTCTGAACAGTGGTGTTGACAGACATGAACGTGGGGAAATGACGTGGGGACCAGAGTAGGACTGCACAGGACTCCTCTGTACCCTCCAATGTGTTTCAAAGCCCCACCAGCCTCACTCTAGCCCTACTCCCCTCCAGGCTATGCCATGGGCTGGGGTCCCATTACCTGGTTGCTGATGTCGGAGATCCTCCCTCTGAAAGCCCGCGGGGTGGCCTCGGGCCTCTGTGTCGTCATGAGCTGGCTGACTGCCTTCATGCTCACCCGGTTCTTCCTCCCTGTCGTGGTGAGTATGGCGCAAAGGGGATGGCTACGAGGGCCCCATCAAGGCCTCGTTGCAACAGCTCATGTCTGCCTTCTGTCCCGCTTGCCAGGAAAACTTCGGCCTCGAGGTGCCATTCTTCTTCTTCGCTGTCATCTGTGCTGGGAACTTCTTATTTACAGGCTGCTGTGTCCCAGAGACCAAAGGCAGGTCCCTGGAACAGATCGAGTCCTACTTCCGGACTGGTAGGAGGTCGTTCATGAGGTAGGAGCCACTGCCTGCCCGACATACCAGGTTACCAGCCCACAGGCTTAAGGGACAGAAATCTCTTGCTGCTAGAGCTGGAAGCTGGAGTTCTCCATGAAGAACATGCTCCCTCCAAGGGGAAGGGAGTAGGTGGCAATGACTGCCTTGCTCTGGGTATAGAGATTCCCATCTGGAACATTACCTTTTCTTCTCAAATCATTCAACACTATCCAAGGACCCAGCTCTTTGGGCAGCATGTCAACCCACGGTACAGGACCAGGTCCAGCACTAGGCCTGAAACAAAGATGTTCTACCAATAAAACATGTGGCTGAGGACAACAGCCCTTGTACCTTCCCTGCAGAGCGGCCACCAAAGCAGCTCAAGAGCCTCAGGGCTTGGTTGAGACAGAGTTAATAGCCAAGCCACCGTTTTGGCATAGTTGCAAAAATAAAATTTTTGACTTCCATGTGGATAGTGCCTTGGTTTGCAGAGAGGGGAGCTGCAGGCAGGTGGGATGAGACAAGGTGGATGAGGATGGTGACTTGGAGATCAGAGACCTGCTGCTGTGCTCCCAGACGAGTCTTATGCACCTGAGGACTTCAAAAGAAGCAGAGCCAGATACTTCATATAAAAAGCTGCCACCTTTTATTACTCTAAAAACACACTTTATCCTAGAAGCCTAATAAACAAGACCAAATACAGTTCACAAAGAAATTTTACAATAGAACAAAGAATGAGAACAGAGACAGACATTCAGCTGTAGTGCAAGTGATTCACCGTAGGAAAGACGGTAAAATCCCAATCCATACCAAGGCAGGTCATTCCCTCCCCAAGGTTTTACTCTCTGAGTGAGGGTGGATGCCTCTACCACCACTGCATATAGAGCCTCCACCTTGGTTGCATAGAGCCTCCACCACTTAGAGATTTTGCCTGCATAAATAGTAGCAAATTGCTTTTACCTCTTCTCCTGCATGTCCTGCAACACTAAAGTCTTTTCTTAGAGCCAAAACCTAAGGGAAACACAGCTGTAGGAGGTGACAACCTGGGGAACTGAGGCTTGTGTCCTCCCAGGCCAGGCACACATCAACCTGCTGTGGCAAGGACGGCAAGAGTAACATAGCTTGTGCTAGATCTCAGGAAAAACTAAGCACTACTTAGATCCCCTGCAGTAGAACATGAAAGGAATCACCTAAGAGAGGTGCCCTATCAGAGCAGCCAAGGACGGAGGAGGAGAGATGAGGCCAAAAACAAAATCACAGAGAAATTTCAGCACTAACAACATTTGCAGCTGAGCTCCGTTTCTAGCAAGAAATCCAAGCCTAGCTAGAATGTGACTGCTCAAGCATGACCTGATTCAAGAGATCTTGACAGCTTCTGATTCCTACTGGCCTCCAGAAGATGAGGATCTCCAGCAGCCCTGTCCTAGAGCATTCCCCATCTGTCATAGCTACAGAGTAGGTCTTGAAGTCTTCACTTAAGTGAAACCTTTCCCTGAAGACAGCAGATATTTTCCCTGTGGAAAAAAGCATAATCACAAATTGAGCTTCCCAGGGCTTAGTTTGTAGAGGAAACACCTGAGTATGAAATGAGGTTGGACTCTTCAGGTCCTACGAGAACCTCATTGGAAAAGCATTCTCCGAGTGATCTCCTTCCTTCCATGCAGAAAGTCTGAGGGCTTTCGCTGCAACACTTACAGCCCAAGAAATCACAGTGGCTCTTTCCAGAGGTAGAATGGTCTTTTTATTCACTGCAAACACGGAGAGTCAACTGGTGTTACAAAACCAGCTCCTGCCTAGGGCAGCAAGGCCTGGGCACACGGGATAATTCTCTTCACACTCCCAGGAGAGCCCCGGAGGAAAGCGAGGCTCACGAGGTCAGTTCTAGCACTGCAGCCAGCACGCAGGGTTCCCTCCATGTGTCGGGTGAGCAGCTCACTGTAGGCAACACGTCACCTGCTCCTGAGTTGTCACGTAGTAAAACTTTAGCCCTGCTCTCCCAAGAGGCCTTCTCACGACCTGGCAAGCAGAACCTCTTCTCTGCAGAACCCTAGACTGGCCCAGACACCGTGAGCTGGGATTGGGTTGAGACTAAAATCACTAAAACAGGGCTTTTAACTTCATTTAACCTCCAAGCACCACAAAGTGCCTCTAAACACAATCACTAACCACCATGCACTGGGAATGGGCCTATTCACTACTGCGACATTACTACTCTAAAAGTCTTACCTCTCTCCACAAAAACAGTCTCTTGTCCACGCTGGGCTGAGACCATTCACTATCACGTGGATGCTGAACGCTCTGCTAGGAGGATGCATCCTTCACCAGGCCACTCTGCAACGATGGCTAGGTTCCTACCAGGACATGGACAGAAAAAGCTCCCAAGAGGCCCCCCAGCCAGACGTGCTCACCCTGGTACTGCTGGATCTGCAGGAATCAGCACTCTTGGAGCAGAGATCCCAGACACCCCTGGTTGGGGCACACAGACATTGAGCAGATCTGGTCTCCTTTAGCACTYTGGCCAGCAGTTCCATCTCTGCTCTTGCACAGGGAGCCCTCAGGCCCCATTTTTTGACCGAGCTCAGAGCTGAGCTTTGCACCCTGCTGGCAGTGCTGGAGCTGAGGCGCTTTATGAGCTTGCCTAGCTCCYCGTGGTGGCAAAACGCAGCAGGACTGAACTGCTGGTGGCCGAAGGACTTCTGCCTTGTGTGCCAACAGAGCAGAGCRGACCTGTCCACATTGCCACAGAGCAGGAGCAATTGGAAGAAGCGGGTGCAGGTTTTGCCCATTTCTGTGGTTCCTCCCTGCAGATGGACATCAAGGGTTCCTTTACTGCCTCTGCGTTGCCCTTCAGCTCCTTCCACTAAAGCTACTGTGGAACTACTCACCGCACAGAGCGGTCACTACCAAAGACATGCACGTGCATCAGTCTGCAAAATTCCTCTACTAAGCACTACTAAAAACCCCCAAGCCCCCTGAAATCAATGCAGACGCCCTGTTCACTAGGCAGGACTTTGCAGTTTAGCCATCCAGTAAAGACACCGCCCAGGGGCACGGCTGGCTTAGAGCCGTTACCCACCCGGGCTTCGCCGCAGGCYGTTCTCAGAGGGGTCCCGTGGAGGGCAGCGTATTCTTCCCGCACCACCCTATTCCCGCAGGGAACATCCGAGACGCTTCAGGCCATGGTCCCCGTGCCCACCAGGCCAAAGCCCCGTGTCCTCCATGCAGCAACATGGATCAACCCAGAGACAGCAGCTCAGGAACAGCAGAACCTCAATTCAAACAAGCTGCACCTGGGCTGAGGGTGCCTATTCCACGTCCCAGGAAAACTGGTGTCAGAGCAACTACAGCCCAGAGGCCTGGGGGAAAAGAGGCTTAGCCCAAAGTGGCTCCCCAGCACCCAGCTGACCCAGCGGCAAAGCTTTGTCTATGTACATAAACCCAAGCCATGCTTCTAAATCTTCACACCTCCCCAACCACCACGAAAGAAACACCACACAACRCTCTTGCCAGCACTGCCGGGCCTGCTTCGGTGTCATTCAGCTGATGCAAACATGTATAGGACACATATAGAGAGTGTCCAGCACGACACAGCACTCACCACCTCCACTAACCWCCCTAACCGCAGGAGTGAGCACCAACCCTCGTACCCAGGAGCTACCTCCTGCTTTTGCTCATTTCTCTCTCCTGGTAGAAGGCAAAACAAACTCCCGTCAAGTCAGCGGCCCAGAAGAAGAGAGAGAGAGGAGTTTAAAAGGGAAAAGGCCTTTCCAAGAGTCCGGGAAAGGCTCTCAAGGCTCAGCTAGGGTTCTACAGTGCCTCAGTCAGAGCAGGGCTCTCCCTGGGCCCGGGGAGACCCCCAAGCTAGAYGAGACTTTCCTCTGAACTACAGGAAACGGAGCTCTCCTTCCCCTAGGTCCAGAGAGAATGAATCCCATCAACCCATTTAAATAACTAGAAATAAATGATTCTTCCTTTTCTGATGGAAAAGGACATGGATAGAGCCCGGATGAAGCAGCAAGGTCTCCTGGGCTGTAACCTGCCATCCAWGCTGGAACGGCGCCCATTGCTCTGYGTCTGCAAGGGAAGGATGGGCCACCCGTCCACCGAAAGCTTGCCCAGGATTAACRAAAACACCACGAGCCCGGAGGAAAAGGCTGAATCTCAGAGATGCAAAGAGCRGGTCCCACAYGCTACGGGACATCCGCAGGGCAGGGGACCATTACCACCCCTCTCCAAGCAAACCCCACTTCCCTTCTCCCCAGTAAAAGGGTGAAGCATGAAAAAATATCATTATTAAGACGAAACTAACTCATACATTTCAAGTAAATTGCAGCAACTGCCTGCAGGTGTAGGCAGTGGGAGGGGAATGTGCTTTATAGGTACCAAGATCTGCCACAAAACTTCCGCAGCTCTTCCACGGAGCCGGTTCTTATCCCTGTGTAGGTGTTTTTGATGGAAGCCCCACACCGTGCACTGATGCCTCCAAGGCCTGGCCCAACTGCACCCATATTAAAACCCATTTAATGCAAGAAGGCCAAGTTTAAGCATCGCCAAGAATTGCTAAACTTYGGGTTAGAGTATCACACCCTCTGCAAAACGTAGCGCCGTGCTAAGGCTGTACGTCTAGCTGCAAAGAAGTACTCAAAGGGGCCGGAATCGCTGCCAAAAAACCAAATAAATAAAATAAATAAAGGAGCTGTGAGATAGTGATTTAGGCTAGGGCGATGCCTTGGGGCAGGCAAGGAGGAGGAGGAGGAGGAGGAGAGGGCCAGGCGCGAGGCCTGGCTGCTGGTGTGAGCGGGGGGCACAACCTGCCCCAGCCCTGAGATTCCCAGTCGCTGCGGAGTCCATGGAAAAAACGGGAGAGGAACGGCCRGGAGGGGAGGGCAGGGCGGGTTTCCACGTCTTCAGAGCGCCTGCCCCTCCAGGGCGCCCGCCAGCTTCTCCTCATCCATCTGCTTCTGCTGCTGGATGCGGGCGTAGGAAATGGCGTCTCCCCTGCGGGAGAGAGGCAGCGGCCTGAGCGCCCCGCGCCCGGCCTGGCCGCGCCGCCGCCGTCGCGTGACCCCCCGCTCTTACTTCTTGCCGAGGGCCGAGAGGCCGTAAAGGACGCCGGTGGCGAAGGCGATGGCGTTGCCGAAGAGCGTGGTGAGCGTGAGGCTGAGCATGACGGGCACGGCGGCCATCCTGCAAGGGAGACGCAGCCCTCAGCGCCGCCCGCCAGCGCCGCCCGCCCCGGCGCCGCCACCGCCGCCGCCTCACCCGCAGTAGAAGGCGGCTTTCTGCCAGGGCCGCAGCCTGTCCGCCCTCGCGGCCGCCGCGTTGGCGAACTCGACGAACTGGCAGCAGAACGGGGCCTCGCACAGCACGAGCACGAAGGCGGTGAGCCTGCGGGGAGGCGGCGGGCGGTGAGCGCGGCGCGGCCGCCATGGCCGCCGCTAGCCGAGCCACGCKCTGCCCTCCTCCAGCCCGTCCCCTAGCGCGTAATTTGGGGGGATTTTGGATGTTCTGGGTAAGGGCATCCCAGGATCTGCTTCATAAGGGTGGGGAAGCGGGTAGGAATACGAATGGAACAAAGCCGGCRGCTCGGGAGCCTCGTGGCTGGGGTGGTGACGAGTCGCACGTGGGGTGTCCCCTGTTCCACTCTACCCCTTGGCCAACAGGGCTGCTTGGACACTCGCTGGATGGTGTTGAGTGGACAGAGCCCCKCTCCCAGCAGGGGAAAAGGGAAAAAAATTTTTTGGAAAGGAAAAGGAAAAGAAACTACTCACATCATCCACACGCCAGCCGCTATGTTGAGGGGGTTGATGGTGACGCAGTTCCAGAGGCCAGCGAAGGCGCAGGCTGGAAAGCAAAGAGGGCTGGGGAGAGCACGGAGACGAGGCCGCGCGCCTGGGGCACCCGGGCGGCGTGGCGGGCGGCAGGAGCCTCCCCGGCTCCCGGCCCGTCTCGTCCTCCTGTGCCGGTCCGCCGTGGCTCCGAGGTGCCATATCCCAAGCGGCGCTCCAAGGAATGAGCGTTTTGTGCCAGGAGGAACAAGGAAAGGGTTTGGGGGAAAGAAACACACACCCGCAGCATGGAGCAAACCAAAGCAAACTCAAGCACCCGCTGCAGGCTCTGCCCAGCGCTTCCAGAACCCGGAGCTGGTTCGGGGTCTCCTCTAGCATCAACGTAAGTGGCCRGTGGACAAAGCCAGGCACGAAATAGCTCCAGCGCTTGTGAATCCGTAATGAAGGAAAGGAACCCGCCGGCTGCCTCCACGCCAAGGCCGCAGGCTCCTACTTCCTGCCTCATTAAACTTGCAACACGTTCCCTGCACTTGATACGGAACCTGAGCCGGGAGGAGGCCAGGCCGGCAGCACTGTGGAGCAGCTCCGGCCGTGCTGCAACAACCAGGCTGCTGTTTATGATGATGCTCTGCGTAATGTCAGTGCCTGCGGCGGGTCCGGTGTAAGGTCACCCTCCAAGCCAGCGGTACGCTGTTTTTAGGGATCAGCAAACCAAGGTTATTTAACTAGCAAGGTAGCAAAGCCAGCCCTGAAATGCAGCCAGCTCTGGGGCAAATCGCTGCCTTCCTTGGCAGCACATTATGGGCAGAGAGGCACAGAGCAAACCTGGAGAGGCAGAGTGACATTTTCCAAGTAGACACCTGGGCACCATAACACCTTTTTTCTCTCTTTTTTTTTTTAAAYCYAGTCAATCAWAGTTCTGCTTTGTCAAAGGTTTGGTTTTGGCTTGTCCTCAAAACACCACCCAGCCACCCCTGAGCACTAAACGTCCTTGYGGGTTTCCCAGCCAAGCAATTGGCCCGGTTGCCAATGGACTAATGACCCAGCAAGASTCAGCGGAGCAAAACCCCACGTGAGCAGGAGCCCCGGCAGCAGGAAGGGAGGCAGAGGTTTACAAACACAGAGATAACGACCCGTGACCTTCAGTCTCCTTCCCGGCACAGCAGCCTGGCACAACCGTGTCCCTCAGGACGGGATCAGCTCCTGCATTGGGAGCCAAGAGGGACCAGAGCAGAGAGCCCAGAAACACACAAGTTTCCTGGTCGCTCARTGTGACTGTGTTGTTGCTCCTGAAAGTTTTACAAAAGCCAGGTGAAACTCTCAGCTTCACTTTGAAAACAAAGTCATGACTTCTCCAAACTGCAAACGAAAGGTTGGGAAAACAATCCAAGCATAACTCAGCTGCTTACAATCCTGGAGATAGGGGGAAATGYATGTTTTTGAAGAATTGCACTGCTTTGAAGCCACTCCTGAGGTGCTCCAGCACTGGAGGTTAACAGTGCGACCTACCAGCCGTCGTCTGCAGCTCTTCACTGTCTATCRCAGGGCTTCACCCACGTCCCTATAAGTCACACAAGCGTCGGAGCTACAGGAGAGGTGCCGAGACCCTGGCCGGAGTCTCAGGTCTTAGGAAAGATGCCGCTACACAGACCCCTTGGCCGGGACCCGCGCCAGACACGCGCTGCAGCTGCGGCCTCGGCCCCCACCAGCACCAGGAGCAGACGGGGACRCAGCCAAGCACGGTGGCACGGGTGAATTTTGCAGCCCTAAGAAATCCATTCACACCTTGGGGATTTCAGCAGCTAAAGCTCATGGCAGCAAGACGCGTGTTTGTTTTACAGGCATGTAAACACTGGGGCCTTGAGCAGGTAAGTCCCAGGTGTGGAAAGGGGGCAGGAAATGAGGCAGGGGATCAAAAGAATCGCCACCGCAAACGGAATAAATCAGGACAGGCTGAACTGGCTKAGAAACTTCTGCTTGTCCTAGCAGAGCTCATGGACCTGGAACAGAAGAAATTCTCCCTCCTGTGCTCTGTAGGAGGTCAGACTAAGTGGTCCTAAGAGTCCCTCCTGCTTTTAAGAGCCATTAGTCTCCTTGCAGAASAGCACCATAGGACAAGCTCGTTTCTGCCAACCTTGCAAGGATTTTCCCTGGGAGAAGGAACGTTGGTGCCAGGTAGTTCCCAGCAGAGCTGGCTCCCTTTGCTGTGCATTGTCACCCTTTTCGTGCACACCCAACACCAGCCACCTTGAAAACACAAAGCTCATAAACAAAGTTCATCCTCCTCCTTCAAAAAATACAGCAAGGCCTTCTGCCTTTAACAACAGCAATAGCAMAAAGTATATTTTGCTGTTCTGAAAAGGGAAAGAAACTATGTTGGAGTAGTGCAGATAGCAAGTGCAATGAWTCACACCCTGTGGTCTCTGTTCAAGCTCTGCTCCTGACCCTGGTGCTCCTGAAAATACCATTAACTCRGCTCCTCTCCTGCAGCCCTACACAGGAGCAAGTCTGGCCCCTGCCCTGTCACATCCAGTGCGTGTTTCACCAGGAAGAAACCCCAGGATCAGCAGATGCTCCCCAGGGACAGCCCTTCTCCTAGAAGTTCTGTGAGCCTAAAGCACATCCTCTGTGTGCACCAAAAACCCCTGGGCCAGGCGAGCCCTGACTCCCCTCCTTACACRGCACCGTTTCAGCCTGCGCCCAAGTGCAACGCAGCCCAAACCATCACTCCATGCTCCCCCTCCAGAGGCACGGCCTTAAAGGCGGGCAGACGGGGACCCCGGTGTATGTTTCTGCATGCACAAGCGGAGCCCCCACCCGCAAGGGAAGGGGATACTCACACACGCCCCCGGCGAGCCCGGCCATCCTGCAGAGCCACCTGTACCACCAGGTCATGCCATCGTCAGCAGAGGCAGCCGCCGGGCCRGGGGCCGCTGCTTGGAACTGCTCGTCCTGCAAGCTCATGGTCGCCGGGGCTCAAGGGACAGCACCCGGCCGCACAGGAGGCCCCCCTGGGTGACACCCCCTCCCCGTGCCCCCGGCTCCGGCACGGTCCCTAAGGCCGGCGCTGCTGCCGGGCCCCCATGCGGGGTGACAATGGAGGGTCTGCGCCCGCAGCGGCGATGCCAGCGGCCGGGAGCCSTTCCACGTCTGCCCGCGTGCTGCATTGTGGGTCCCCTCCTCCAGCAGGCAGGGCCCTGATGTCACTCGCATCAGGAGGCGAGTGGGCAGAGCCTGCGCCTGCATGTTCAATATGGGCCACACAGGGCGCCCATGGGCTCTGTGCGGTGACACAGGCAGGTGGCTGTCCTGGGAATGCCCAAGGGATCCCAGGGAGCTGCCGCTCCGGACGTCTCCCGCASCTGCGGGTGCAGGTGCAGGCTGCACGCGAGGCTCCGTGAAAGCCCCAACGCAGAAACCAGGCGCCAGCAGCTCCAACCAGCTCAAATCGCTGCCCAGCTGCAGCACGGCCACCAARGCACACAGGGACTATTGTGAGACCCGCTCCTCAAAGCCCCAGCTGGGGGTGAACAGCCCAGCTCCAGYGCCTCGGGGAGCACATTGTGCTCTTCTCTTACCCACCTGCACTCCATTTCACGTCTCCTAGTGCTGAGCTGCTGCTTCAGCAGAAGGTGGTTTGTCTAACGACACAAAGGCATCAGTAAAGTCAGGAGCAGAAACCTACAGCTCTGGCTCCTACTGCTCCTATCCAACCACCAGATGCTGTTACCCACCTGGCCAGGACACACAAGGGGAAAAAGGGAAACCATAACTTGAAAATGAACATGAATTTAGCAAGAAAACTCGTACAAAGTTTTGCCTTTAAGATAAAAGGATAAACAGGAAGAGCAGGAGTGTCCAGCCATGYTCCAGGCCGGGAAAAGACTATTTCAGCAGCACATTATAATAAACTTGGACCAAAGTGGGAAGAAGTGTTCAAGATACATATAATCATATATGCCTATTAAAATATATACTTATATATGATTAAACCAAACTTGAAAAAATATTTGTTTCTTCTCTAAAGTATTCCTTCCTACTACAAGTCATAATCACATGCAGCCTCAACTATCTCTCACTGCACAGTTCCTGTAAAATGAAGATATGAGCAGATTACTAAAACAGCTACTGTCACTATCTGAGTAAATACATCTCAGATCAAGTTCACCATTAAGACACGGATATTTTCTCACAGTCTTTTATTTCCTCAGAGGAAAGCAGTACTGGTGCCACTGTCAAATAAGTAGTGGTAGCAYCACAAAAGTGGTGGCTAGGAGGGACCTCTGGAGGTCACTTAGTCCAACCTTCTGCACAAAGCCAAACTATCCCCACTGCTGGACTGGGTCAGGACCAGTGCCTTGGTCCAAGTCCTAAAAATACCCAGGGATGGTGATTCCACCACCTTTGTGGGTGACCTGTTGCAGTGCTGAACTACCCTCCTGAGGGCAAGGAGGTCTTGCCCTCATACATCTGTCTAGTCCTTCTGTCCTAATATCGCGTCCTCGTACAGGTCTTTGCCCTTACACGTGAATTCACGTGTAAAGTGGGTCCGAGGCCTTTCAAGGGGCATTTACACTTCAGGAGTGTGAGCTTAATGATTAAACCATAATCTTAGCTACTTGCAGCATAGAGAGGTTTGTAATGGGACACTGAGATACTGAAAACAGATGATTGCCCTGTAAGGTGACAATAGGAACAGGACCCTATGAGTTAGTGTCCAAGTCACTAACTGTATTAATACCATTCAATACAAACAGAAACCTCTTGAGGACTATTTACTAAATATCTGGTAGTTACATAATGCAAAAGACACTAAGTTTATAAATATTAACTGAAACCCCAAAGGCTTGGGTATATAATACTGTTTTCATTCAGTATACAGGAAAGCAGAGGCAAAAGGCTTGAATGACTTGTGTGACCTGGGGCAGCAATAACTTTCTCAGTGAGGTGGTCCTAGCCCCTTTTATTTGGGTTCAGCAATGTGATATTCGGCCCAGAAACTGGTTCTGTGTTCCTTAACATTTTCATGAAATTCAATTTCAACTTGGCTTCCAGTTGATTTCCAGAAGAATTGTTGTTTCCCATGAAAAACCATCATCTTCATGGTGCTTACATCACGGATCTGAATAAAAAAAAATTTAAAAAAAATTTAAAAGATCCTATCATTATTTCATAGTCCCCTAAAAGTCAAGCACCCACCAAATATTAAGGTCATGCCAATTGGTCACGTGGGAAAAAAACTGCCCTAAACACAGAGGAAATACAGAAGACAGTGGAGCACTTGTTTTTTCACGTCTACGCTCACAGAAGGGATCAGAATCTGACTCCCTGGGATTTATGATATATTTTCAACTCTCCCTTTGGATGAAAATCCTTCTTGATGAGAGATCTTCATGCTCTCCAGGCCTGTGACTCACCAGGACGTAGTTAGACTGTGTTTGGTTGCTGCCGTTGCCCAGGTCAATGTACAGGGCGTGGATGGCTACGCGGTGCCGAGGAGCCACGTTGATGAAGGTCCGACACACTTCTGGCCTCCCGTCAAGCAACTGCACAGGATACACTATTTCACCTCGGGGACCAAAGAGCTGCTTGTCACAGTCTGAGAGAAGGAAAGGCAGCAAGAGAGAAGATGCTTTAGAAAGTTTCCTGTATCTCCAAGAAAAAAGTTTTAAATTTAACACATACAGAAAAATTTTGTTAAGACTTTTTATCTGGGGACCTGCAAGCACCAGCAAACTCTGCAAAGGGGTTTGTCCCTAAAATGGGTGGGTAGCCCATGAATAATAGTCAATTCAGTGTGCCTCCAAAAGGGGCTAATGAGCACCTAGAGACGAAGCAAAGTTTCCATGCATTCCCATGGACAGCCTTGACCTGTGGAACTCGTAAGGGCCTTGTCATGGGTCCCTCAATCCAAAGGAAGAATGAAGACTTCAGTAAGGTACCTTGGTAATATTTTTTAGTTGCCACTCTGCTGCTGTACTGAAGAATGACCCCATTCTCTGGCATCAAAAGCCGCTGTTTCACAAGCAGGGTATTTGTTCTGGAATTTATCAGTGACAAAGGGAGCTTCCTGCAGCCCTTGCGCCACATCATTCGCCCAGAAAACAGCAGGAACTCACCTGGAATGGATAGGCACAGAGATTAGAGTCACTTTTACTTTACATTCAGTAACTTAGTCTGAAGTCTTAAATTTAGGTCAGAAATTAGTCTGACTTTCTATTTTACACAGGTCAGGTATCTAATAGTCTCTGCTTCTTGTCCCTATCTTATCAAAGTCTGTAATGAAAACAGTCCAGTTAACTAATGTAACTGTTCTAATTCCAGTGAAAGGGTGTATGACAGTTTATAGGAACCTGTAATGGGCAGCTCCTTTAAGCCCATAAACTCCTTTAATCTCACATCTATCAATAAAATAAGGAAGAAGTCATTGTGTGGAAGAAGTCATTTTAGTTTAGTCTCTCCAGGGGAAGACTTGGTGGGACAGAAGCAGCAGCTCGTAGCATCTCAGAGATCAGCACACACAGGAGCCAAGGCAGCAAGATCCCATCAGGGCAGGACGTGGGGGATGAGGTGCAGGTTTCCCAAAGGAAACGTCCCCAGCACCTGCAGTGCAGTTGAGGGAGCTCTCCAGAACACTGATCGTTATCTCCTCCCCGAGAGGGCGGCCAATGGTCACGGTGCAGTCACGGCTCCCCACACCCGTCATGTTGATGACATTGGTGGCATTAAGGAAGAGCTTCCCACAGACACCTGTGCAACAGAGACAGACAAGTAACACACCCGGAGGGACCTACAGCTGCTGAAACACGGCCCCTGCTCCCCTCGTGGGGCAATGAACCGTGTGTAGTAGGGTCAGCACAACACAGCCACACGCAGGGGCCACCTAACTCTATTTAGTAGCATCCTTCTCACCTCCACCAGTCTCCTCTGTTGGTTCCTGAGGAAGAGGTGGCACAGCAGATGGAAGAAGATCCAGGCCCTTGTATCTTCCCCATTTGGCAGTTACGGCAGTCGCTGGACGTGTGGCTGGTGTCACTGCCTGGAGCTCTGCTCCATGGGACCGGGCCACCAGTGCCTGCTCCGGGCAGGGCCCTGCGGAGCAGCCGCGCACCACGATGGACTTGGGGAAGTGCCTGCAGAAGACGGGGTTCACACGCTTACGGGTTAGCGGGTTGACGCAGAAATCCTGACGGGTCTGAACACCATTCCCACATGAAGTGGAACACTGCGGAGAAAGAAACCCATAGGCCTTTTTATATATGTTTCAGTTGGAATGCAAAAGTAAGTTCACTTATTGGCTCAGGCATGATCCAGAATGTCTAATCTTCTGTCACTGACACTGCCTTGTCATCTGGCCTCTCAATGGTCTAGTCTTCTCAGTTCTAAGATGAAAACAATGAAGCTGGCCCTCCTTCCCCAGAGAAGCCTTCAAGGTCTCAGCACACTGGCTTACAGAAGGAGTATTTCTCCCCTTCATCATTTATGAAAGTCAATGGCTGTCAAACTGCTGCACTAGACCCCCCAGAATTGCACCTGGGCAAGGGCCAATACCTCCGTCCATTCGCTGAAGCCCCATTCATAGGAGCACATTCGGACGACACAGGGAATGCTGGTAAGGGGCTTCTCTACCACCGGACATAAGTGATCTTCCAGCAACACCTCCTGGCCTTGGTGCATCTGAACACAGGTGACCTGCTGAAGAGCTAAGCCGGGTCCACAGGTGGAGGAACAGGGGCCAGCTGGGGCCACCTTCCACCTAACAGAGGACAAGAGGGAGGAAAAAAAAAATGAGTAAGGGGTGATTCCCTCCCCTTGACTGCCTCTCACTGCAGAGGATGCACTGCAGCTCCCTCATCCTTCCCTCCTTCCCTGCTCTCAGTGGCTTCCTTCCCTCCTCCACACTTTGCTGCCCGTGGTACTTGCAGGGCAGACTGTGAGGCAAGGTCAAGCAGTCTGAAAAGGCCCAGAACTGGACCCAAGAGGAAGGCATTCACATTTTCCAGGAAGCCCAAAGACTCCAAATGTATGTTGAGTCTTACTATACATCCATTATGATTTTCCCCAGAGAGATATAAACAAGTTTAACAGCAACCTTATCTCCCTCCAAAATACACAGTGTTCTGGAAGAATCAGATTAGAATTCGTCCCAGGGTTACTCCATCCTGGGACCACAACCTGTACCATGTAAAAAGAGGTCAGATGATGGCAGCTTTCCAGCTCCATGGCAAACAGGACAGGGCAAGTTCTGCCCCATTTCTCAATCCTGAGCCAAGCAGATATTTCCACTCTTAGGTTACTTGGACACTTTCCATGAGGAGACAAAACTTGTGCTCCTGTCTGAAGGGAGTGCCAAGACCCAAGTCTCTTCCTATGTATTTACCATCACCGTATTTACAACCACACTTCCTCATGCATGCTGTTGTGGTCAGTGTGACCATTTTTGACCTTGGAGGACATGGTTCCAAATTACAGGGCTCCTGCTCCTCTGGCCGAGGCAAAGCATCGCACTGGGCATCCGCTACAATCTCTTCCTCCTCCTCCCCGCTCTTCCTGGCGCAGTAGAGGACCTTGTGCATCACTCCTCCTCCACAGCTGAYGCTGCAGGTGCCCATTTTGTACTGCCACCTGGAAACAAGGCATCCATCAGTGAGTGCTTCCAGCCACCATCCCCATCCTCCATGGATTTTAAGTACAAGTCTAGGGAAGTACACCTACAATTTTGTTAATACGCACATACGTACTGGCTAGTGCTTGAAAGATCACCCAGTCACTCTGGTAACTGCAGTGCCCATAAATCCTAAGCAACCTGCTCCTGATTGTCTTAACTGCGGTGAGAATTATCACAGATTCCCTCCTTGTAACTCCTTTACCTTGGTGGGCAGGGATGGACATTGCAAACTTCCATTCTACTCTCTGGCTTTGCCACTGGGTGACAATTTTCTTCTTGGGTTTCTTCTTTGGTGTCAAAAGCTACACAGACATACTGTAGCCAAGTTGTACCTAAATAAAAGGAAAGTGCTCTTAGTGGATGGCACACACACAGGAGTTGAAAATAAGTCCTTGGTGACAAAAGCAGTGCTAGCCTCATTTGCGGGCACAAAGCAGTCAAACTCCTGGCACACTCATTCCACTCATTCCCCCCGACTCTGGATCACAGCAAGGCACAGCTGGACCTGACCTATTCCCCATCTTGAGCTAGGCACTCCTATCTTTTCCATACTCAACAGATTTGTGACCACAGCTACACAYGCCCCTTCATCTGTAGGGTGGAAAGACCAGGTTCTTAAACAGGTTTCTAGGCTCACACTTAAAGCCAAGTAACGTTTCCCTGCTGCATTGAAAGAGCTCACCTTTACCACAGGAGACAGAACACTCTCCAGACAGAGGACTCCAGACATACACAGGCTGACTTTCCTGCTGGATACGTCCAAACGACTCCAAAGTCTGCAGCAAGGGTGTGTCTTCCTCCTCAGGAGAGAGCAACAAGAGCCAAGCACACAATGGCAAGCRCTTCTCTCTCTGGGCCTAATCTAACCCAAGGCAAACAACTCACTTTGTCCCAGCCTAAAGGGCAGACCTTAACCACACATGGAACCACAGAGAGGGGCTTCTCTTCTGCTGCACACAAGCTGTCGTCCACGACAATCTCCAATCCATCACAAGACTGAACACAGGTCAAGTTTTGCTGGGCAACTCCAGTTCCACAGACAGCAGAGCATTCATCTATTTCAGATTTCTTCCACCTAAATAGAAAGTAACTGTATCAGTCAATAGCTCACCTAAACCATGCAGGCTTATTATCCATGTCACTGACTACAAAATATTGTAGTTATGAAGAAATCACAGATACACACTTTATTTTTTTCCCCTCTTCCTGCACAGTGCAAAGCACACTGCAGAAATTGGATTAGCCGACAGAGCTACTGTTTTCCAGACTGAAAGATTTAATTACTGAGGAACACTGACCTGTACAGACATGGACATGGTCCCATGGCACAGGGCTCCTGCTCTGAGCGAGGCTGTGGGAGCCCCAGACACTTCTGTTCCTCTGCTGTTTCATTCTTTGTCTGGTCAAAGCATATGTGATCCACTAGGCGAGTTCCTGGGAATGGAAGTGCAATCAAAGGGAAAGGATCTTAAACCCTAAAGTAAACAGTTTGCCTCTATTATTCCAGGAATATGCTGTAATTGTCCTTTAACCTAATTATCTATATAGAAAAATTGGTATATTTGGAAATGCAGACTTTCTACAAACATGCAAAAGCCATACTTCTAATACAGTTTTCCTCAAGAGTTTTAAGGTGAATATCTGAGATGAACATCTTTATTTAATGGATAACCCACTGTCAAAATGGCTCCAAATTTGTCAGTTGTAAAGACAGAAAGGTTATCTATTATCACTTGTTCAACAGCCCTTCTATCAGGCTCAGTGTTTGACTGAGGAGGCTGCTGACCTCACCTTCTCCACAGGTCTCTGAGCATTGTCCCTTCTGAGGCATCCACACATATGACAGGTTCTCTTTTGGCACAAAATAGCTGAAGGTGATGTCTGGATTGGTGGCATTGCCGTATTCTTTTGCATACCTTCTGTAGACCTGGTGAAGGAAAAGGATGTGATCAATACACAGATCAACTCAAACTTACACCTAGGGACTCAGCTAAGAAGTGAAGCTAGCAGGAGATTTAACTCAGGGCAGCTTTACCCCACCCATCGCTCAGGCTGTAGGTAGCACAGCCTAAACTCATCCCAAGAAGATGATCATCAATCTTGGTGAACACTATCTCCAGTGGTCTTGGACATAAAGCCTTCTGCTCTGCAACAGAGCCACGTGTGAGCACAGTCTGGTCAGCTCTGACACCTTTCTATGTTAATTTACCTGTATCTCAATTTCATCTTGAGTTGGCCCATCTACATGGACTTCCTCCAGGCTTGGCAAGTTGCCCTTGGTGAGAAACACGTTGTATTTGATCTGGCTGTCCTCCAGAACAGAGGGATAGGTGACATTCAGTGAGATCTTTCCCTTTCCAGCAACCACATACTTGCCTTTAACTTTCACAGCTAGGAGAGCAAAGAAAGCAGTAAGGTAAAGAGATGATGTGCTCAAAGAATCCCCTATTGTTGGCAGCTCCAGACTCACTAGGAACTGGTCTGATCTATCTCAGACATCTCAAAAAGCACAGCTTCTACCAGCTCCCACCCGAGAGCATTCCACAAAGTGATTATCAAGAGCTTTCCTCCCACAAACCTCTTTTCTTGTTTTTAGTGCATGTCTGAGCACTGCCTGGAGTCCCTCCACTCCTTTTCACTCTACTCACCCAAATGTGTGAAGAGGGGTTTCCGATTGATAACACGGATGGAGGTACTGTTATAAGGCAGGGACAAAAAAGTGATGTACTCTGGAAGGTTGGAAAGGAAGAAGACACAGTTACCTTCTTTTATTGGGTCTCTTTTAAAAGAAAAGAGATTACAGACCAACCCTATTTCACCTTATCAGCATTCCATCCATCAGAGGACAAGCCTTTTTGGACAGTAACAGAGCTGAATTGCAGGCAGGAATTATATGTAGCTAAACAAAATTGTGAGGTTGCAGCAGTGATGCCCAGCAGGCTAAATTCACCTTGACTTGAGTTCTGTCAGCTTGGCCTGATCAAAATGTGTGTGAATACCACCCCCAAAAATGTATTTTTTAATGTATTTTAATTGTATTAAATGAATTCCATGCCCTGTTTCTCATATTTCTTTTGTTTTTCCTATGTCCTCTCCTGTTAACTAGGTGTGATCACTGCAAGAACTTGATCGGTACCAAATGCAGCAGCATCTTCTACAAACAGCATCATAACATCGAGCCTGGGGCTGAGGACTACACACCTTTAGCTTTTCCTTCTGCATAAGATCCACTCACTTTGGTGCATGTGGTATTATCACCCCCACAGACCTTACAAGAGTCCATTGTCTTCTTGGAGTCCATCTGACCATCACAGCCGAATGCCTGAGCAAAGGAGAGAGTTTGTCAAGAGTTGCCTATTTGAGAAGAAAACAACTACATCAAAGTAAAACAGCCTGAATTCTTTAAACTGCGCTTTCCATTTGTAAGAAGAAGACAGCACTGACATACGTGCCCAGTCCTGCCACTGAAGAGCAGTACACAAAACTAGAGACTAAAAAGTCTTAACAGAGCACACCGGTTTTTATTAATTGCATGATTATGTATTTTCGCAAAAGAAGCATTCCAGAAAAGGGCCTTGAATACCCTCAGGAAAGGGATTCAATCCTCACTCTAATGGTAAGACTGCTTTACCCACACCCTCTGCTGTTCATTTGCTGGAAATGCATTACAAAGCACTGGGAACACTTGCAGAATTAGACACACAAAATTTAAAAAGTGTATTCTGGGAACGTAAAGAAACAAAAGGAAAAAGACAATGGGCTCTGCTTTGAGCAGTTATTAAAATACAGGTATTTAAATTGAAGTTCATCACAAAAGAATATCTTTCTCTTGGAAACAATTGTTTCTGGAACAACTGTTATACTCCCATTTTTAGAGTGATTCCAACAAATCAACTCAGGGAGTTACAGTTCCCAGGTTTTACTCCTTATTTTGCCATTGACACAATACATTCAAAACATGTAACCTCTCTCCAAAAGAGTCAGCATTTTCCATGGCTATTTACACTACACAAGCAGAACTGCTAACAAGGTCTCTTCGACCACGACACAGAGCAATTGCTGCATGGATTAGGGATGAACAGCCTCATGTACTTAAGATATTCTGCTAATTACACAGTATCTAGAGGGCATTGGCCCTGGATGCACACACAGTGCACTAGATTAGCTGGACTACTTCCAATAAGCTAAAAAATAAAACTCCTCTTTTGAGGAGAGCTTGCTCTGCTGTTCAGGACACAGTGCATTTTTTCCCTTGCTCCTAAAAACTTGACTCCTTTAGTGCAGGTTACAAGTCTGAGGCTCACTCAGACCAACAGTCACTTACTTTGCAGCTTCCCATGACACACAGATGGAAAGTGCCATGGTGTTCAGGGTTATCCTGCTCACATCTSGTCCCATCTGTGAAACTATCTTCACGGCTTACCATGAATTCTTTTCCAATTGCTCTGCACATGTGCTTGCATAGCAAGTCCCCTGGAGGAAAGAGATATGAAGAGACAAGAATTACTCATTCAGAAAGACACACGGCTGACCACAAACAAGAAGTCAAAATGCTCTGACAAAAAGAACATGACAGTTTCACCTGGCAACTGCCAACAGTCAAACAACCTTTTGATTTTACAATACAGAGCCACAGAGCACTATGCCACATAAAGACTTACACTCTCAGTCTTTCCTTACCTTTGGCAAATCCAACAGCAGAAGTCCAGGTATAAAAGGCTGGYGCTCCTGCAGTGAGAGCCAATGGCTTTACATTTGTTGCTGCACATTGCTCAGTCATGAAGTCCAGCTGGTTCATCAYACAGGCCTGCATCCCAGTGAAAAACATACAGGGAGTGAAAAGTTACTGAGCGCAGAATCCCAAGCAGCACTTCACCCCCTGGCTATAGGCAGCCACCTCTGGAGCAGAAAAGAACGGCTGGTAAAGAAAACACCTGCAGAACTGCTGAAAATAAAAACTATCTGATCAAAGTGAAATGTCATGATATGCAGAGAATTSTGTTTGGAAATTTTAATTTATACGGAATAAATGGACTTGGAAAAATGGGAACAACAGAGAACACCTCTCTAAATCAAGCTAACATTAAATAGTCACTCTGCTCAGTGCCTGTCCTACTAGAGAGGCATACAGAAAATTTTTAATTACACGTTGAAAATACTGTTAAAAACACTGTTGTCTTTAGAGCCACTRGAACAAATACCACAACTGCTGTCACAACGGTGGAGGCCTCATGCCATAATGTTTCATCTTCCCAGAGCTACAGGCTGTGATAAGTAGGGCCCAGAAGCTCACAGCTCTCAGAGGGTTAGCAAGCATCAAGCAGAAAGCTCAGAAGATGTGATTAGCACCACTACCTGGGTATTGCACATCTCCACTTGGATGCCAGGTCCTTGGCATTCTTGTCCCCCAAAAGCAGGCCTGGAAGTAACAAGAAGAGAGCTCTACAGCAGCTGGTCCATGACAAACAAAGAGCAACACTGCCCTGTCCTAGAGGCCTTGCAGACTCCACATGTCCCCATCTCTTTACCTGGGATTGTTGCAAAACCGCTGCCTCGTTACCACTCCCCCTCCACAGCTGCGAGAGCAGGAGGAGAAGGGGCTCCAGCCGGACCACTGCCCATGCACCACAGACATGGGGCTCAGTTCTTCCAGAGAGCTGCAGCGGCCCTTGGAGCACCACTAAGACCAAGAACACACAAAATGAGCAGCAGCACCACGKTGAGCACAGCAGGATCACTGCACAAATCCCCACCTCTTGGCAGGCCAGACTGTAACAGGGAAGCCAGGATGAATGAGCTACTTTCTCATAGGAGGTCAGAAGAAAACAGTCCTATTCTCAGTTAGGATCTAACATGGGCTTACAGTTAAAACAAAGAATTGCTAAGTCATTTCAAGCTGAAAGCAGAACCTTGAAGGATGCCTTAGGTATCCGGCTGTGGGACTGAAAAGCAACTTCAGAGATGCAGACAAAGCAGAATCATCAAGATCAGCTGGTACCAGCTTGTGCTTTGAGTACCTGGCCTTAATTTCATGGCTGAGAACCAGCAAGTCCCCATGTACCCTCCAGCTGCCGACCACAGCTTGCTATGTAACACACTCCATTGCCCCCATGCCCATTTTTGATCCTCAGAGCATCATCAACCTCCTTACCTTATTGATTCCACACTCGGTACCATCCAGGAGGGGAACAAGAAGACGAGTGCAGCTGGATTCGTCTCCTGGTTGCACGTGGCATGAGAGAACCTTACATATGTCCTGGTGTGGCAAGGAAAAGGGCATTCAGGAAGTCATTTGGGCTCATTAACYCTGTGCCCAAAAGTGGTTTCATTTAAATTGTGCACACTCTGGATGTCTGGTTTCCCCACAGCTACCCAACAATACAGGCAAGTTCCTTAATTTCTCCTGCTATTGGGCARGACTTGAGGGCCTTGCAAAAGGTCAGCACTGCCAGATGTAACAGTAGAATTGGATCAATTGAGGCAGCTGAAGTTTCATGCAGATCAGAGCTTSCCCATTAACAAGCATATCCAGACAGCAATTATTAGTCATACAACATTTCTCAGACTTGCAAAGGTGGAGGGAAGACTAGAAGCTCCAATAAACAAGAGCTTCCCAAGGGAGGACCCAKGACTTGCCTGAATAGGTGCACAGAGAACTAGTGCTGCCGGACCCACATTATGACAAGAGATYGTGTTTGCAATCACAGTCCAAACTTTAAAGAAGATTTGTGTGGACAAAGGAGGTAAAGGTGGCAAGGAGGAGGGCATTTTAAAAGCCTTTCAGTTTGTTCTTTACCACAAAGTCTGAGCAGAGGAGCACCTTCAGTCTCTATAGTAACAGTGTCCCTCTCCCTGAATCCCATCTCCAGAGCATCTCCCCGCTGTCCCCAGAAATATTGAGAGAAACTTTCTACCTACAACGTTGCTGTCTGCAAAGGTGCACGCTGAGGCGACATTCCCAAAGGCAATTTTACACTGCTCATCTGCTCCATAGTATAAGCCAGGCTTCCATCCAGGGATGCTGCCTTCCATGTCCGGCAGGTCATTTAAGCAGTTTGTTTGGCCTGTGCTGATAGAGGCACAAAAATACAACTTTCCCAGCTGTGGGCAATAAATACAGTGACATGTTTGTAAACTTCTGCTGAGCTTCAYTCTGGGAGTGGGTTGTTGCTTTCCCAGACAACACATGCTGACGGGGCGCTGAGATGGATTTAGCTGCCGCAGATAAAAATGTCACTGCAGATGCTCACAGTTCCTCCTGTTGAAGTTACAGCAGAAACTCGTGCCTGTTTCTCAGCTAGGCAGTTTGCTTGTTTAAACCTAGATGCCCTGACATTTTAAGTAAATTTTCCCAGCTGAGCTRGTATCTGTGGAGTCAAACAAGGGCCCAGGCATGTCAGTCACTGACCAAAGCAACTTCTAGTCATGTGAAGCAAAGTCTGGGTTTAACCTCAGCAGAAGACACAAGCGATAAGTAGGCGGACAAACCTCAGGTAATTCACAGTTCCTTATTCTCCAAAAAAAACCCCTTTTATTCCTTGTCTACCCCTCCTCTCTCCTGAGCTCCCAGCTCATGGAAATGTTCCCATACAGGCAYATGTGTACACAGAACTCAACCCCTCACTTACCTGATGAAGGCCAGGAATTCCTCCTGGCTGCACTGAGACCAGGCAAGGTCAATRCTGTTGTGATTTCCTGCTGAACCCATGATGTAGCCACTGCTACTGCAGCGATTCCCCTCTCCATCATGAGGAATTCCAAGACTGTAACAAAAGAAACATATGCCCTGAGGAGCAGAAGCCCAGACTTGSTTTCCAGTATCTTTCTTCTTATAGAAAGAATGAACTTGCAGGAATGCAAGGAATTCAATCCAAAAGTTTTGAAYGATCAGTGAGAAGAGCACCATTAACACCAAGGGAGACTTTTCTTTCTCCTGAAGCCTTAAATATTGAAATGAGTTTTCTTGGATAAAACAGCAGGTATATTTTGCTGCTCTGGGGCTTTGCTCACTGACCTGTGCCCAATTTCATGGGCTATGGTGACTCCTAGGTCAAAACCTGTGTCCTGGGTAATAACGCAGCTCCAGAAGGAGGAACAGACTCCACCTAAATGGGTCACTCCACGTAGCTCCTTGTTGCCATCAGGTAACTCCAGGTCAAACCTAAGGTTAGGAAAACAGACACAGGGGGAAGAGCAGCAAAACCACTGAGGTCTAGACTTTCAACCAAATTTATCTGCTTTTACCCAATCAATCTAACTTTCCTAGGGCAGGGGAGCTTCAGTACCTGGTCACATACAGGACAACATCAGCATGCCTGGGATCAGAGTCATTCTGGGGGTTGACTTTCTTGCTCCATTCACAGACGCTGATGAGCGAGGAGGTGATATTTGTGGTGATGTTTATGTCCATCTAGAGTAAASGCACATGTCTGCACATTTCATATAGGTTTTACCAACCCTTCAAGCGGGTAACCCTTGGATGAGACTTGAACAGTCTTTTCTACCTACCTCTGGTTCCCTCAAAACAATCATTTGCATCAGGTGGACCCTGAAATGAGCACCCAGTGAAGCATCTCTCAGCAGCTCTGCTCCCTAATAAGACATAAAAGGGATTCAACAAGGAAGGTACTTAGGTGATTCACACTAGCAGCTCTTAGCAGCAGGGGTGCAATCATTTACACAGGTTTACACCTGGTAACCATAAGAGGCAATCAGAAAATCACTATGAAGTACAACATTAAGGCAGGTATAAAAGAATAAATGGGTTATTTGAGAATAAACTGCCTGGTAAAAAAATAATTTAAAAAAMCCCTGTCAATTGATGAAAAATGTTGCTAGATTTATCAGGTATTTTGAYGCAGAGATAAAAATCTGTATGAAAAACAGTTTCATGAAGTAGGGAAATGAATGCTGAATACTTGGCAGCTATCCATACACAAAATGCATAAACAAATTTCTAATGAGAGCAAAGGGGGAAATTTAGAAAAAAATCTGCAATAGAAATGAAATGTTGATGTGAAAAACACAAGATTAATTTTCTTGATCTGGTTCAACACCCTTGAAATCAACAGAGACTGATTCAGGACTCTGGTGATAAAACTCCTGCTACTGGATCTGACATTAGCTATATATCAATATTAGTAATGAAACAAACAGCTGTRTTTTCTACACAGGCTTCAAAGCTGCAACTTCAAAGCCTCTAACATCTACTTTTATCCCTCAGCATCTTTTATGAGGGTAAAGCTTCCCTATGGGAGCACAGAGGTATGTCCTGCATAGAGGCAGTGCTCCGTTACAGGAGCAGGAGTGACTCTTCCAGCCCATAACACCGTGAGTTCTCCAAGCAGGACAGCAACTCAAACAGCAGCTACTCACAATGTTCAGGTTAGCGAGGATGTATCGCTCCGTGTCCTCCTTGTGCTGCAAGTAAACATCAGGACCGGCTACAACCATCAGCTCCAGGTGTTTGACAGCTCCTTCGGCCCTCTTATGCAGGCGAGGAGCCTGCCTTGCTGAACAGCATGAAGGGACACAGGGAGATTAAGCTTTGAGATGATGCAGAAGTTCCTACAGATCCTTCTCTTTTTCCAAGGATACTATATCCAAGTATAAAACCAATTCTGCAGACAACTCTCCCAGCTTTTCCATTTCTGTTGGTTTCTCTCATCTGACTGCATCCTTCATAACAAATTTTAGTCTTGTGTGAAACACCCCACCCATGTCCAAAACTGTCCTCTGCCAGAACCAATATCTTTCTGAACGTGTCCTATCAGTCTTGTGTGAGTGACAAAGCCAGTGCTATCAAGTGAGAATAAAAAAGTGGCTGCTGCAGAAGTCATCAGCAGTGCTGGAACAGCAGAGGGGTATGAGAACACAATTCTGTCCATTGACAGGCACTAATCTGCCTATAAATGCCTAAATGAAAACACATTCTATACACCTCAGAGAAAGGAAATACATTGATCAAGTATAATCATATGGTTGCAGGGCTATAAATCTCTCCCTGGAGCTCATCTATGCAATCCCGTGACTAGAAGACAGCTTGTGAGAACAGAATGACTAGAGCTTCCTTCCTGAGTGATCATATACGTTACCTCTTGATGAACGCGCCCCTCTTCCAGCACTTCTAAAGATAATGTGGGGTCTGGAGAAGCCAAGGTCCTTCAGTAGGGCAATATGCTCACTTCTGACAGGTCTGAAATGAATCTCTTCCTCATCAGCAATGATAACCCCTTCCTAAAGGAGATGAAATTCCATCTCTGAGTTATTCCAAAGACATCTGCTATCAGTGGAGAACCGTGTGCCATATCCTGCATGTTTCTCCATTTTAACGTCCAGATTTAGCGAACGGGTGGTTCACACGTGCAGGATTCAAACACAGTTTAGGTATTTATTGTTTGGGGCATCGAGCTGCTAGCATACAAGGGCTGTCCAAGCTGTAAGACAGGCTGCCCGCTCCAGCGCGTACTCACCAGCTGCCCCTCACAGTAAGCGACTCTGCCCTCGGCCCCCGGCGGGTGCAGTGGGTTTCCACCCGCAAAGCAGTTGCCCGAACGTCGCCGCAGCAGGCTGAAGGAGGAGTTCACCACGTGGCTGCTCAGGAAGGAAGCGGGCAGGAGGGCACGATCCGCCAGGAACTCCAAGGCGTAGAGATGTCCCCAGGCCTCAACGGAGCAGCGCCGAACCCGACACGACGCCAGGCCCGTCTGCTCCTCTTTGCAAGGGCAGGTTGGCTCAGTGACAGCAAACTCAGGAACTGAAAGAAATGGGGGAAAATACCAGAAAAGAGCGAACAATTATGGGGAAAAATAACAATACATGAAAACTAATGTAACTATCTGTCTCGATGTGGAAAACTGTTCTCCAAATAACTGCTGCAACCTTGTGGGGTCATTCTATCAATAGCCAAAAAAACCTGTGCTATTATCGACCCCAAGCTGAGGATAATGCAGGTACAGACAGTAGCTCTGAAACTGGCTCCTGATTTATCTGCTTTTCTTTTGCTTTGACAAAGGCTGAGACAGTTTTACTTCTTCATATGCTCAGTATTATTGGAGTGTGAATTTATTCCTTTATTACAAGGCAGGGGCACTGGGATGAGCACTAGGTGAACTCACAACTACGCAGCATCTTTGCGTGGAGAGTCTGAAAACACACATCTTAGCTCTGAACTACCACCAATACAGCCCTGGAATGCTAGTTTCTCCATGTCCTTAAAAAAAAAAAACAACAAAAAAAACCCAAAAAAAACCCCCACATTTAAACCATTTTTAGTCTACAGTTTCCCATGCAGATGACCTGGATCTGTCAATTTTGTAGAAAAATGTCAATTAGCAGAACGAGGACTGTAACAGAAAAGGGTAAAAAGATTCATCATTACCTCCTTTAGTAGGTTCTAAATACTGCCCCAGTTCTTCAACTGCTTACACAGTGAAACAAGGGTTACCTGCTTGAGTAATGTACTCTGAAACGTCAAACACTGCCCAGATCAGGGCTAGGACACAAGTGTTCTTCACGTTACCAAACACGAAGGTTTGGAAATAAACTGACAAACGTGCTCCAGAGTCAAGAAGGAAGGAGCCCCGCATACCATCAGAAACGGAGCTGGTGCCAAAATACGAGAAAACATCCTCGGGGTCCAAAGCGCTGAGAAAYTTCTGCAACAAGAAGAACAGCTTTGCAGTTTTAATTCCTTTTCTAAGGAAAACAAATGGAGAGAAGACTATAACTGAGCTTAACCTAACGCAGACGGAATGTCAGCAAACAATTTCACAAGTCCTAATGGTTTTATTTTGCATTGAGCATATGCCACACAATGACCACCCAGGGGAAAAGGGTTTTATCTTCTTGATTACTGCGGTCTGGTACATCCTGGCTTAGAAAACACTGAGCTTTCCCCTTCTTTTTTTTTTTTCCTAGAAATAAAATAAAGCCTTCCTGGAAAACGCGTTTTCCAGAGGTCAAGCTTACCTCTTGGCGAGGCGAGGGCCGGCAAAATCCCAGCGGGAGCAGGGCRAGCACGCGGATCACCGCGTTGAGGATCATGTTGGAGGAACCGCAAGCGACCCCACGGAGCGAGTGCCGCCCCGGGGGCGACGATGGAGTTTATCCCGCGGCATGACGTGGAGCGGAAGCGACGAGCTGCGAGTTTAAACAAACAACATCGGCGCGGAGGGAAGAGCGGGAAGGGCGAGCGGAGCCGCGACGGGAACGGCGAGGGGGGCAAAGAGAGTCTTTGCGCAATGTTTGCAGCTTTATTGCAGCCAGAGAGATCGGCTACAAGGGGCGCTTGGGGGGCGGTTTTAGCAGCAGATAAACAGGGAGAGAACAAGGGCCCTGCATTGAGCAACCCATGGGAGCGGTGGGCGCGGAGCCCCAGGGAAAGGGGCCCAGGGCYGAGGCGCCACCTCGATGGGCACCGYGAGGCCCGAGGAGCCGCCGCGGGRCAGCGAGCAGGGGCTCGGGGGCTGCTGCGGGGCCTGCAGCGCTGCCCCCACACGCTGCTGTGGGGCTGAGGCCCCGCCACGGCCCCGCGCACCACCGTGGGGCTGCGCCYCGGACCGCGCTCCCGAACAGAGCCCGGGACGGCGGCCCAAACGCGGTCCCCGCCCCAGTGCCCGCCCCGGGGCCGGGCGCCCTCCCGCCGCGCCGCCCCCCGGAAGGCCGAGCGCGGCCGCTGCCCGTTCGCCTCATGGCGAAGGC
>PTEX01000017.1:3327590-3399400 GCA_003342815.1 Eudromia elegans
CAACTGGAAGGCGCTGCAGGAGGTGCGGGCGCCCTGGCGGGGCGGGGGGCGGCTCGGGCTCGGGTTTGGCCCCAAACGCGGCGCTTTGGGAGCAAAGTGCCCCGGAGGCCGAGCCGCGCGTGGCGTGGGGGGTGCCCTCAGGCAGGCCCCGTTCCCGTGGCAATTCCGGGGGATTTTGGGGCACCGAAAGAAACAAGGTGCTGGGCCCGGAGCCTGGGGCGGTCTCTGCTCGCCGGGAAGCGAGATGGGGGGAGAGGGATGATGCTGGGGTCAAGGGATCGCCCTTTACACCAGCAACCCGTGCGGTGCTGCCTTGGGTGGTTTGGGATCACCCTTTACCCCTGTAACTTTGGGTCATTTTGGGTCGTTTTAGCTACTGAAGCAAAAGGCCAAGGGTGCGGATGAGCCCGACGCCGCGCGCCCGAAACAGGCCAGCAAGAAGCAGGCGCCCAAGGAAGGAGGCGCCCAAGGAGACCCGGCTGCCAAGGGGAACACGGTGAAGCCCAAATCTGCGAGCAAGACCGGCTCCGCTAAGAGCAGCCCTCCTTTGGGTGCTAAATCCAAGAGGACTGCGGGGGACAAGGCCCCGAACGGCACCGGGAAGGATGGGAAAGGCTGCAGAGAGAAAGAGCAGAACGGCAATATCGAAAAGGAGCAGGGCGATATAAAACATAAACGGAGGAAAGCTGAGGAACATGCGGAGCCACAGCCGGAGGAGTGAGTACTTAAGGCTTCGTGCATGCGTGTGAATATGGATTTTAGAAGGAGACCCCAAGGAGCATTCGAAATAGGTGCGCTCTTCCAGGTTAAATTTTGGAAGATGCAACATGTGTAGTACCCCARTTACTCAGCTATAGCAACAGAACTGCATGGATGTCGGTACTGGAGTGGTTTTCACCGAGCTAATTTCCTGATTAAAATAAAACCCAAGCTTTTTATACACTAYAAAGATGGAAGTCTTTTTGAATGCATAAAGTGTAATTAAATTTTGTACTTACCAGGGCTGACATCTGGTTTGATGATGTTGATCCGAAAGACATCGAAGCAGCAATAGGACCTGAAGCAGCAAAAGTTGCCAGAAGGAAGCTGGGACTTGAAACAGGGCAATCCAAAGAGTCTGTGGAGCGGGTGCTGGTTAAAGAAAAGGCTCCTGAAGGGTGAGTGGCGTCGCGGCGGGCAGCAGCAGTCCAGATTATCTGCTGCTACGTGTGACTTGCCAAGGCGCAGCACAAGCTGATGTGTTCCTGAGTGTGCTGACGGACAAACAGCTCKGTCCATCCTGCTCGTGTGGACCTTGTGGGGCTGTGCCTGGTCCCTGCAGCAAACGTGTCCTGTTTCCTCTTAGGCTGACGAGAGCTGTGGCCATGGACTGTGAAATGGTGGGAGTAGGGCCCAAGGGCGAAGACAGCATCGTGGCCCGCGTGTCCATTGTGAACCAGTTTGGAAAGTGCGTTTATGACAAGTATGTCAAGCCTACCGAAGAGGTGACCGATTACAGAACCGCTGTTAGTGGCATTCGCCCTGAGAATATAAAGACAGGTAAGAGGTTTTCCAAAATGTCCTTTAGGGAGGACAAACGGGCTSTTGCAGAATTCTCCTTGTCTGAGCTTGGGAAAGTTTAGTTTTATTCTGGAAAWTGGAAAATAAAAGGCTGATACAGCCTGACTACCTAAAGTACAAAGTGAACGTTGGGGAAGAAACTTGGGAAGATGTCCATTTTGGAGTGGTCACTAATGCCCCATGAAAATGCCCTATTTCTTTGACCATGGTGTAGAAATGATATAGAAGTTCATTTCCTTTAAGTGCTGTGCTCCTTAGGGAATTCTCTATGCTTTTATAACAAGCAGAGTATTTATTATGCTATATGCATTCATAATTGTACACATTCATGTAAGTAGGGATCAAGGGATACAACTGCTGTCTCAAACAAAAGATGCAATGTTTTAATTGCAGTTTGCTGAGTTGCCTTATATGTCTAATAGAAAGGGTTTCATTCTATGTTATGTTTAGGAGAGGATTTTAAAGTTGTTCAGAAGGAGGTTGCTGACATCTTAAATGGAAGGGTTTTGGTCGGGCACGCTTTGCACAATGACTTAAAGGTACGTGGCTGCAGAATTGTTATTTTGAAGCCCAGACTTCACTCGTTGATTACCTTTCTAATTTATCTCTCAGTCATCAGATGAACATACCTCAGTGCCAAGAAATTACATTAGCACTGTTCGCTCAGTTTCTTGTCATTCCAAGCAGTACCAAGTATAGCTCCGTTCACTTGCCTGCTGAAGTTCTTCAGCTTCAGAACTTTGTTTCAAATAGAACTAACATGGACTGCTAAATAGCCAGGAAATAACCGTTATGATACAAAAACTGCTTGTACTCATCACTTGCCCCCGAAGCACAACAGTCTGCATGTCTTCACTGGATGCAGGCCTCTGGCTACATCGTGTTATGCCAGCACTGCCAGTGGTCTATATAGGTAGTGCCTCCGGACAGAATGATGTTTCTTATGTTAAMTACTACTGTGGCTCTTGAATCCTGCCAGTCTAGATGATCTTAGGCTTGTTTATTCATGGTTTGGAACAGTCTTTTATAATGGATGGAAGGAAAGAACTGAAAGTTGTATGTTCAGCTGTATAAATTTTCCTGCAACAATACTCTTTAGACTGGAAATGCACTTTTTTCTTTTCAGGTCCTATTTCTTGATCATCCTAAGAAGAAAATTCGTGACACGCAAAAATACAAGCCTTTCAGACAGAGAGTCAAGGTAAGAAGTAGTCAGGAAAGAACAATTTGATGAACTGAGTCTGGAGCTGCTGACTCCCAACATCCAGCTCACTCCTCATATGTTTCATTGGGCACTGCAAACAAAAAATGTTAGGGCTACATACCAAATTTTCAGCATTGTGTGTAAAAATATGCCTAAATTCATTATGCATAAATTCATTAATACCTCTTGCCAGTTCACCAAGAGAAGCTGAGATGTGCTATACTTTAAATATAATGTTCAGTATAGAGCCCAAACAATGCGAGACAGATCTTTTCTGAGTCCCATCTTTTCCTTCTAGAATGTGCGACCATCATTGAAGCTGCTCTGTGAACGACTGCTGGATGTTCGGGTGCAGACGGCGGAGCACTGCTCGGTACGTATCCCATGGGAACATTTCTGGGTAAACAGCATGATACTCCACGTTACTTCTAGCAGCTGGGTTCAGTCCAGAAGCCTGTGGCTTCATTCTTGTCTCTCAGTGAAGATTAGCAAACTCTGCTTCGATTACCGACATGGGACAAAATTGCCATATAAACCTGCTTAATGTTATGTGTCTCATGCCACTTGCACTACTTCCTCATTTTCATGAATTTCATAAAGCATATTTTGCTTAATTATTCATTCCTGCTACTTTAGGAGCCCCAAGGAGGGGAAAAAAAATCCAAGCATCAAACTGATACCTTAAAAGTAGCTTGTTTTATCATTGTACTATGGCGGGTTGGATAAAATACTACAGACAAAGTTTATAAAATATTAATTGTAAGGAGGTATTAAAACTGATGGAAGGTTTATCTACCCATTAACAAGAATGTGCTTAGACTATGTTAGCTGTGTTTTGTTAAGCCAGCTGTTTGTTCTCTTCTCTTTTAGATTCAGGATGCACAAGCAGCCATGAGACTGTACACCTTAGAAAAAAAGCGGTGGGAAGCTGCTATTAAGGACAAATCTAAAGTAAAGAAAAAAAAATAAACCCTTACACTTGAATAATCTTCACTGTGGTTTTTATGTGCAGCATTTGCTGTGTTCCTGTCAAATTCCCACACAGATTTAGAGAGAACCTGGAACTGACATCAGCTGCTTCATAATAAAGCTCAGCAAACAGCACTTGCTGACGTGGTATGTGAACACTTGTACAAGAATACTGCAGAAGTAACCTCAGCTCTGGAGCACATTTATGCCTGCTACTGCCTAATACAGTTTAAACTATTTGTAATGAATGTCAGAATTCATTAAGTACTTCAACTGATCAATTCCTGCAAAAAAAATACACGCTAAACAGTACGATTTTTTTTTTTTTAATTCTGATACATGAAGGAAGAAACTGTTACTGCTTTGCAGAAACTTCTAAGGCTACAATCTTTATTTCATGAGAAGTTAGTGGTGTTGGTCTCACAGTTGTAGTAACTAAATCAACAAAATACGTGTATATATTTCACTGAGGTACAATACCAATCTCACTTCCTGGTGAGAAAAATCTGTTAAAATATTTGGGAAGGATCCACGCATTCCTACTTGAACTGGAAGTCTAGAGGTCTTGTTCTTATACAAACAGCTTTGATGTCACTTCTGCAGTTTCAAAAGCGTTGCATCAACGAGGACCATTATCTCCTAAAGAAAAATGTGAAATTTGTCAAATAAAAATTTGTCGTTGCTTCACTTATTTTTATATTATTTTATTAATAAAAACAATATGTTCAACAGAGGACTTTAAAACTAGTGGTGTTTTAAATGGATTCTGGGTCTGATGCTCCAAATTCCAAAGCAATGTCACCCCTTCTAATGATGTCAGTTTCAGAATTTTTTTTTTTGCTTTATCATACATTTATCACTTATTTCTGCAAACTTGAGACTCTTTTAGTGTGAATAATACAGTAAAATAATGCAAGCCAATGCTGTAAAAAGCAGATCATTAAAAATCCTACAGCAAATAGCATATAAAAGATAAAAACCTTCCCACTACTTTCTTTAGTGTAATTATAACTATTATTATGAAAATGCTCTTCACTCAGGTACACTCATAATTCTCTCGTCCATCAAATTTAATTTCAGTTATTTATAGATCATAAAATCAATAACCAGAAATCTGATACTAAGTCCATGCCCTTCACTATGACAGTGACTTCCACATACCACGCTAGATGGAAACCGGCTTTTTATTTCAGACAGCATTTCTTTCATCTTCAGGGAGACCATATCCAGCACAATGTCATCTGTGATGTAAAAAAAAAAAAAAAAAAAAACCAGAATAATTACATTAACTGGAATACAGCTGTGGTCTAGAATAATTTTTTTCTCACCAGGTCCTAGAGGAGAGCARAGGGGACAGGTCTATCAGAACAGAAGGTAAGAAAAGGTGAAGTTATAACTGCTGCATTGCAGAGATACTGATAGTTATTCAAGAACAACAAAAGGGGATGAYCTTACAGTTCAATTCATCCTTCAGCTGCTCTTGCAATTTTCTTTGCTCCCTTTTGGGGGCAGGGGAGAGGAAGAGACTGCACAAAGAGCACCACCATCTTACCATACTGAACCATCTCATTAATCAGTGCACAGATGCTTTCCACCACTTCAGGATCATCAYTGTGAAAGTAGTAGGCATCTTTGATCAGTTTTATTCCATTGCCTTTTGAATCTGTTACAAATCTGAAAGCTGATATTTCTAAAACAAAGAGAAACAAACGCTGCTGGGATAATGGGTAGCTGTGGACCACGTTACCTGCTTTCCAATTCTCTGCCCTGGCTAGCAAACCTGCAATATTTTTCCAGGAAAAAGTGCCCACCTTCCTAAAGCTTTTYTGAAACATATTTGAGCAGCAAGAGAAGACAGTACAGACAGTTAATGCTGTCATGCACAACAGAAGTGCTATTTTGATATTTACTCAGAAATGTCTACATGTGAGGTTATTTACAATTAATAAAAATGGATTGCAGAATGTTACCAGATAGCCTGAGAAGATTTGCTAATGCTTGGCAGGCATTCTTCACCAGCACCGGTCTTTCTAGGTTCATCCTGAGAGCATCTAGCAGAAGTGCTGTTGTAGATTCATACTCATTGTCAGTAAAGCGGCCTTTTTAAAAGAAAATAAAGCCCTTAAAATTCTCATCAGCAATTTCACCTTCTGCCTCCTGTTTCTGCAAGGACTTTTTGATTATGCAACAAAAATTACAAAGAACACATGTGAAAACCTTCATTACAGTAACACAGGCCCAGTAGAGTCTTATCATGAGCTGATCCAGAGGTCCAAGGGAAATTTCTGAAGTATTTTTTATGTCAAGATTTTGTTCTATTCTTCCGGACATGAAGAGTCCTGAATACTCAACACATTCTGCTACTCGCTACTAGAAATGAGACAAGAAAGCGCATTGTGTAGGCTATTCTATACATCTCACCAGAACGATGGCATAAACAAAGGTTTTGATGCAGCTGTAGGTATGGCAATATTTTTGCATGCATAAGAGACAGACTAGCACTGTAGGAACGCACTTATTAGAGCACATGATAATGAAAGAGGGTTTTATTTTTTAAACCAGAATGTTGTTCCCAAGGCACAGAATCAATACAGGTTTAAAAAACAAACCTCGTATTCCATTCTGCACAGCACTAGTGCTGTTTTCCAAGGAGTAACATAGCAGACAATAACACAGCTGGCATTCCTGGGCTTGCAAGATGGGCAAAAGATAGTGTTCTGTGCTATACAGGTTGTTATAGRTGCCCACCATTACAATATCCATTGCAGTATCTAGTTATAACTGCTACAGCTCATAAAAAAAAAAATAATTACACATTTGAGAGTGTCAGAGCGCAAATGCAGAGCAGGCGGGGTAAGCAACGAGGTTAAGTTCCTAACTCTGCTGCCATCTGCAGAGCCTGCTCTGTTGAGCAGCCTGTATTTCAGGAGCCACCATCAGCAGACAAATTTAGGGACAAGAAGCCCAGGAAAACACACCTTGGAGTGACAGCGCCCAGAGTGCGGAGMCAGCTGCCTCGGCGACTGTTCCGTTCTGGAGGTGCTCTTGAAGGACAGCAGAGGAAGCACCGATGGCACTCTGCAGCAATGCTTTGTCTATGCTGTTCTCTAAATCACCGTTAATAAAAAGGAAATGTATCAAGWAGAATTATTTAATCAAGTAATATTATCATAAGCACATTGTGTATCAAGTTACATCAGTAAAACCTTAACTAATGAAGGCACTAGAGTATTGCAATATTATCAGTATGAAAAAACAGCTGAGGAATCTTAAAATATTCTAAAAGAAAGGAAATGTTACAGAATTGTGGAACAGTAATACTTACTGAAGAAAGCTGAACTTCTCCAGTAACTAGTTTTCTCTACCACTTAAATTATACATGGGAATCACATCATGAAACCTCAAAAATAACCACAGTTTGGACAGAACACGGATGGATATAGCTGGACATACAAATCAAAAGAGCAGTTGAGGGTCCAGGGGAAATAAAACAGACCAAGTGCAATCTTGCGTATTCTGTGTTCTCCGCCTTCCTTGCTGGTTAGGCCACCACACAAATATACAAGAACATGTCAGAGAAACAATTCACCTTAAGATAACTCTCCTGTGGTCTCTCAAAACGAGGTCACCTCARGCAGTTAACCCACAGCTCTCTAGCACTGCGGGATGATGGTGGTTTAGTTCTAAGGCAACAGGAAGAGAATACATGCCGTCTTATCAATCATTTCTACTGAAAAAGCGAGTTCCTGTGGGATGTTCAGCTCATGAGTTAGCTCAGTAGTACCAAGGGAAGCATGATGCAAACAAATAAGACAGCATTTGTTTTAAATGCTATTCTGCTAGTCAACCTAATATGCTGTTTTAACTGCATTCCCTCTGCTGATAGCAGAGCAAAAATGCATGACTAAGCAGCAGTTGTATGTTCCTTTTCATTTTTGCCAGTTTGTTCACAAGCCATATCTTAGCTTAAAGATTACAGTTTGACCCTTTATCACAAAAAGAGGTACTGAAAAGTTTGCATTACTTTTATTTTTCTTTCATTTGTTTCTGGTTGACTTTATTTTGTTCTAATAGTGCCGCAGAGACATCTCTCTAGAATGGGAGAATTCAGAACAAAAATCTAGTACCAGTAAACCAGTGCCTGGATCCAGCTAGGCATCACAATACCTGCTGCCTTCAGTCACACAAATCTAGGCATAATATTGCCGTGTTCTGCTCACCGCTCACAACCAGGCTCCAGAGAGCTCCACAGCAAGAGAAGCAAATCTGTTCATTRTGAAGAAATTTTCTCATACTCATCAGTAGTTCAGGAATTGCTCCAGCTTTCCTTAATTTCTCTGCAGCAACTTCTAAAAAGCACAGAAAACAGAAGTTCTATCAAATCTGTTATTTTTTTTAAACAGTGCCAACCTAAGTGGTAATATGATCCCAGGGGAAGGAAAACAGATGAACGAAAGCACGGTGTTCATCACAAGTGACCCCTGCAAACACAGCTCTGAAATTTACAGAACAAAAAGGAATGAAGGTATAAATTGCTATATATCATAYGTTTTCAAATTAGCAATTCAAACTACCTCATTCACTGCAGAGTTAGGAAAAAAATGCATAAAAATAGCTTGGTCTTAGTAACTTTATTTGGATAAATATAGGCACTTCATTTTTGTACTTTTTTTAGATTATCCTTTCATAGCTAAATCCTTCTGTAAACATTTAGGAAAACAATCTTCTGCTGAATGTTGAATTGACAATGCAAACAGGTAAAAAAACACTATAAATATTTAGTAACTTCAAGCTATGGAGCAAAACCCACACAGAGAAATTAGGTTTCAATTCTCCACGGCAGAGTCAGAAATAGAATCCAGGTTCTCTGCCCTCATTTTCCAAATACCACTATTTGTACAATTTGTACTTTCCAAAACAAGATCAAACATAGCACCACTCTAATACATACACATTTGTAAGCACCTGAAGCCTTAGCAATGTGTCTCATACTTCCAGGACTGTTATAAATAAGAAACTTCATCATTATTGACCTAACACCTGCAGACATTCAGAAATCTCAGTGGTGTCATGAAACCTCCATTGTAACTTCGATAATAAAGGTTAGTGTAAAAGTACTGTAACTTWTAAAAGTATTGCAACTTATAAAAGTATTATTAGCTTAGATTATCAAAGTGGGAAAATGTGTCTCCAGAATGAACAAGGTGACCCACCACTGGATGAAATCATCATCAATAGTGTGCAGARCAATGAAAGCAACTCTTCATTTTCAGAATATTTTCTCACTGTCTCTAGCAGAGAGCTAATCATAGTGTCATCCAAGCTGCTTTGCACATCCAGATTAYGTTCTAGAGCTGTCAAAAGTAAAAATTTGAACAGAACAAAGAGATTTCAGTGGYTTTGAATGAAGTCTGAGCTTCTTGCTCTCATCATAAGCAAAATATGAGCTACACTTCTTCACACAACAGAACCAAGAGTTAYCTTAAACATGGGGTTTTTTTGAAAGAAAATTCTTATTAGTTTCAATCCAATCAAGCCCCATTACTGTACCTTGACTAAGAATTTCAAGCAATAACCTGCAGCCATCTCTCTGTAACTTCAGACAATCTATATGAGTCTTCATGGCAGAAGGGATTAGTCTTATGCATGCCAGCAGGKGGGGTAAAGCTGTGAAGAAAAGATGCAAGTCAAAAACTCGGTTACACTATTAATTACTTTGATTGCTTGGTCAGTGTCTACAGTTTAAAACTGAGTTCCATTCTCAAACAAAAAGTCTAGCTTTTTAGAATCTACAGAGGAAAATATTCCACTAGGYTTCCTAATCCTAGGAAGACTCTGAGCTTTTGGAATAACTAATACAGCTATCAATTTATCACAACATTCATGATAAAAAAAAGMGTTCAGGGAAAACTGGATGGTTTCTAGGGATCCATTCTCAGCATGTTGAAAGATTTAAATATCAATCATGGCAAGCCATAGTGCAGAAGTGTAAAAAAAGTAAAAATCAGATGTGTGYGCAGCCTTGCATTGCTGCTAGTGGGTTTGAATGAGTGTTGAAGACATTAGCATACAAGGAAAAAAAGATCTTTCTCCATTTTGATTACAGATATAAACATTGGTAAGCCGATATTAAAATGTTGAAACTACTAAATAGCTGTGTACTGCATAACTGTGTCAATGGGTTGCTTTGGAAATATTAATCTTGATTAGAAAGATTAATCTGAAAAAAAAGTTTCACTAYTGGGAGAGAACATTCAACCTTCCTTCGCACAGCTTGTTAAACACACAGAAATGAGGCTTCTGTAGCTCGCTTTTGCTCTATTGGTTTTATAGCCCCAGGCATTATCAACATTTTGCCCAACACTGCTCTATATAGGCTCAACAAATGTCAGTTTGCCAATTCACCTTAGCTGCCAACTAAAACCTCACTGAGTTCTTACAGTGACTRTCAGTTTTATATTGGTCTTTTCTTAGTTCAAGAAAAGCATTTGTAAGACAAGTACCACCACAAYCCTAAAAAATGGCAGCCTATTTCAGCACGTGCAAAAACGTAAAATAGGAAGAAAGCAATTTCATTCTCAACRGTAGTCAAGAGAACATTTTCCCCCTTATCATTATCTCAAAAMGTAAAGAAAGAACAGACCCAACAAATGAATAAAATACTGCCTCACCATTTTTATCTCCTAGAAAGCTTGCAAGGTGCTCCACAGCTTTGACTTGTGCCTCTTTGCTATCCCAGTACATCTGCATGAACTCTGCATAAAACAAGACATTTCTTCTAATCATAGAATCATAGAATCATAGAATCATAGAATCATAGAATGGCTAGGGTTGGAAGGGACCTGTAGAGGTCATCTAGTCCAACCCCCCTGCACACGCACTTGATACAAAGCAAATTTTCTATTTTGAGCAAGACATGTGAATTCACATGAGTGAAAATAATGCAATTTGTGATTGTTTCAAGCATTCATACATTGCTAAGTGTTATGATTCATCTCTACTTGTGTACTGGAGGATCACCTGGAATACTAAATTAGAACAGGGTTAGGGGCTTAAAATAATCCTTTCAGACTACCATAACTTCATCCTTACTTAGAAGGAAAATTATGGAGGAAATGATAGATTCTTCGCTGGCATAAACACATCCTTTGCTGGTATAAACTGGCTAATGCATTGGAATGCAAGCAACACAAAGAAGGTTCCCAGATTTCCTGAAGAATCATCTCTAACCCCATTCAGCTGGCACATTGGGAATGGCTGGTAATCTTACGAGGTTATAGAAGAGGTAATGTAGCAATTCTTTCTCCACATAATATTCTATTTCAAGTAACCTAAATATCTAACAATTCATTTTCCAGTCATCATACTATGAAATTCGTGTTATTTTCTTATTACCTAGAACACTGCCAATTCCTCCCTCAAGGAGAACGTCTAATACATCGAGAGGCAAAGGCTCTTTCGGTTTTATTAAAAAGGAGCCAGCAACAGTCAGGCATTCCTTAATAAATGGAAAATCAGTCAGAGCCCTAGAGTTATGAAAGACAAAAAGTAGTACCAATAAGTTAGAAACAGTAAGTTCAAAGATTTCCTATAGGCTTTGTTTCACTATGATTTAAGCCTCTAAACAACACTTCTTTGAAGACTGCATTACTTTTGACAGAACTTACACATTTTACCTTAAAAATACTAAGGAACAAATCTACTTCAATCAAGACATTCTTTGGCTTCAATTAACTGTCTGTAAAATGGTTATTGAACCAAAATATTACATGTTTTATGCTGCCAAAAATGCCTATAACATAATTTTATAAGTAGCTCTTCAAAAATGACAACTAGTCTCATCTTAATGCTCATCAAAGCCTCTGAATCTTCTCTAATAAGTCAATTTGAATTTTAAGAGAAATAAGATCAGCAGCCTTTCGTCAATCACTTTGAAACAGCAGCTGACACTCTCCCTTTTCTTTAAGGGAGGTGGGTTTAGTGAAAAAATAGTAGTAATAATAATAACTAGAAAGCATCCAGGACTCACTTTGCAGTGGGTCTCATGCTGGGCTCAATACGTAGCATCATAAATAAAATTGTGAACAAAGGCAGAAAGCTGCTATCTCCGTTTTGCATTAATGTCAGAAGTCCCTCAAGACGACTGGTATCCTGTCTAATATCCTGCAGTAAYGAAGTTATCTCTTCTGTCTGTAAAGAGGAGAGTATCAGAAGACCTTTCATACACTAATATACAGATATTCTTGTGGGCTCATGATATTTAATCTATAATGAAATATTATTACATACGTTCAGAACACAACAGGTCATCATGTCAAGTAGAATACAACCTAGGGACCAGATGTCAGATTTCTCGCTAAAAGAAAAACTGAGTGCTTCTGGAGCCATCCAAGACTTGCTACCTGTTGAAATAAGAATCATAAGGTAATGTTTCTGACATTGTACTACAGGCATAGTTTGGCTTGCACAGCCATAATCCGTAGGCTCTAGTTCCATGTCAGCTACTTCAGAGATATACAACATAATTAAGTCTTTTTGTTGCTGAGGATATGCCACAGAAGACTCTAAGAAACACCCTATAACTAACGAATAATTTTCTGAGATGTTACTGTGCATGCATAAAGCTAAACAGGTTTCAAACAAAATTTCTTGCAGAAAAGTTTTGTTACTCACAGTCTTTCATCTAGCTACTGTTTTTTTTTCATTTGTGAACACAATTCATACTGCTGGTAACCGCCTATGCAGAACTGAGCAGATATTTGTTAAATGAATCCAGAGAGTATCCGAAAAATCATAAAGCAATAGCACTAGTTAGATTCAGGTTAATGACTCTAATGTGACTGTTTACGCAATTGGCTAGGATACAAGAAATATATTTACTTCATCCTCAGCTTCTTTTTAATATTCTCTTTATTCATTAGGAAAAAATAGCATAATGCAGAGAACAGGGGGAAATGTTTATCATATTTCTTTTATTTTTCTCCAAGGATTAAAAATAACTACCACAACCAAATAATTTAAATAAAATACCTACTTTCTTCCACTCTTATTTTCCATTTCATTTCATCAGTCATTAGTGCTTCTGTACTGAAGTCACAAAGCATGAAAGATGCTTCATCAGTCACGAGAATGTTTGATGGCTTGAGATTTCTACAACACAAACATTTTCTGTCAGCGTGTGAAATCAGAATGCAATAGTGTGTAACTACAGGCTCCCTGCATCTTTACATATGAAAAAAATTATAATGAACTGAAATACAATCTTTTCCTTCCTTTATTGAAAAAAAATGCTTTAAAAATTGACTGCAATATAGATTTATCTGAGCGTGTAATAGAATGCTTTTATCTGTTACTTTAGATACATCAAGTATAGTTTGTGTGCCCTGGCCATTAAAACATAAACATTAGCTGAGACAGTCAGTATTCCAGTATTAAAATACAGTATTAAAACTAACGATCACTTCTCAACTCATTCCAGAGAGCAATTGTAGAACATCTAGCATCACTTTTAAATAGACAATTCTAGATAAAGCTAAAGAATTAAATGACATACAAAAGTCACAGAAAACTAAGCTATGTACAAAGTGCAGAATTCCTATCTGCTAATCCTTTTTGAGCAGTCAGATTCAATGCTTCTTAAGTGAACAGTTGTGCTGAATATATAGTTGCTGCAAAGAACAATCACTTGCTGGACAAAGAGAACAGATTTCCACTCACCTGTGAATAATATTTTGCTTGTGTATATAAAACAAAGCATCCACCATCTGCCCCAGGAACTTCAGAATCACCTACTGACAGGAATACACGTCAAAATGCAAAGTAAACAGAGTAACAGAAAAATAAAACATTTCATGTGAAAGAATTTCTTTTCTTGAAGCAGGGTCCATCCAAGAAGGAAGTAGTGTTTTCCTCATGTAACAATTTTGTTTGACACTCTGGGTACTACTAGTACAGTCAGTACCAGACARTTGTTATTATCCATATATTTTACAGATGGAAATTAAAACAAGAAAGATTTATATGCTTGAGTACAAGTTATATAAAGAGCTTATTGTTATTACGACAATTTCATACTGATTCAGGGCAAAACCATAGTTTTTCCAAAGGCTTTTCTTAAGGCCTCTTTGAAGGTTTTGGAGAAGACTTTGAGAAGGAGGGAATACAGAAGAAGAAATCTAAAAGCAATGAGACTCGCTCATTTCAATCAGATGCATCTTCTGTACATTTTACCTCGTCTGTTATTTTCTCTGACTTCTGCCTTTTTTCCTTGATCAGAGATGAAAGATCTCCTTGGCCCGAGTGTTGCATTACCAGACAAAGGAACAGAGATGATATCTGTAAATAAAATTACATCAAGATCACCTAACTGTTTGAGATAATATATCCAGTAAGAAGGATAAAACCAAGCTCTCGGCCAAACAAGTAGGTGGAACTTTCACCAATACCAACATGTTCTGAGCTAATTAATCTCTCACAAAAGAGACAATATTTCCTTTATCAAAAGTATAGCATATGTTTATCTCAAAAACATTACCARGAATCTTTTCTTTGAAGCTGCATGRGACAATGCAAGTCAAATATACATCCATAAAATCAACATGAATTCTTCCTGACTGCTAAATCATGTCTGCAAGCACATTAAGTTAGAGCTTTTGGCTTCCTAAATCCCTATAAAAGTTTTTAAGCTGGCATACTGAAGATGGTACAAAAGCAGTTTAAGATGATATACGCACTATAAAATGGAATAGAATAAGCAAAAACTAAAACATCAGAATTTGTGAGTCAGCATACAATCCTGCCATGTGATGGATTTTGACCCATATACCTTCTCCCGTACATTTAATCAGGAGTTTAAAAAGCAAGTTAGTTACAGATCAGAAAACATTATTTAGTGTCTCACAGTAACAACCTCAAATTTGACACCTCCCTCCCCCCACCCCCCMAAAAAAAAAGTTCATAGGCCTATAACATTAACAAGTGCTCCGGCTGAACCAATCCTATTTCATTGTCACCTTATTATCCCATGTCACAAACAATTCCTTGTAAGCACAGATGTTTGGATGGTGAAGTTTCAGCAAATCCATTGCCTGCACAGAACAAAAAAATAACCAGAGGTAATACTTACTATAGCTACATGCTCCATCCCACTAAGCAGGGCCTTGAGGGCCCTATCCTAAGTCAGTTCCTCAGTTTTTCATATGACATGGCTAATTCAAACCTTTCTAAACATAAGCTCTAATATCCATCTCCATGTACCAGTGTGAAGTTCAGTGAAATATTTCAGGAAGATCCAACTCGATGCAACACTGTAAGAGCATGGTAAGATATATGGGATATATCTCTCACATTCAAATCTGAAAATGGAGGTATGGAAGTCAAGGTGTTATTTCTAGCATAGACCTTTTTTTTCCAGTAACTACTTCGCAAGCTTGAGCTATGGAAAATATGATGACACTAAAGAGATATCGTAAGAAATAGTCTTACTTGATATGGATCTTGACTGTTTACATAGTTAATCAGTGCAGATAAAGRGCTTTGTTCTATTTACAAAGTTCTATTACAGACTTTGGGCTTTCTAAGTAAAGCTAGTAGAGGAAAGCTGCACTGGTACCTCCTTCAAAGCCTTGTTTGCTTGCTTTTCTTCGATGCATTCAACCTGTGCCAAACAAACAGGAGATGATGATGAGACTGTAGCACAGAGACAGACAACCACTAAGCCAGGAAAGATCGCACAACGCCAAGACCAACGGAACCACRACGAGTGCATGAGTTGTAAAAGTATAACTTAAATATAAGGTCTCCATGACAACCCATCYCTAACGTTTGGACCAGTCTGCTCGGAGGTGAACAAAAACTGAGGTTCCAATGAGTCCAGGACTACTGGCCAGCCCTTTGTACTGTCAAAACACCTGGTTAAAACACGCTGGATGGATGCACAGGCTGCTCTCCTTTCCCCAGTCCCTAATCTCAAAATTCCAGTACAACAATCCAAATTATTTGGATTTGCTGTCGAAGGCAGCAGCATGGAGTAGCGTGTAGGCCTGCTCACCCGGCGGCCGAGCTGCTTGGCGTGTTTGTCTCTCACGACCAGAGGAGGCCGTGGAGATGAGGAACCTGCTGGCAGGCTCTTGTTTTCCTAGCAACCGCCTCCTCACCTGCTTCATGACGTACTTCTTCCCCGCRCTCTCCTCCGCCTTCGGTGCCACCACCAGCATGGTGCCCAGTGCGCCGGGCTGCAGCCGCTCCAGGACCTATAGGACAGGGCAGGGACCCTCCTGCTCTCACCCCGCTGCGAGTGGGAAATGGGCGAAGCACAAGGTCCCTTCGAGCCCCTTCCCCAACAAACCTCTCCAGACCCAGAGCGCCTCCGGCTCTGCAGTGCGGGAGGAGCAGACCCCCCTTTCCATGTTCTGAGGTGCAGGTCTCCATACCTGCATGGCCACGCACCCCTAGGGCCAAGCACCCCTCTGCAATGCCAGGTACCCCTCCCCAGGGCCATGCACCCCCCCAGCATCATGTACCCCCCTAAAGGCCTCATAAACCCACAGCCCAGGGCCCAGTACCCCCCCCCAGGGCCTCCCTGCCCTCCCCAGGCCCCGCTCCCCCCGCCATTTCCCTCCCCAGGCCCCCRGCCATTTCCCTCACGCTGCCCCAGGTCCCTCAGGCACCTCGTATCTCTCCATGGCGGTGCCGCCGCGTCCCTGGTGMCGGCCGGGCAAGGAGGGGACAGCGGAGGTGGAGGCGCAGGAGCGCCGGAGCGGCGCTTCCAGCCCTCCCACCCTCAGCGGCAGCGCCCCCGGCCGCCTCCGGCCTCCATTTCGCGGTGCCGCCTGCCGAGCACGGGCCGGGATCACGGCCGGGGGGGACGAGCCTCTTTTAGTGACAGGGCAGGGGCCCGAGGGTTATTTACACCCTGCGGCTTTCTGCAGGGATGCTTCTGCGGATGGKTTTTTTCTGCTAAAACAGGAAGAATTCTTGAAAAAAAAAAATACAGCAAGCAGAGCTCAGAGAGCSGCTCCCCTCACAATGTAAACCCTGTCCCCACCGCAGTGGCCTSAGGGCACCTTAGTAAGGCTCATAGGGACAGGCCAGGCCTTTCCCCCTGCCCTATACATTCCTCCGCTGGCCCTAWACGTTACTCCCAGCACACAGCGCAGCTCAGTTTGTAGTGAAGTGGTCAAAGAGCCACAGGTTGGAGAAAGAAAAAGAAGAACCAGGGAGTGTGGGGGGAGAGAAAGGACCTTTCTGCAGCCCAGCGTGACTTCCATCTGCAGCTGCCCYGCTCGTCACCACAGCCACACGAGCACCCCAAAATCAAGGAAAACGGGAGAATGGGGAAAACGGGAGAAAGGAAAAGTGGATTTATTTTAGGAATGAAGGGAAACCGGCCATTCCAAGGCAGGAAAGAAAAAGGGACGAGGGAAGCCGAGGGCAGACGCCGGGACACGGGACGGGCACACAGGGTCGCCCATGGCGGCCGAGGGCTGGTGTCCCCTCCGGTCGCGGTGCTCCTGCTCCTCCCTCGCCCTGCGCGGGGCGGGCCCGGCCGCCCCTCCCCGTGGCGCGCGGGCGGCGGGCGCTGCTCCTTTAAGAGCTGGGCCTACGTGGCAGGCGGAGCGGGCGGCTCTTCCTGCGGGCCGGCAGTGAGAGGCCGCGCGCGCGCACGCAGGGCTCGGGCCGGCTCCCCTCGCTGCGCTCCGCTCCGCCGGCGCCATGGGCCAGAACGACATCATGAGCACGGCCGAGGACTTCGCCGACCAGGTGCGCCCCGCCGCCGCCCCGTGCGGGCCCCGCGCCCTCCCCGGGAGCCGCCGCGCCGCCATGGCGGCCGCCGCCTTCCTTCCTTCCCTGCCGCCGCCGGGCCTGGCTCGCTCCCGCCCGGGCCCCTCGCGGCGGCGCCCACAGGGGAGGCCGAGCAGGAGCKGGGCCCGTTCCCAGGGGATAGGACAAAAAGGAGGATTTGGGGGAAAAAACGTGGCGGGAGGAGTCTGAGCTGGAGGGGGGGTGGAGGGGAGTCTGATGCTTTCTTTGGGAAAGACCGCAGGTTTTTGTGATAAAACAGCAGCCTGGGGCCCCATCGTGTGTGAGAGCAGCACTAGCTCAAGTACGTTTGTTACCCCCTCTCCCCCAGGACGGTTTTTGGGCAGATCTCTCCCCTCGCGCTGATTCATCAATTAAGCAATATYCCGATTCCTGCTCGTTTTGTCGTGGCCCTCGCGGCCGGAGGGCGCGCGGGATCCGCGTCACGGCTCCGAGGGGGCCGCGCTGCCGCCGTGGCCGAATCTCACTGGGAAAAGCCCTTCCCGCTTCCCGCCCACCCCCGGATGGGTGACTCGGGTTTAGAGCCCGAGCTCTCGGGCCTGCGGTAGGATCCAGCCTGAGGACCTGCATCATCCGCTGCTTAACCTCATCCTCCTGCCTCTTCTGGGAGAAAAAACTAAACTATTACTCAAGTTACTAGCCAAAACTTATGCTACCTGTGATAGCCATATGTTAACACAGCTGTTTATTGCTGTGTAGCTATTTCTAGGCATCTTTAAGACCTTTTCACCCCATGCTATTGAAAGCTTGTTTGTCCAGTGGGGGGGAAAAGTGTAGCTTGCCTCTCCCCAAAATAAGTCTAAATGGAACGACTGAAATAAAATGTGGCCAAGCACGAATAAAGAGGAGTCTCTACTGTAGCCACAGAGCTTGGAGTTTACCTATTCTCAGCCATGAGGTTGCAAAACAACTTCTAGGACTTTGTAAGTAGCCAACTTCTCAGATAACTCTGGTTCCAAGTAACTGCCCCCTTGCTCAATCACACACGTAGTTCTGTGCATGCTAAAACTCAGTATCACACTCATGCASCACTAGAGATGTGCCAAGGAATACCCCCTGGATGTGAATTGCTAACATTTACTGCTAGGGAAGCTGTTCCTCTATAACAGAATATTAGGAGGGGAATTAGGTCAAGGCTCCCCATGGTGGAGGAGGTAGCAAAGCTTCTGCAGCTCTGGGACCTGCTCTCCTCCTTATCAGTAATCTTGTTCTCTTCCCCTTTGCTATTTAAGACCTATCAAATCTTACTTTCTGTAGCATCATAAAACCCTGTGGAAAATGTTACARCTATTTCATTGGCTTCACAGTAAATACTGAATGTGTCACTTCCCTCACAAAAGTGAGGATCATCAAATGTGAACATGATGGTTTTACTTTTCAGCCAATACTATGATTTCCTTTAGAAAGAGCAAGTTGCACCTTGGGTGTCCAGATACACTCTGAAAGTCTGGTCATTAAGTAGGAGCTCTTAGCCCACTGGTGAAGTGTCCGCTGGGGTTACCTGGGACACTAAAGGCTGTCCTTGGATCTGAACTTCTCTAACAGCTCCTGTCTCTGCAAGGGACGGACCCACTTCTTTCCAGGCCACATTGCCCTTTCCTCCTCATGCACTAGCACTTATCTGATGGCAAGCTGATTTGGCAGAAAGCTTTAAGGGTTCAGTTATCTTGCTGTTAGGCCAGAAGGGTGCCAAGGGGTAAGGGAGTGATGCAGAGCTGAGATGATAACGGGCTGCCTGGATTGCTCCTGCTAGGAACTAGCCATTAATTTAATTTGGTTCAGGCATCATTTGTACCCAGCAGGTGCACAACTATTTGATATGAAAGTGTGGGCATTCAGGCTTATTCTTAGGTCAGGTGGGCTTGCTGGTTTGGGGGAGATCTGCTTGATAGATTAAAAATTTGGAAAAAGCTTTTAAGGATTGCTTAAAATCTAGGTAATGTGCAATACAGACAAAAGTTCTTGCTTCAGACTGATGCCCAGSTCTAGCCTATATGGGTATTTGTTGTAACACCAGTCTAATATTATGAAATTAAATAACTTGCATATCCAGAAGTTAAGCTTCTTTAGGGATCTTTGCTAAAATATTGCATATTAAGCCCTTCTGAGCAGTCCCCAAATACTGCTGTCATTACCATAGTGCAAATAGCTACACCTAGGGCTCATGCTGGGCCTGGGCTCATCATGTTGGGTTACAGAACTGGTTCCTTTTCTAACTCCCATAAGAGAGAGAGCAAACCTCGAGCAACTTTTCTAGTGTCTGTAATAATCTTTAGGAATGTGGGTGCTCAGTATTTCTGTCATTTTAGAAAAATTACAGACAAAAACACAAACTATTGAGTCATTGTACTGCAGTGAAAGGACTGTAAGGAAGAATCAGACTCCAGGGGTTTATTTAATTTTCCAACATAAATGCTGGTGCACATTGTTCATCTAATTGTAACATCTTGGCGTCCTATTTCACGGAAAACAGAATGGAGAAGAAAAGGCTGTATTATAAGTCTGAATTGTTATTGAATTTTATATTGTTTTAAAGAATTGAACTTACAGAGTGATGTCAGTGCACTGATTCTTTGTGGTTATAACTCAAATGTTCTATTCTTGTTAKGCTGGAAAAGTTAGAATTGTCCCATGAAAAGTGATAGAAAAATGCAGTATATCAGTAAGATACCCTATCTTAAGGACATGTTTAATAAATAGCACTTAGTACTTTGCATAAATCTCTTTTTTTCACATATATTAGAAATTACAAATATCTTAAGAATTCTCATTAAAAGCATAGTTAAGACTGCTAGAAACTTTCCTGTGTGTCAGAACTCTATTCTTGCCCTCTGATAAAAATGTGTCTGTTTATTSCCAGGATTCAGTTTCTGTTTTAGCTACAACTTGTAGATACTGGTCTGGTGGTCTCTCCTTAAGATTGTTAATTGGGATCATCTTAAGTGAAACTCTGCAGGTTGGTGGAAGAAAGTGACTTGCCGAGGTCACTTCCTTATCAGTGCTTGTAATGTACAGTTAGGTGACAGACAGATTTCCTGGCTGTGCATTGGTCTTAAAATATCTGTAGTGGTGATGTCACTTGTCTACACTTAGGAAAATGGGCAGGGATTAATTGCTGTCAAAGTTGACAGAGGTAGAATATATTTTAGAAAGAATAAGTCAAAATAGGATCACTTTACCTCTCTGCAGACCTTTCTTTTATATGAGTTTGAGTATTTCAAACCTCCTTTTGGAAAAGGATTTTAAGAAGCGATCTGATTTATGGATTTCTGGATCCTGTTGTACATCTTTATTAAACTAAGAGGAGTATTTAAATCTATCTTTGCCCTCATAATCCCATTAGAGGGAGGGAAGTGGCAAACATATACCCTCTGGTATGTGTTAATGACTTGGCCGCTAGCATAGAACTCGCTGTTCCTCTTCAGTAGCTCTACTGCAGATATTTTGTTATCTTTTTACCATTTTTGTCCTATTCTAGAGATCTCTTGATTCTAATAAAGCATGCTGTTTTTAGTTAAATTGCTGAAGTAATTTATTACCCAAATCTTCTGTTACAATCACTTTGGATATGTATTTCTTGTCATCATGTAATTGCTCTTTCCTCTTTCTAGATCTTCATGGCCAGTTTTCCTCTTTGCCCATACAGTCTCTGAAGTTTGTTTATTTCGTACTTGCTGTGTACAGCAGCTTCAGTTCTTGTCTACACTTGAATAAAAGCAGCTCCCTGTGTGATGGGTGGCTGAAGACTGTATGTGATAAGGTTGCTTAGCACTGCGGCTGCCTTGGGCTTCAGTTTTTCTGACTTGTCTTCAGCTGATTGGGTGCTCATGCTTGCGTTTAATAGATGTCATAGATTGTAAACAGAATTGAATGCTAAGAGAGCAGGTAAATGTTAAATGACCCTTTGGGTTCTTTGCCTACACTACTGACAGTTGCTTGGCTTCAGAGGAGGGGAAGATAAGATTTGCTGCAAAATCAGTGAAGGTGAGGACTGGAAGCAGATAACCTCTTGAGCACTTGTTTTTACGTGGCATTCTTGTCCTTCCCCTTGCTTCTCACCTTTCCACAGTGAGGTTTTTTACCCTCCTGGCTTCTCAGCAACTACCTTCTTACAACTCCCTCTCCTACTTCAACTTCCAAGGCTAAAGTTGCCTTTTCTGCATCTTGGTGCAGGGTAGGGTACCCTTAAGATATCCTTTTTTTTTGTATTCCTTCCAGAATAACTTTCATCCCTTGGTTTCCAGATCTGTTTACAACTTTCCTCTCTTCTTGGTTTCACTGTCTGTTTCTTTCAGTGACAAAGATCGCAGGAAAATCTCCCAACTCATTCATCCAACTGTTAACATGTATTTAAAAAAAAAAAAAAGGCCTGGGGTACCAGCGCTGAGTCAGAATAGGGCTGCACTTAAAATGAACTTGAATGACTGGAATCTTGACCCTTAGACTCTGGGTGCCTGCAGAACAACTCACAGTGTAGTTTGCTCTGATACTAACTGTTCAGCAGGTTTGCTGGATGTTTTTTTTCCTTTCTCCTAGTAATCCTTAGCTACACAGCAAGCAGTGCTTGTCATTTGCATAGGGTTTGGAACAGCCTATAGTACTTACATATTACAGTGACAAGAATAGTCTTCCAGAAGTGTCTTCAGTTTCTTGCCACCTTTCCCCGCATTCCCTTTTCTCCTGAAATCACACAACAGTGCCAGGGCTTAAAAAAAAACTGTCTAGAAATAAAAACTGAATCAGTTATATTGTCTAAGCAGAAGAGAATGTAAATATTGAACTGTGAAAGAAGAGGTTTCTCTTCCTTTTTTTAATGCTGCTGAATGCTGTCTGGAAAACATCTACACACTTTATGGATCCTCCCCCCCATTTCGCATGCTTAGAGTATTCTAATACTGCATAAAATGTATGAATCAGTGTGTTTTATGACACGTTGGACTTTGTGTGGGTTAATAGGATTTTATCAAATGGCTGCTCCTCCTAGTTCTAAAGCAAGAGCCTCTGCAAAGCCTAGCGGTTCTGCAGTAAAACAGTGACAAGTGTATTTATTTTTACAAGTGTCAGCCTGCCCAAACTGTTCCTGTCATCTGAAGGTAGAAACCTGCTGAATAGTCTCTTAAAAGCTAATTTTAGATTAAATTTGCATTTGTCATTTAGTGCTCTTCATCAAAAATACCTCCAGTATACGCTGACTCCAACTGTCTCTTCCTAATGATTTGGCTGTGTGTAATCAGTGAATGAAAGGGAGCAGCCAGGTGCCAATTTCCTTCAGGTTTTGCATTGCTCCCTTGAGTGTGAAAAGGAGTTAACTGTGCCACAAAGCACATGCATTATTGCCAAAATGAGATAGTGAATAACTTTGTCTAGACCAGCCTGCTCTGTGGGGCTGCATGGTGCACAAGAGCAGAATACTGTATTTGTTTCTTTACACCTACTGTGGTGGCAGAGTGAAAAAAACTGAGTTTGCAGGATGCGGGGGCTTGCAGGACCAGCTACAACTTGCAATCCTGTTGTGTGATGATATGATTTCTTTTTAACTACAATGCTGGATTTCGCCCATTTTATCTTTCTACATAGGATGTTACTTTTTATGGCTGTAGAACCTCTCTGCAGAGGAGGAGGCTCTACTTTGATATAAGAGCGACACTGATCTAACAGCAGGTTCTGCACCCCTGCTTATGCTCAGCTCTGGTGCTTGTCAGAGCTGTTGGAGAGAGCTAGCTCAGCATAAAGCTCATTAATGTGTTTTAATCTTTATAGTTAGCCTTCTGCCAGCTTAGCTCACTGAATCAGCCTGTTGCAGGGTGCTGAGTGCCTGAGCACGTGAGTGGGAGTAGCTAGCACTGCCCTTTCAGCTCCTGGCAGCCTGGTAGATCAGTTGAGCTGTAACATGAAACCATGAGATAGATAAACTGAACCCAAGGTCAGCCCTCCCCTAGTAAGAGTCCTACCAAAACACTGCTCCTGCCCCACAGAATTGTGCTGTCTCATTCCACTTACCTCGCTCAAAACAGACCCGCTAAGAGCATGGAAACATCTCCCCTTTCTTTTCATCCTTCTCTTCCCCCAAGTGTCCTGACTGTGGAGCAGAGGAGTGCTCTGCTAGATCCAAACCCTGAGCATGGGTGTCTCTGGATAGTGGTGACCCTGCACCTACAAGGACTGCTGCCCCAGAGCCTGTTTGGTGCATGGACCTGTCGCACTTTGGGTATCCCCCTGCCCTCCCTGCTAACTGTGCTGTCTGCCTGTAGTTCCTGAGGGTGACGAAGCAGTACCTGCCCCACGTGGCCCGCCTGTGCCTCATCAGCACCTTCCTGGAGGACGGCATCCGCATGTGGTTCCAGTGGAGTGAACAGAGGGATTACATTGACGGCACATGGAACTGTGGCTATTTCCTGGCCTCCATCTTTGTGTTCATAAATCTCTTCGGACAGCTGAGTAAGTGGCTCTAAGGCTGTTGAGGTAGATGCTGTTACGCTGTGGCGTGTCTGCATTGTGTAAGCACAGGACACCTCTGGTTTCTSCATAGCCACTGACGGCTTAGAACTGATCCTCCTGCACGGGGTGAATGGAAAGAGGACTCTTGATTGATCTGTTTCAATCTTTCCTGGAAATAGACTCAAAGTTCCCCTTGACTCAGTACCTCTGAGTCATCGGGGATGCCAGGAGTCCATTAGAACAGTCTCTTTTCAATTCTCTACATATATCTATTAATAAAAACCTCAATTCTCTGAATAAAATACTGTTTTCTTAGAGCACTGTTAAGACTTTCTCAGTCTACCATTTTTATTGGGGGTTAATCTGAATGCAGAAAGTTTTGCCCTCCAGTAGGAGGTAATGCATCAGCATCAGGACAGCAGTGATCTTGCATCTGAGATATTAAGTCTGCAAAGCCCAGGAATAAAACCAAACTAAACCTGATGGAGCTTTTGTGTGTGAGCTAGGTGTGTCTCCAGACTTTTCCATTTATATTATGTCCCTGATCTGATGTTGTTCATTGCTCTGTCTTGTGTCTATTTTTTTCTCCTTGCATTATTTTCCTGTAGAGAGCCCACTTAATCTAGTTACCAGTCCTTATGATGGAGATCATCAAAGTGGCAAAGGCTGACAGGGCTTTATGAAGTGAAAAGAAAAAGCCCTTGTTCTTGAGTCCTTATTCCTCAAGGACAGGAAACATAATATGTTTATCCTAACAGCCATCCTATATATAAAGAAAAACATATATATTTATACATATGGTTAGTTGATTTTTTTCCTGTACTTTTTCTTAATGCTTTAACACTGACTATTATACAGTACTGTCTGCTGGAGGCTGCATTCAGCATATGCGTATCCTTTGTGGAATAAGGGATTACTTCTGGAAACACTGAAAACCAAGAAGTGTTAGAACATCTTTAAAAGTGATTTGCCTCATGCTATTAATATTTCTTACCTGATGTTCTCTGTGGCATAACTGAAGTAAATCCTGAATCTGCTATAGTTCAGAACAAGTCAGCTTTCATGTGGCATCTTTTCCTCTGCAAGCTGGAAGTGTAATTATGTTCAATTTCTCTGTCTCAGGTGGCTGTATCCTGGTACTGAGTAGGAACTTTGTGCAGTATGCCTGCTTTGGACTGTTTGGAATTATAGCATTACAGGTAGGAGGCTTTAAGTCTTCAGAACTTCTACATCCTGTCCTTCAAATTATCCCTCTTAGTCCTCGTAGCACCAACATACTAAGGTATAACCCACAGTCCTGGAATTCTTCTCTACTCCAGASTGATGCCGGTGGCATTGAGCTGTTTTGCTGTTTCTGTTCTTGACATGACCAATGGGTCCTTGAATGCAAGAGCAATCAGTCAGTGTTTGAGGTTGCTTCAGTACTTAACCGTGACCAGTTCAGCAGAAGTGACTTGCTGCTACCTGCATGTCGGAAACCTCCCAAACATGGAACCTGCAGTTGCTTTAGCCCTCGGTATACAAAGGACTGTCCGCATCAGAAAGTGTCCTGACTAATGGTACCCTTCCTCTCCAAAAGCTTTTTGACCAAAGCACAAAACAGTCCCTCTTCTACATGGACACACAAGGCTCTGATAGTGTACCGTTGTTTCCTTCAGTATCAAATACTTCTAATGGGTTCTGCATTGGGTTGTAAAGGTTTGATGGTGTAATGTACATTCAGAACTTCAGTGCATTTTAGGGTGTTTTAACATCTGCTGTTCTTTGCCTAGACTATTGCATACAGCATTCTATGGGACCTGAAGTTTCTGATGAGGTATGTCTGCTTTCAAACTTGGCAAAAACTCCTGTCTGTCACTGACAACACTAATAGAAAATGATCTTTGAACGTGCATTTTTTTTTGATGAAATTATCTTTAAACTTGAAGATCGGTGCAAACTGTGCTAAATGCTGCTTTTCTATTGTTGTCTTTCCTTAGGAACCTTGCCCTTGGGGGAGGCTTGCTGCTGCTTTTGGCCGAGTCGCGCTCGGAAGGGAAGAGCATGTTTGCCGGTGTCCCCACCATGCGGGAAAGCTCTCCTAAACAGTACATGCAGCTGGGCGGCCGTGTGCTGCTGGTCCTCATGTTCATGACGCTGCTACATTTTGATATGAACTTCTTTTATGTAAGTAACTTAAGTGTAAAAGTAGCAATAAAGAAACTGGGGAGTTGTAGGGTGTCTGCTTCTCGCATGTGTCTTTTTCATTTTTTGGTAAAATTAGTGTTTAGAACAAAACTGTCATCAGATAATCTGTGCCACAGCAGCCTGTTCTGCAGAACTTGCTAGTGCTGTATTCTGCTGTCTTCGTATCCATTTCAGAACCATGGTGTAACCCTGCCTCTTTCTCTTCCTGCAGATTTTGCAGAACATTGTGGGCACAGCCCTGATTATCTTAGTGGCAATTGGCTTCAAGACTAAGCTGGCTGCCTTGACGCTTGTCATCTGGCTGTTTGGCATCAATATCTACTTCAATGCCTTCTGGACCATCCCAGTTTACAAGCCCATGCATGACTTCCTCAAATACGATTTCTTCCAGACCATGTCTGTAATTGGAGGGCTCCTCCTCGTGGTTGCACTGGGTCCTGGTGGAGTCTCCATGGATGAGAAGAAGAAAGAGTGGTAACAGGAGTAGCAACACGTCTTGGGACATAACCTATTAAGTCCAGAACTGATGCTCTATGGATTCAACAAAAACTGCCAGCATTTTACACGTACATGCCCCCTTCCTATTAAAGGCACAGATGTTTCGAGAATTTGGTTTACAGTGGCACCAGTAATCTAATAGATAAAGTCCCACTTCTTCAAGGAACATTGCCTAGGTTTATTGTTCTAACTTCCTAGAATTGGAACTAACCCAAGGAACCTGCACTTTACTGATGCATCAGTGAACTGCAGTAGAACAGTTGCTGTTTCTGTCAGCAATGTTTTAATTTGAAGTACTATGAGCAGATACAGCTGTTTCGCTCAGTGCTGTTGGGTTTTAGCTGTAACTCAAGTAGGCCCCTTTCTCACCCTCATCAGAACTGTGTTGTGTAGAAGGAGTCCAGTCGCTGGTTATAGCATTGTTTCTCTGAGTGGAAAGCAGCATCAAGAGAACTTGCTGTTATGTAGCTGTGTATTTTTTTTTTAATAAAATGGTATTATAGGCCTCTGAGAAAGAAGGAGGCTTTTCCTGCCCACCAGTAGAAGGCAGAAAGAAGACTCTGAAAATAGTTGTACCCTTCTGTAGGTAAGAAAAGAGGGAGGTTTTCTAATGTTAAGGTTCACAGTACTGTTCTTGAGGGGAGCAAGGGGAAATTCTGTATTGCTCATCAGATTTCAAGAAGGGAGGGGGAAGAGACTTCTGAAGAGACTGAATATTAGATTCCAATAAAATTCTGTGCCAAATAACTCTATTCACTACTCTGTCCACAAAGTGTTTTCCTCCTAAACTTCAGTGTGGGAGCCAAGTTGTGCTACAGCTCCCATCATAAAAGGTCCTTTCTGCTATCAACCTGCTTTCTTTTGTGTATGCCCCAGATCAGGATCTGAACTACAGGTTGTTACTGGTGAAAGTGTCTTAAGAGCTATGGAAACTCCCTCTGCCCTGKTTTTTTTTAATCTTCCCCTCAGTAGATGCAAGTTGAGCGCAGTCAGTCTCCAACTCTGCCGTACTCTCTGCTTCCCAGCCTTCTGTTAGCTTCTCTGCTGCAAAAGCTTCAGGCAACTGAAGAGCTGGCGTGCTGCTGAGCTGAGCACAAGCTTCTTCTCTGCGACATCTTGGACCACAGTGAGGTGTGGAGAGAAAGAAGGTGGCAGACAGGTAATGGTTCTAGCTGAAGAACACAAGTACAAAACCTGTGCAGTGGACAGACTGTTAGGAGAGGTAACTTGCACGTTCAGAAGAACTCTGGCTTAATGGGGAGGAGAGATGAAGGCCCTGATTACACCTCTCAGTGCTACCACCTCTGTGCCATGACATGCTCTGTTAGTGCTGTTAGGAGGAGGAAGCTTTTTCTTGTCCTCTGCTAGTAAACTTGTGAACCTGTTTGTCTAGATCACGGAAGCATTTTAGGTTCTAGAAAGCACGAGCCCTATCAGCTTGCTAACATTACATGGGGTTTCTGGCACTGRTGTCTGCTTCAAGAAAGCTGCTCAACTGCTTGTCCAAGGAGTCATTCAGCTGAATGGCTCCATCAAGGACTAGTACTGGGTTGTCTGGTAACGACAATAACGGTTCAGCTCAACAGTKAGAAAACTATGTGGAGGAGAGATAGCAAATAGAGGGCACTTCCAATTGTTAAACCAGTAATTTCATCATTTTAAGGGAAAATAACCCTTATGCATGCTGCTGCTGAAGAAAGCTTATTGGTTTGGGGGGAGCAGATAAGAGAGGAAACCAGCATAGGTCACAGCAAGGAATTTTTCCTCTAGAATAGGTTTTGCAGGAGGGAATTCTTCAAGTGTTCTCATTGTGCCTGTCTCTTCACAGCAAAACAAAGTGGTCCTTTCAACTCCTGATATGCAACCCAGGATCTTTTTGCTTAATTTCTCTGCAATTTCTATAAATAGCTATTTTTGACTATATCAAGGCAGCCCTTCTCACATATCTGTTGATGTTCGTACTATTTATAAACTGAATAGCAGAAACAAGTTTTTAAGGAGCACTTGGTTATCTTCCTTTTTTTTTTCTTTGCATTATGTCTAAGGAGCTGGATGACTGACTAGTCTGRATCACTGACTAGATTCCTCTCTGTGAAAATGAAGTCCAGTAAAAGACAAATCAGTCGAGGTACCAGAAAAGGGAAAGATGCTGTCCCTTAAAGCAGAAGTCTTACAGTACAATAGGGGCCCAGTTAGGTGGAGAGCATTTTATGACACTTCCAGGCAGCACAGTATCCAAACTTAACTAACTGTGAGTCCTGATACAGAAGAGTGCAGTCTCATACACACTGCTGTATTCATTTATCTCCCCCAAATACCTTGACCTCTCTTAGTGGCTGTGAAGCTCTCACAAACAGGATCTCGGCTATTAATTGGCTCTGCAAAGTGTTCTGGAATTCATTCTGAATATATTTTTGCTTTCTATGTGGAAAAAGAAATAAGTAAATTTTCATTTTATGCTGTATTTTGTATCTTAGTTGTGTTTGAAAATGTTTTGATTTTTGGAAACAATCAAAATAAAATAATGGCATCTTTGTATCCATTTGGAGTGTGTGACCTGGTGACACCACATAGCTTTGTTACCTRGAGAAGCTGGTCAGTAATCTCATGTGCTTTCTCTTCCACTCACTGAAAAACAGGAAGGCCTTTGGGAAGAAAGCACTTTAGACAARCTTGTGCATCCTTTAGAACTGTAAAACACTAGGCTTCAGGTCATACTTTTTTTTCTTTTCCCCACAAAATTTATTTTCCGGTGGTGGCTTTCTTGAAATTGGGGGGTTTTCCATGATGTCTCTTGAATTTCTTCTTTAAAGCACCTGACTGTTTCTGTAGAGAGAGAAGGTTAATCAGCTTTTCTTTTTGCAAAAGAATAAAGGCAGCCCTGCCTGAGATCACTCTAAATTTCTTTAAATCATCTCCTGTGTCAGGTGAGACAGGATTAAGTCTAGTCTGGGTTGCAGAGGACATGGGGCCACAGAGGACATGTTGCTGTGACAGGAATGTGAAGGAGCAGCCTCTTCTCCAACAGTCCTGTGGTGGTTTCATTAGACACAGACACTAACAACCTCCCCTTAGAAATTATCATAAACCAGTCACTTTGATGCAGTCAGAAATTGAAAGAATTCCAGCCCCTTCATCAGGGCTGCCATTTAAAGGCTTATGAGTAGTTTGTGGATGTAGCATCTAATCCAACTGCTTCCCAAACTGCAGAGGATAAAGATGTATCCTCCTCTAAGCACATCCAAAGGCAAAGCTTTACCAGTCTCTCAAAAGAGGTAAAGAAAAAAAGAGCTATAAGGACTAAACTGCATCCTGTAACTTGCATTCAAMAAGGTTTAACGAATCTGGAGGGAGAATACAGGATCCACATGCTGCACTCAGCCTCCCTCTTAAGACAGTGTGCAGCAGGATTAAAAAAAAACTTATCTACAAATATCTATAAGGGCAATAACATCCTYAGAGCAGACAGGATCAGCATTTCTGGAGGTAACCCACACCTCAGGCTGCAAGTTAGCAGCTGCTGCATGGGGAAAGTCTCTTCTCCCAAAGAGCTTTGCACCTCCTGCTGGGTCTCCCACAGCAGCAGATGAGACAAAAGGCCCACAGGGCAGGAAGGCTGTTCCCGCTCTCGCTCTGCTGCTGTCCCACGTGGCAGTGAAACTCCTACCTTTCCCCTCTTGTTGCCAGCTGCTCTGCTGACATTCCTTTTCCTGCTCCCCTCTCCGTTCACGTCACCATTCTTCCCTGTCAGCTCGGCTGCATCTTCCTCACTGTCTGATACAAAGTCATCGGTGCCCTCTGCGTTTTGTGGAGCTGCTGGGCTTTTTTCTGGGAAGAGTTTGGCTGAAACAAGAAGACCCAGCTAAGGATCAGTTTCCTCTGCAGTAGGCTACTGTTTCCACCTAACTTTATTTTGTAGGAAATCAACAAACTAGAAGTGCTTAAGGAAACTAATCCCATGGGATCTTGTAACCTTCCCCTCACATTTTGTGATTTGAGTCAGTCAGCAGTAACTGCTATTTTATATTTGGTGGTAACAAGCTTTTCCCCAATAGCTTCCCAGAAGGCAGCAATATAAAGAGGCCATAAGAAAAATAACTAACCACCCCCTGTTAAGATACAGGCGATTCCAAAGCTCTTACTCACGTGGGTATAGGTCACTCATGCTGTCATCCGTCTCCTCTCCATCCTCATCACTGGACTTAGGCTCCCAAAATTCCTCCTTTCTGTAAGGCTGCCTGCTCCCRTTCACCTGGTCATCGGGACGTCGCCTCTGCTTCTGCTTCTGTCTCAGGCAGGCAGGGACGTACTCGACTCCCTCTTTCTGGCATTCCTCATCTAATCACAGGAGACACAAACCAGCACTGAGCAAGGACACCCAACTGCTTGACTCTTCATTTCCAGYTATAGTCTATATTACATACAATTTGGAAGCATGTTGAGCTCTAATGCACATTCATATAATTGAGACTAACATTATAGGACCATAAAAGACAGAGCAGATTTTAATAGAGGAACTGCTGGATGCAAAAGYCATCCTCTCTGGGGAAGCTTTAGAGCCACTCATTTTAAACAAAAACAAGGCATTTGCCCAAGAGGCCCATTGCTCCCTATGCCTGGGATACTCCTTCCCAGCTGAGAAGCACAAACAGCAACAGCGCTCCATAATACTGTCAATCTAAAGAAGACTTACCCACTCACCACACATGGAGTAACTGGAATCACAAAAGCTTAGGGAAAAAGAAAGGTTGGATGACTGTATCTTCAGAAAAGCAGCTTACATCTTTTGAGGGCCTTCTGATAGCGTTTCCCTTGGACATGACGCAGCACGTGCTCCGGAAACTTGTTGATGTGCCTGAGRGTGAGCTTGCAAAACAGCTGATGCCTTACAGACACAGGGAGAGAAAGAGCAGGCAACRGAGTTCAATTACACCATTATTTCATAACCTTTCACTTTTAAGCACAATGGCCAGAGTTAACAAACACTTTATAAAGACTTTCCCACCCACCAAAGCCCATAAACACATGAGGACCTCTCACTGCCCACCCGCTCCACTCGYGAGCCTGACCGAGGCGCGCGGTGGGGCCCGCAGCTGGGAGGCTACGTACGGGTTCTTGGTGCTCGGCACRATGTGGGGCTCAAACTTGCCGTAGTCAAACTCCCCGGCGGTCTTTGCAAGCCGCTGGTACCTCCTGCCGCTGGTGTAAGCCTGCAGCTCCGCCAGCCTGCACGGCATCTCGTGGCCCGTCAGCCGGCACCGCACCTGCGGGAGGAGACGTGCAGTCATAGGTCACAGAACTGTTAGGGYTGGAAAAGGCCTTTGAGATCATCGAGTYCAACCATCAATCCCTCAACACCATCCAGCTGAACAGTGTTCCTGAGTGCCTCATCCACACATTCCTTGAAYGCTGCCAGGGATGGGGCCTCCACCACTTCTCTGGGCAGCCTGTTCCAACGCTTGACTACTCSTTCCRTGTAGAAATTCTTCCTAATATCCAACCCAAATCAGCCCTGGTGCAACTTGAGGCTGTCTCCTCTTGTCCTAGTGGTAATTATTCTAGAGAAGAGATCGACCTCCACAATAACACAGAAATATTCAGGAAACATTACCCCAGGGATGCAGATGGGGGGCTCCCATCACAGAATCGTTACGGTTGGAAAAAAACCTTCAAGATGATGCATCGAGTCCAACCGTAAGCCCCTCAACACCACCCCGCTAACCCCCGTCCCTAAGCACCTCATGCACAAGAACACCGCCGCGGATGGGGCCTCCACAGCCTCCCTGTGCAACCTCTGGCATCTCCCTGTTGTACCCAAGCCTCGAGGGATGCAGAGCGGAGCAGGAGACACTCCCCGGTCAGGGAGTTCCTGGGGATGAGCCCAGCGCCCAGGGGCCCTTCCCAGGGCTCCCGCCAGCTTYCCTGGGCACCTCCAAGCTCTGTGGGGAGGCAGCCCAGCCCCAGACCCCCTCAGCTCCCCTCATGAGGCGGCCCCGTCCTCCCGCCCGCGCCAGGCCRCACCTTGCCCGTGCCGTCGACGCTGAGGAGCGGATGCTGCCGCAGGAAGACCCGCACGTCCCGCGGCACCTCGGTGGCGGGCGGGGAGGGCCCGGGCCCGGCGGGGCCRCCCTCTCCCTCCACGCGGCCCCGCGCCTCGGACGGCGCCCTCATCCTCCAGACGCTCCGCCAGGCGAGAGCCCGCCCCACTTCCGGCCGCGGCGGAAGGCGGCGGGAGGCAGCGAGAGGGGCGGCTAGAGAGGCGCCGGCGCGGTGCTGCCGCCGGGCGGACTAGGCCGCGGCGCCATGGCGGCCTGGCGGCGGCTGCTGCGGTTGACTCGCGGCTGCGGCGCCCGGGCCCCGCCGCTCTGCAGGCCCCGCAGCTCCGCGGCGGCCGCCGGAGCCGCCAGCGACGGCGTCCTGCTCAAGTGGGGCCTCCTGCTCGTGCCCCTGGGCACCTTCGGCCTGGGCACCTGGCAGGTACCGAGTGCGCCGGGTGTCGCGCGGCTGCCGTTCCCGTCACTGCCGGGGCAGTTACCGCTGCATGAGATACCACACCATGTTTAGCTCCCCCGGTGCCTGTTTCCAAGGCTCCTGCAAGTCTCTGAATGGGAAATTCAGTGATTTTGACTGTATTCCACTGTTTCATCTCCCCACCTCACCTCAGGTGCAGTCAGTAGCCCCCTGTTTTTTGAGTCTGTAGTTGTCCCACTTTACGCAAATATCCATAAGGAACCTGTTTTCTGGCTTGCCAAGATTGTTGCGCTGTCCTGTTCCGTGTGTTCCCAGGTTCAGCGACGGAAGTGGAAATTGGATTTGATTGCGCAGTTGGCTTCAAGAGTCACAGCAGAGCCCATCCCTCTGACACTAGAGTAAGGAAGCCGAGTCCTCAGAGCTGCCAGCAAAGTGGGGAAAAGGATAATCCTCCAGTAAAATCCCCGATCTGGTGTGTGATTTGTCTGCCTCAGCCATGATTTTGTTCTCATCTTATTCCGTGCAGCCCCATGGAACTGAAGGAATTGGAGTACAGGCCTGTAAAGGTCCGGGGACATTTYGAGCACTCCAAGGAGCTCTATGTTTTGCCGCGGTCGCTTGTGGATCCTGAACGAGAGGCCAGAGAAGCCGGACAGCTGACGTCCAACCCAGAAATCGGAGCCAACGTCGTCACTCCTTTCCACTGCACTGACCTGGGGTGAGTAACTGTGTTCTCTGAGAAGGGTGTATTTGTAGTTAGTTAAAGCTGTGCTTCACCCAAGCCTATTTTTCAAAGCAAGAGCTGAATGTTAGTGGTTGGACTCATGTTAATCCCTCACTCTGTCTTAAAAGACATCTCTCGCAATCAGGTAAACCACTGAAGCCCAATTCCAAGTTGTGTCTGAAATCCCTTATAATTTGTGCTCAGATGACCAAAAAAAAAAAAAGAAAAAAAAGTGGCTCCAAACATATTTTTGATACCTAGCTCTAGGCAGCAGCAGGATAAAGGGAAATCTCGTTCTAATGAGCTGTATTTGTCCTCTCTTTACAACTCTAGGGTCACGATTTTAGTCAACCGGGGATTTGTGCCCAAAAAGAAGCTGAAACCAGAGACCAGGCTGAAGGGTCAGGTGAGAGGAACAGAGGGAGGCCCTGTCATTTACCTTCTACTTGGTGGTTACCCAAAAAGACTATATTGTCTAAGAAAGGCAGTAACTGCTTTGAGCATCATAAGACTTAGAGTCTCTGCACTTCTCAAAGAGCAGAGACTTTTTCTTCCCACCTTTTTTTATTGAGTATAGAAAGTGGATTTTTTACAAACAAKCATCTGATCTTGATCTTTTACCCTGCTGTGTCACAGCCTTGCCCTGCTGTGTGGCACTGTCAGTTGTTTTGCAACCAGACCCCAGTAGGAGCTGAAATACRCGCTTTGGAAAATTCCTTGTCTCCTGCCCTTTTCTTCAGATTGAAGGAGAAATTGATCTCACGGGAGTGGTGAGATTGTCAGAAACACGGAAACCTTTTGTGCCTGAAAATAACATTGAAAAGAACCGTTGGCATTACCGTGACCTGGCAGCCATGGCAAAGGCGACGGGTGCTGAACCCATCTTTATCGACGCAGATTTCAGTAAGTTACAGAGGGACTTAACCCTGTGTCCAGTTTACTTCCATCTCTGCCCACTTTTCAGCTCAGTTTTTAAAACATGTCCTACAGCCTTGGGTTTTATTGTAACTTGGGGACACTGTGGCCTAAGGAAGAGCAGGAGGGCACCAAGGCATTTACCAGCATCTGTTTCTCCCTTCTCACAGAAAGGACAACTCTGTGCAGTGCAGACTGTCCTTAGGATTTAAAGTTGTGCCCTATGTTGTGCCTATAGGAAGCACCGTCCCAGGGGGGCCCATTGGAGGCCAGACACGAGTGAGCCTGCGAAACGAGCACATGCAGTACATCCTCACRTGGTGAGTACCCCACACGGCTGATGTTCTAGACCTAGAGCCCTCAACTATCTCCTATTTTTGCGAGCGAGTTAATTTTCCCTTGACATCCAGCTCCTGGCTCTGTGAATTTAAACCTAAGTAACATTTGCAAGGCAAGGAAGGTCCCATCCCTCTTGAAAAGTGGGTGTAAAAATGTGTGGTTTCTTCTTGCAGGTACGGGTTATGTGCAGCCACCTCCTTCATGTGGTACAGAAAATTCCTGAAAAAGTCTTGAAAAACTGAAGCGTGCCAAGTTTCCAAGTCCTGCATTCAGTAAACTGCAGCTGCCAACATAGAAAAAGACTTTGAGCAATGGATGCAAATTCTGAGCTCTTACCAGTGACTCAGGTTGCAGCTTGGAAAAATCCCAGCTTCAAAACTGTATGTGCCTCTCTGGACTGAGGCTCAGATCAGCTTCATGAGACTGCTCAAGGCTACAGATTTGCGCTGTGATAGGGAAGTGGTTGTAACCTACAAAATTMAAACTCCTCCATGACTGCATTTTCCATTAAATTCTTTGTAAGCAAATGATAGTAAAAGATTTTATTAAACACAAAATTGCTTTGTACCAACTACTCATTTCTGAAGGCAGTGACTGAGTGCAGCTGATACAGAATAAATAGGAGCCTAGAGCTGCTTATCTTGGGACTTGAACACCTCAGATCTCACCAGTAACACATGGATTAGAAGATACTGTGGACACTCACCTAGCAGGGCTGAGGCAGCACATAACACAGTCGCATGAAGTGAAGAGAGAGCAACAGAAACGAGGTGCCCCCTCCACTCCTGCCAGGGAGCCTCAGGGAGCAGAGTACCCTCTGACAAGAAACAAAACCCAAGCCAGCAGTCAGAAAAGGAGATTTTGATTCTTCCTGCACTTGTTGCAATGCAAGAGCCATCACAGGCATCCTAATAAGAGGTGCCAAGTAGGAGGCTACTTAAAAAGCAGTGAAGCACACTGTGGACTTGTCTCAATACAAAAGAAGCTCTTCCTACAGCTGTTTGTGCAGTGCTATTCAGTCACCTCATTATAGGCATAAAGATTATGGAGTAATATGGCAAAGCTAACATGCTACCCAACAGTCCAAAGCCCTCCCATTAACAGAGACCACCGAAACTTAATTTGGGATATATTTTATGTACACAAACAAGGCAGCAGTTGAGTACATATTTAACCCAGCTTAGTTGCCAGTTCTTTAGCCTTTGCCTTCTCAAGTTTGGCAATGCGAGCCACTGATTTTGGACCCAAGACATTACCACCCCAGTGACGACGGATCTGGAAAGAAGTGAAAAAAAAAGTTAGATGCCTCATACAATCTCTTACAGTATCATTCTCATCACTTGCAGAATTCCACTCCTTTATGTACAAGAGGAACACTGTCACTGTCTAGAATTCCTATATAKTTAAAGCAGTGAACCACATTTTCTACCCTGCGAATGGGGCAGATTCAGCCACCATGGAATCTCTGTCCCTTGGAGGACAGGGATTGAGTCTACCATGAATTTCTCTGTGCTAGGCAWTCCCAACAGTGTGTTAGCTCCACTTGTTCTTAACTTGGTGACAGCTGCATGTCAAAGCTTTTGCCCCTTTCCCCACCCTTAGGTAAAGAATATGGACACCATCACAGCCAACAGGCTTTAAATTAATCCCTTAATCCTCCAAAGCTATGGGGATAAGGTAACAGTATGAACTGTACAAGACAAAGATATCTGCAAAGAGAATCTTACCTCATCATATCTGTCATTGTAGTTGGTCTTCACAGCCTCCACCAGCTTTGCAAGGGCACCCTTATCCTCCCTGTTGGTGACAGTTTTAGTTCCTTCAGAATATTATCACTCTCCTCATTAAAGCTTTTGGGATTAGAGAACTCTTAAAACCAACACCATTTTTCATGTTAAACTTCATTAACTCCTCAAACATCAATGCTTTAGGAATCTGCACCACTCAGATTACTGTTAAAAGAGTTCCAYCTGCAAATTCCAGTTAAGAGCGAAATTCTAATTCCACTCTTCTAATTCCACCCATTCTAATAAAGTAAACCACATCTCCAAGATGTGACAGAACTCTTTGCATAAGACAACATCTGCATTACATACTATTCAGACAGTTCACCCTAAGCACATTTTTATATTACTTTAAGCTAAAACAACYCTAATTTGTTACCCATATGCCCTATAACATGTTTAAAGGCTGTTTCCTTTCCCAATGATAGTAAATCGAATCCRCATGCAGAATACTTACGGGTTGACCTGGGTGAAGGCAACGCAGGTGCAGGTTTTGCGGTGGACCAGGCGCCCCAGCCTGGCTTTACCCTTGATGATGCAGTATGGCACTCCCATCTTGCGGCACAGCGCCGGCAAGAAAACCACCAGCTGAAACAAAGRTCACTGCATCATTAAGGTAGGAGCAACTTTCCATTCTTTGAATCAGTCTAGGCTGYGGCAATTGCTCAGTGTTAAAAAGCTCGTTTTGCTCTTCATTCTTGATTCAGGTGAAGAAATTCATACATCATTGCAAGGGCCAAGCCTAACTGTAACACCAGGACAACTGTGAACACACCAAACATTTCAGTTAACAGGTATATGTGTGCATTTCCCTTCTACACTGACCAAACTTAAATCTCTCCTCCATATTATGAGCTGACTAATGACACCCACACATATTTCAAGAGATGTATCCACCATGGGTACTTACCTCAACGGGGTCTACATCRTGGGCAATTACAACAAGTTGAGCTTTCTTGTTCTCTACCAGAGTGGTAACAGTGTTAACACCTGAAAAGCAAATTACAGAAATATTTTACATCAATCTGTTTTCAGAGCTTTTACAGGAGCCTCACATAAACTCCATTCCATGGTATAGCTTCAATATGARAACAGAAACTTTTCACATTCCTTCACGTGTCAGAGGCGACATTCTGTGGACAATTTGCTAAAGCTCAGGGTTAAAAAGCTCGTCTATTTTTGTTCTTCATTTTGAGCTCAGGTGAAGAAATTCATACATCATTGCAATAGCTTGTCCAATGCTCTTTGGCTGAAACAGAGAGCCAAGTCTCCTAACTAGCTAATAAAGCAGACAACTCACCTGCTCGGAGGACTGGTGGTCTCTTTGTTGGAGCATCTCCCTTTCCTGCAGCTTTCTGCTCTGCACGAGCCAGCAGCCGTTGCTTCTTCTCTTGCTTAGTTTCAGGCCTGTACTTGTGTGCCAGCTTCAGAAGCTGTGTCGCTGGAACAAAACACAGACTTTGCTTACAAGGTGCACTGTCCAAGGACCTCAGTATTACTCTTTAAAGCGCACAAGTGCATCAGYGATCTTGGTGGTTGTCATCAATCACATTTAACAGCAAATAATTAGCATCATTTGCACAACACAAGAGCAGAGCTAGCAGAATGCCCCCAGCACACACGTTTAACCTCTAAGTGCACCTTTCCTGGCAACGAGACCCTCTCTTTTKGGTCTAGAAAATGTCTGCTGCCCCCCACAGACCTATGGTTAAAACTGATGCACTTTCCGCTTTAAAGCAAGCAGCTTGTTTGGCAATGCCTACGAGGGAGTTACTCTACATATGCTGAATGTATACTTGCTGTTTACATCACCAGACACACTGCTATAGCTCCACTATGTTGCTACCACATGCTCCAGCTTACTTCTGCTACATKTTATTTTCATTTCTTTCTTCTCCATTGACACATACTCCAGTAAAATATATTCTGGAATTTCAGGAGGACCAACCTTACCTGTCTGGCGGTCCAAAGCCTGAGTGAACTGGTTAATYGCAGGAGGCACCTTCAGCCGCTTGTACAGAATGGATCTCTGMCGCTGCAGCCTGATGTAGCGGGGCCATTTCACAAAACGTGTGAGGTCACGTTTTGGCTGGATATCCTGTCCTAGAAACATAGACTTTTAAACCAAAGCAGCTCCAAAATAACTAAGAAGCAACACAGAGCAGACAGGAGTGCATCAGCGATCTTGGTGGTTGTTATGTCAGCACTATCATTCAGATAGCAAATATTCTTTCACATCATTTGCACATACACAGGCCAATGAAGTTCTGTATCAATCGACCACACCATAGTTAACGTAAAAGACCAAAAAACACCAGAATCACATCAAATATTGAATCTTTACATCGTGCAAAAACCAGTTAGATATTTGTGGTGATCTGAACACCTGGTGAAAGAAAGATCCATCGCTACSATTAATCAGAGAGGATCTTTATCACCTATGGCTTTTTTATAATGCACAGAAACATAAACAATAAAAGTCATATTAAGCAGCAAGTAGAACCGGTTTACTCACCGATGCCGAAGTTCTTGGGCCTCTTCTCAAAGAGTGGGTTGACAACCTTCTTAGCCTCCTGCTTCTTGACTACAGCAGGGGCCGGTGCCACCTTCTTYCCCTTGGCCTTCTTTCCCTTCGGCTGCAGAGAGGGAACACGCTCRCATTCCTGCCGCATGAAATCGCCCGGCTCTCCCAGCACGAAAAAATCCCTACGTTTGACTCAGAAACAGCTTATTCCCCTCGGCCGAGCGGCCATCAGCGCCAAGTTGCACCCAGGCCAAGCCCCAACTCCAGCCTCCCCCGAACTGGCGCTTATCCTTGTAAAACCCGGCACCCACGAGCCCCCTGCGCTGCTCGACACCCGCCTCCCGCCTCCCGCCCCGCGCAGCCGCCTAGCCCTAATGAGGGACGGATGGCGGTGGATAGGAGCACCCTCCACTCCCGTCTCTCACCATCTTGGGTGGCGGAAGAGAAAGAACACGCGGCGCATGCCGGGAAGTAGCGCCGCGCTCCACGGAGTCTCGCGAGAGGCGGCAGAGTGTCGCGAGAGACAGCGGCGCCTCGCGGGAGGCGGAGGGATTTAAAGGGGCGGGCGCAGTGTAAACGGTTCCTCTACCCGCCATGTCGCAGCAGCGGGTGCTGCCGCAGAGCAAGGAGACGCTGCTGCAGTCCTACAACAAGCGCCTCAAAGATGACGTCAAGTCCATCATGGACAACTTCACCGAGATCATCAAGACCGCCAAGGTGGGGCAAGACCCTGGCCAAAGCGCCGCTGCGGGAAGGGGCCCTCAGTGAGGGGAGAGGGGGTAGAGAACGACCGTTAGGTGGGAGTGAGGGGGGAGTTTGTGAGGGGAGAGGAGAAGGAGCCTTTTTGGAGGCGGAGTGAAAGGTCTGTGAGGGGAGAGAGGATGCAACTGTTATGGGAGATTATTAGATTGGATAGGAAGGGGATGCTTTACAGTAAAGCAGTCATATTTTATGACTCCTGTGTATAAATTTGGCTGCTCGGGCTTTTCTTTTAGATTGAAGATGAAACTCAAGTGTCTCGAGCAACTCAGGGTGAACAGGATAACTATGAGATGCATGTCAGAGCTGCAAACATTGTAAGTATCTCTCTATTGTGGCCTAAATGTATTAGGCAGTTTGTCGTGCACTGTCTGGTTTGTTGTAGCACCTAGTATTGTATCTAATATTTCTATGCACTGTTGTCAGGAGGGCAGTCTGTTATCTGAGGTGGCTGTGGGGCAAGTTCTTTCTGTAGAGGAAAGCTGGGTAGTCTGAGCTATCAGCTACAGGCATTTCTCTGAATTCYGATCTAAAATGGGAAGAACTTTGTYCTGGGCTTTCTAGTTTACATATGACCAGCTTGCCCTGTGTAAGGCTGAAGCAGCAATTTGAGAAAACTTGTTTCAGAGCTGGAACAGAGTACTGTTTTTAATATACTGTGTGTTTTGTGTTTCCTTCTGTGCTACAAGGTCCGAGCTGGTGAGTCCCTAATGAAGCTTGTGTCAGATCTGAAGCAGTTCTTGATCCTCAATGATTTCCCCTCTGTGAATGAAGCTATCAACCAGCGCAACCAGCAGCTGAAAAGCTTGCAGGAAGAATGTGACAAGAAACTGATTGCRCTACGGGATGAGATCTCCATTGACCTGTACGAGCTGGAAGAAGAATATTACTCTTCCAGGTACAAATAGAGCAGTGGACTTCTGCCTACTCCCTCCCTCTTGAAGGAGTTGATCTAGACAAATAGCCCTTAGTATACATGTCTTTGAGGTTCCCAGTAAGCTTTCACTTCCTTGTTTTTAGTTAGGTCAAACTTTCTACAACTTAAAGCRATTATGTTTTCCTTGCAGATATTTTACAGGGTATTAGTGAGATGATGGAGGTATTTAGGGTGCCCTGTWCTAGGAGCCTGCTTTAGTTGGCTAGGTTTGATAGGGAGTTTGCCTAGGCTTTCTTTGGAAATTTTAGCAAGAGAAAGGAGTAAAATTAGGCTTCCTTGAGTATTTCCTTGAAMAGAATTAGGCTTCTGTTTGAAGTATTGTTCTGGAGGAGCCTCTATCTCTCTTCCTAGAGAGCTAGCTTCTAAATTCAGATGAAGTGAGTATTTCCCACATCTTTGTGGTAAGTTCTTTCACAAGTGACCTGGTTACCCAGTGTGCCTTTTTTTCTTATAGTCCACTGCCCAGCTGCCTGAAGTCCCACTGAGGTGAACATTTGAAAGAGTAAAAATGATGTTCTCAATTTTATTGAATTGTGAGGGATTGTGATAGGATTTTCTGTGAAGGACTTGAYACTGATTTGTTTGTGGGATTTTTAATATTTTTAAAACACTTTTACATGGGGGGGGAAAAAAAAACCTTTAGATGATTCAGACACTTTATTTTTATTTTTTGCCATGCACTCCAGCACTTCTAGTTGATCATGCAGTAGATGAAGTAGGAAAAAAAAAGATGAGAACCTGTTTGTTTCAGCCAGGCTATCTAAGCTAAGTCAGTGTGATAATGACATTGTTGTAAACAAAAGCTGTTTTGAGCTTGCAAAATGTTAGGGTTTTAATGACCAGAGTCTTTTTTCTGTCTGTAGCTTCAACCTTTGGATTAAGGGGTTCTGACCATGCTGATGTGGTCTATCCTATCTGGTACCATATGCCACTTAAAACCACCTTTCTTAACAGAACTACCCTATAAGCACAGTGTTTTCCTGTTCTGGTTATACCAAGTGGATCTGCCTTCATGCTCTGTGAGAGTGGCCATGAGGTGATAAAACTTGGCTAAGCTACAGAGCTAAGATCCCTCCACTGAGACCTCATATCAYGTAGCAGTACCTAGTGCTTTAGTTGTTTCTTGTTGGCATTTATTTCTGTTTTCTCCTGTTGTGTTCTTTCTTGTCTTTATTTCTGCACCAAAGAAATGAGTGAATATAGGAAAACAATGATTTAATCGGAATTCTTTTATAATTTGATTATTAAGATATTTTTCATGAAACCATACTSTCTGATGTGAGGAAAGGATCTCTTATATCACATAGTTTTAGAGTATCGATCGTGTTTCAATAGTTGTAAATGCAATGGGCATTGCCTGCTGCCTCTCTGTACTGTCTATTACTCTCTAGTGAAACTTGTTTTCACAGGATTTAGAGATTYGCAGTCTTGTGAGGCTTGTACAGCAGTCCTGCCAAACTGCTCTCAGGTGCTTTAGTTAGTTTATCTTGGGTCAGCCTAAACTTCTCACCCTCCTATACCTCCTGACGCTACAAAACTAAGGGCTGCCTAATGATGAATGTGGTTCTGTTGGTCCCTGTACTATGTGAAGTCCGTGGGGAAAGAACATTTTTTCCTGTTTGGCAACTGTTGCTGCTGTTACTCTTACTCTACTTGGGAGATCTCCCCCGTGCCCTGCTAACTAAGTGKTTTTAGGGCCGAGTTTCATTGTACATAGGAGTTTTAGTAAGGACCTGAGAAGATTGTTTTGAAGGAGTTTTTGCTTTCAACCCTTCTGTTTAAGTAGCTTCCTAGATATGTTTCTCTGTGCAGACCTGCCAGGTGTYCCAAGGGAGCAGTATAGGGAGGGAGAGCCTCTGTTGAAGGACAGTAACGAGTAAAGCAGTGCTGTTGTGGCCTTTGCAATAGTCACTTCTCATCCTGAATTTTGAGGAATGTTAAATGAGAGGTGACACTTAGTCTTTTGAAGTTGCTCTTGCTGGGGCAGCAGCAAAAGCAGGTATAGTTCTGACAAGTTCAAGGGTTCATAGTAGTTCTGGTTCACCTGCTGAGGCTGATRTGATGACTGCTATGGCACAGCTCCCCTTGGGAACCAGGGACTAAGGTATAAGACTAAGAAAAAGGGTGGTAATTCTGGTTTAGTCCTGAATGTTCTCACTAACTGAATCAAGTTGCACTTTGTTTTGGGACCTGTAGAGCAGGATTAGACATCTTCATGTCCTAAGAAAAGGAATCATATAGGAAATTGCCTAAAAGCCCCTAATGTAACACCTGTATCTGCTACCTTCTCACTTAATTTTACAATGTCTGGGTAATGCTGCCAGAAAAGAGCTCAAAAGTAGATGCTTGAAGCAAGGCTTTGTGTGCTTGTTCTGCAAAGCAGTAGCTCAAGTCCAGCTTGCCTTAAAGCCAAAYTTGGTTTATGCTCTGTTGCTCCCTCCTCTTATATCACAGACACTATCTTGTGTGGGGTTAGTTCTCAACATGTTATATGTTTGTGCAATGTGAAGTGTCTCTTATATTTTTACACTAATATTTCCCATAAACATCTATTCAAGTCCGTACCTTAAATATGTAAATAAAGCTGCAACAACAATCACTTGATCAGTTGGGTTTGTTTTACTTCAGACACAAGCTGCTTTCTGCTCTGACACTCACTGTGTCTTGTGTGTCTCGTGTGTGTGCAGCTCTTTCTTTGTTTTTTATCAAAACTTTCATTGCTTTTCTCTTTAGTTTTGGCTTTTCCCCRTGATATTTCCCTTAGAGCACAGAAAACAAGTTTACTTAAACTACTTTTTTCCATACTGATGGTTCATATAACTCTGTAGTCTACAGTGCTAAGAGCAAGCYGCTCTTAGAACAACTGTTAACTGAAGGTCTGCTGAAACCACTAGAAGCTGGCAATATTTTAGAATCAGGCTAGGGACACTTCACAAGTAAGACCTATGGAAAGGCAGGGGTGCAAATAGGGTTTCTTCTCTTTCATGACAGGAGCAGACCTTAAAACAACCGAACTTTTTATTTTCCTCTGAATTTAAATCTAAGGCTTTAGTTGTTTTCTTGTTTAGGTCACAATCTAACTCCAAGTGAAATGTTTGATTGAGGGGTCTGAAATCAGTGGCAAAACTCYGGTGTTTGGGAATACTAGAATTGTAACCTACATCTTTCTAGGCACTTGCAGCAACTGAATTAAAATTCAATCTCTGTCAGGGTTTGGAAAAAAMCCCTAATTTCACAATCCTTGTCAGGCAGGGAGATCCAACACCAGCCCGTAAGGGGTATCTTAGGCCAGTGATATAAGAGCTATGATTAATTTGTGGTCATAAACCTTACATCCCTGGACACTTTTTTTTTTGCTATTTTCTTAATGCTTTGCTTCTGTCTTGCTTTTCTCCCCTTCCTTCTTGCTCCCTTCCCCTCTTCTCTTTGCACCTGCTCTCTCCTCACTGGGGTTGTTTGTTCTGGAAAGCTACAGTCTGTGCGACAGCAATGATCTGCCCCTGTGCGAAGCCTACTGGAGACAAGACTTTGCCATGCTGTCCCCCGAGAGCCTCTCCATGCCTCTGACAAGCATCCCGGCAGAGCAGAGCGTTGCCGCCTCGCAGAGCTCGACCCCATCGCACCCGCATGTGAACGGCCATGGGGCAGGCCCCGTGGAGCACTCCTGAGGAGGCCTCTCTGCTCGTGTGCATCCCAGTGGCACTGAGCTGGGAAGCCTTCCCGCTGGACTGCACGTGCATCTCTCACTGTATCACAGGCTGCTCCTCCCTGGATAGCCACAGTGCTTTCTCCATCCTGGGACACTGCCATGAGCATTCCTCTTCCTTGGCAGAAAGTGATATGAAACATGCATTCAGTTGTTCTATACAAGTTTTAATTAGGTTTGCTTTTTGATTACTGTGTCATGGCTACATGTAGAATTCATTAGAAATCCAGGATTTGTTTCCATTTGAATCTCAGCCAGCACATGGTACGGTGCTGGGAATTCAGTGTCATCTTTGGAATAAGATGTAAGCCAAATTTGGGGGATAGTGAGTGTTTTGGAGTCTTCCTCTGTTACCTCAACATTAAGGTGTCAAACCTTTTGGTTGCTTTAAGTCTTCCTCTTTCAGGATGCCATCAACCAACCTCTGTTCTACCTAAACTGGAATAAGAATCTTACTGTATTTTTTTAAGAGCACTCTACCTGCAAAGTGCTTCAGAAACTTGAACTCTTCCCAGGTATTATTTGGAAGATCTCCTGAAGGCACTTGCCAGCAGTATTTTTCTTTTAGAAAGAAGGGGGTAAATGGAGGAATTGCTGTGGTATTAGTGGTGCAGCTTGCTCAATGCTACAGACTGAAGCAATAGCAGACTCAAGGCTGCTTCCTCTGAGTGTTTACACRGAAACCTGTTGATGTAGCCTGAGCTAATGTATTATGAAGCTAGTGTTTAAGTTTCATTTAGTGAAAAGTGACTGGAGACTACTGAAGGTGTACCTGACATTGAGGGGATATTAACKTTCTTGCAGTTTTCTTTTTAAGAATTGCTTTTGATGTTTTGTCCAGTTATTCAGCAACTTGACTTTTCCACTGCCCTTCCCCTGTGCAGTTAATTCTAGCTACAGTGAAAGGAAGAGATGCTTGAATTGCAATACGGTCGTGACTGTCGTGTTTGGAAACCGCAGAGCTACTGCTGTGTTTAGAGCAAATATCTTAGCTGAGATTGCCGAGCGCTTTCCTGTAACTTCCTTTCCAAAGATGTGAATTTCAGTTTACTTTATTTCTCCCATTCCATTTTTTTCTTGTAATTAAGTGGTTTAATAAAACTAACTTTTTTTGTATATTTTAAGTGTGTGTTTTTGGCCACAAGGTTATGTAGCAACAGCAAAGCCTCGAGCGGGAGCAGCCACCACAAAGAGGGATTCTCTGCTATTTCTGCTCAGTTCCCTCTGCTGGCGGCCGCAGCGCTGGCTCACGGACATGGTGCCCTGGCCCCTCGTGTCCTCCGGGGCCTGTGGGGGGCCCTGCGGAGGCCTCTCCGCACCGGCACCTGCGGCCGTTCGGCGACTGCCGGTAACGGGGCGCGGGGCGCCGCCCCCGCGTGATGCCACCGCCGCGCCGCGTGACGTCACTGCCGGGCGGCGGGGCGTCACTTCCCGGCGCGGCCATGCCGAGCCTGGCGGCGCAGGACTCGTACCTGCAGGGTCTGGCGAGCCGCGTGTGCGCGCAGCGCGGCRCCGAGCCGCGCAAGAGGAGACGCGGTAACGGAGCGGGGCCCGGGCTCTGCGTGGGGACGGGCTGCTGCGGTTTTAACCTCATTCCCACTTATCTTCATTATTGTGATTTTCTTACTAGAATCTAAGCCAGGCCAGCCTGAAGATGCCGGCAGGCAGCACAAGAAAAAGAGGAGGAAGAAACCTAGAAAGCAAGATGAGAAGGCAACTGGTCCTCCAGCTAAACGGGAGGCATCCAATAAAGCTGCCCCCGCGCAGAAAGCAGCCCCCCAGCCCAGCAGCTCATCTCCACAAGGGGTTAAACAGAACAAAAATGAGAGCACAGTTACAGGTACGAAAACCAGAGTCTGATTAAAGTTAGCTGAAGCGATGTGGCAGCATTTCAGTTATTTCATGTATGTACAGTTTGGAAGACTTAAGAAAATCTGGCTAAATTGAAAATATTTTTGCTATGCTATGTTTCCTGAAACYTTACATGCACAGCATAGTGTGGGGTTTTTTTAATGTGACCACTGGGTGGCTTTCTAAAAATAGCATTCAGTCATTCATGGGCTTTTGATATAAATAGCTCAATTTTGGAAACTGTGGCATAGTTGCAATCTCTTTCATCCCATGACATCCTTATAAATCTCAAATGCCTGATCATAAAGAAAAAGCTGAGCAGAAAAGATCTCTGTGGTGGCTTTGTTTCCACCAGCTGGGTGTTTGTCTTCAGGCCTGTTTGGCAGCCATACAGCAGGGCACGTTTGTGTGTGGAATGGCTGGCAGTGTTCAGTGATGATGTGGATAGAAGGGAACTGCTAGAGAAACCAATAAAAGAGACACCGTTGGTTTCTTTAGAATTTCACAGAGGTTTTCTGGTCCTTTCCATACCTGTCCTTCTGGAATCAGTCAGAAGAATTCTGTTTAATTGGTGTTGTGTKTTAATTAGTGAGTGCTCTAATTTCTGCTTTTTGTTCCCAGATAGCAAAAGTCAAGTCGTTTCACCTTCTTTTTCTGCAATGAACCTCTTGCGTCAGAGACTACACGAGAAGATTAAAAAAGCTTCTGGTCAAGTAAGAGAATTTTGATAATATGTAATGCATGTTAGTGTTTGTGGATTTATACATGCAGTGTAAACTCTTGCTAGGTCTCCTGGGAGAGTGGGGGGCCAGGGCTATGATCGTAGTAGGTTGAGGGTTTGAGTTGACTGCTGTCTGCAAAGAAGCGCTCACAGGCAGTGCTGGGCATCCTGCATGTATTCCATGGTCCAAAGAAATAAGGGAAACTAGGCAGGGCCTGTTCTGGAGGAGACTGTGCCTCTGGTAAATCCGTAAGGAAGAGGTACTGCACCRGGATCTGGAATGAGCCTCAAAAAGCTGAACTCACAACTTCTCATTAAAGATACTGTGCTGCTTATGAGAAGTTTGAAATCGGGAGCTTGAGTACATCCCATTTCTAATTCTCTTTAAAGCAACTGATTTATGTCAAACCTTTCTCTTAGAATGATGCCAAAGAATTATCCCCTGCTGTCCTGGAGAAGAGACGTAGAAGGAAATATGAGAAAGAGAGGAAGAAGCGTCGRAGAAAAGAGCTGAAGATGAAGGAGAAAATGGAGAAGAAGGCAACAGAAGAATTACCTGTAGAGCCACAAAGCAAAAAGGAGGAGAGCAGAGGCACAGCAGAGATTGTCTTTAACAGGGTTGAAGTCCATGAAGAGAACGAGCTGAGCAAGATCCAGAAGAAGAAAGAGAAGAGGAAAGCGGTGAAAGGCAACATTACCCCTCTGACCGGCAAAAACTACAAGCAGCTGCTGAGCAGGTTGGAGACCAGGAAGAATAAACTAGAGGAGCTCATGGACAAGGACCAGAAGAAAGCTCAGGAGCTAGAGAAGAAGATGAAATGGACAAATGCTCTCTACAAGGCCGAAGGCGTGAAGATCCGTGACAACGAGGAGCGTCTGAAGGAAGCCTTGAAGCGCAAGGAGAAGCGCAAAGCACAGCGCCAGAAGCAGTGGGGGAAGCGCGTGGAGAAGGTAGCAGAGAAGATGCAGCAGCGGCAGGAGAAGCGTCGCAAGAACATTCAGAAGAGGAAGAAGGAGAAGATAGAGCGCAAAAAGAACAAGGCCCGCAAGAAAGGGCGGGTGCTGCCGGAAGACTTGAAGAAAGCTGGTCTGAAGTGAGGGGCAGGTAGTCCCTGCAGCCCAGACATGGATGTGACGGGGCTACATGCGGAACTCGGCGATTAACTTTTACAGAACCTCTCWGGGCCTCCTATCCTCCATATTTTTGTAATGGGGGCTGAATTGAGGAAAATACCTGAGAAACGGGACCACCTGGRTGGTTGCCAGTGTTACCGCCGCTGCTCAATAAAAACCTCTTGTCTTTGTGTGATTTCCTTTCGATCCCGAGGGACCATTTTACGAGTGTGTGTTTGTTCATTTATTTATTTATTTATTCAGTTGATGCTTTTTTCGTTCGATCCTAAGGGAAAAAAAGGTCGTTGTTGACGGGGTAGGCCCGAGTGTTGCCACGGCAACAGGCTCCGCCCCGCCCCCGGCGTTGCCATGGCGGCCGTTGGGCGCGCGCGGCTGAGGCGGGCGGCGCTGCGGGGCCGTCTTCGGGTGCCCCTCAGCGGGTAGAGGCCGATCCGGAAAGGGGCCGGGAGGAGAGTCGTGCGGGGCGACATGCACCCGGTGGGCACTGTCCGCCTTGTCCCCAGCGGCGAGGTCTACAAGCAGATCTTTGAAGATGAGGTATAATTTTTTTCTTTCTTGCAAAACTTTGCAAAAGCCAAACTGTTAAAGTATGTTGATTGGTTGTTTCCTGATCCTTAAAGCTGTGAAGTTAAGCCAGAGGTTGATTTGAAACTTTCTCTATGGTTTTAGCAAAAAAAAAGTGTCATTTTAAGGTGCTGCTGTTGAACATGCAATCATTTTCTTGTTCCTCCGTTAGTATGAGGAAATATTAAATTAAGGMAAAATCAGGTGAAAACAGCAGTAAAAGAGACGCAACGAGTCAAACTCAGAATTTGACTAGTGCTGTAGCCTGAAGGGTTCTGTTTTTAAAARGAAATCTGGTGTGAGTTAATGTGCATTTCACACGTTATTATCCAGGGTSATCCGAGTAATGTTTCTGGCTCTGCTGCTGACTTTCCTTGTAACCATAAGTAAGGCCCATGAGATTGCTTCAGTTTTTCAGAGTCTTAGAAGAAAATTGTTAGGCGTGTGCAAAGTAATTCTTGATGTTTTACCTTTTCTGCTCCCTTTATTTCCCAGTTTTTACTCATTCTCTCTTATTCTTTGGTCAGTCTGTTAGGAAAGAATTCTAACCWTTTTATCGTGGTTTTTTTGAAGGTGCATTTAGTACGCTCTCTGAGTGAAGTAAGGAGCAAAGCTACCATTTCTGTGAAGTACGAGAAAATACCTTTTGTTAAGGATGTGGAAATCTGTGCTAGTGAAAAGCCATTACCGCGTTACCAGCCCAAGTGCATTGAAGGAATGCCATACGATGAGTTCGCAGAAAAGCCAGTGCTATGCAGGTATAGGAACAAGTATAAGTACGTGGTTATATGTTCATGATGGTGGGCATGAAGTTGTAAGATGTGGACTGTGCGTCAGTCTTGAAATCTTGGTTAAAACACTAACTCTATCTGTGCCCTTTATCACAGCTATGTAATGATATTCTCACTTATTATATAGCTTGGCTTCCTGCGTTTTGTAAGCATGAAAACCAATTATTAAACTTCGTTAGCTTGGATCTCACATCAGAGGAGGTGGATAATATCAGCAGAAATGGCTGCAAGGTTTTCCAGCCTTGTTATAAACTGCCAGCATGAGCAAGAAAATAGACGAGGACATCCATTCACCCAGTTAGCAGCCTAACTCCTTTCTTGAACAATCACTCCCTTATTCCCACTTCTTCCAGACAGAAATACAGTATCCCAACTGTTTGGAAGAGTAATGGTCAAATAAAGGCTGTTTTCGTGTGTTTTGCTCGTTATTACTTATTATACATTTAGAAGTAGTACGTACATCTTCTGTATGTACTAGATGGAATACAGGTACCTGTATTCAGTAATCTAGTATTACTACTTTTATGCCATCATAGGACATTTGAGGTTTAGCGACAATTAGTTGATAATTAGTCTTATTTGTCTGAAGCAGGAAAATTAATTCTATGACCCATCACCTCATTCATATTTTGATGTTAAGATGTGTATGTTTACTTAAATGTTACATTTTTGCTAATTAATTTGATCTGTAGCTTTCTTACATATTTAGCACAAATCAAATAATTTCTCTCTCTAATTTAGGGAAACTACAGTGTTTCAAAAGGGTTGGAAAAGTGAAGCTATAAATGCAATTGAGGAAGTCAGAGCCCTACCTGATTTTCTTGGTAAAATTTATTTCTTTTAACTTCAAATATATTAGGAAATAAAAAGGGTTTTTTTTTTTCAGCTTTACGATTTTTAACCTAGATTATCCTAGACTTTCTGTGAAAAGCTGTCAAGCACTATAAAAGCTGCACAAGATATAAAGGCTATTGATTTAGTGATTTATTGTGTATGCCTTACATTTTCTGCAGGAGCAGTTCCAAACTCCATCAGTCTCATTTCTTTTTTGGCAGTTTCTGAGAAAACGAGCAGCAATATTTTGGATCGCCTGTCAGGACGCAGGCGAGGCCGTCACGATGAAGCACTGACCTTAATGCATCGTGAACTTGCCTGCATTGCTAGGGTAAGACCGGACCTTGCAGTTCAGGTAGTTTAAAGTACTATGTGAAAGAGGGGAACTTACATTCAAAAGAAGTAACTTCTTTAGTTACTACTTTACCTTTTCAGGAAATGGAACCTTTTGTTTTGGAGCCTGGAAATTTGCTTTTGTCAAAACTACTGGAATCAGATAGGAAAATTGAACTTTTGTTCAAAAAGATTGAGCTCCACACTGATCTGGAAGGCTTCTCAATAGAAGTAAGGCAGCTCTTGTAATTTTCTCATTTTCATTTTTTTCTACCTGTTGTTTGTAATCCCTTTGGTCTATGTAACATGTCTTTCTGTTTTTAGCTAAGATTTTAAAATCAAATTGCATTCTTTTACTTCTAATTTTTCAATGAAATTGCTAGTAAATCTTTCTTGCAGAGTTTGGAAGAACTGTGGGATGTCATCCATGAAGAATTCTTGGCCAGAAAGAAGTGGATTAGGGAAATGGATGAAGCCCTAAAAATGGTTGAATGGAGTCGAACTGACAAAGTGAGCTGTAGTTTTAATGACTGTTAATTAATCATAATATTATTATTTAATCATAATGCTGGGTGTAGAGCCAAAGAATAGCTTTTATTATTATTATTATTAGAAGTCAGTGCTCTGCCATGGTTTTTGATACATAGGTGATTACTGCCTTTTTGCCAATAACTCCTTCTGTGGTTCTATGCAAACATAATCAGGAAAAGATTACTGGACACTAGGGATCTCAGGTAAATGTTTGGCTTAATAAATGAGTAATTAATAATAAAGCCTTTGCTGCTTTGTCCTTAAAAGCAACCAAAATCTGTCTCTGTAATGCAGACACAGTGCATAGCTCCAAAAACATTACTACTAATCCTTCTGTTTGATTAGTCATGAAAATGACCAGTGAAGAAACTGACCTCAGTTACTCTGATCTCTCTCTTGGTTTTTTTTTGTTTTTTTTTTATTGTTTTGTTGCACAGATAACAGATGTACTGAGAAAGTACACCATGAAGTTGGAGGATATTTCCTTCCTCTTACCACCTGATGTCTACAGATTCATGAATGATGAAGCCATGGTGAGTATTTTGTATTGAGTCATATCTGCTTGTTAGAAGATGGCAAACTAGAATATACCTAGAATCTTTCTTTTATCAGCCTGAAACTCATCATTTATAGCTATCAATCACAATAATAGAGAAGAGCATTTTCTATTTTGCAGGACAGTTCTGAATATTCATATTCTTTCTTCTGTCAGTAATCAGTTAGCTCCACATAGAGCTGGCAGTTTTCTTGCTTGTGTGTTATATGCTGCTCTCGTTCCTGTTTTTATGTTTTAATAAACAGATTATTAACAGAGCCCTATTGGCCAATCGAAGGGCAATTGCCAAGCTGTTCTTTAATCTAATGAAAATGGAGTTGAAAAGGGAATTATCGCATAGGTTGAAATGGCAAGATAAGGTGAAGGAATGGAGGCTCCTACAAAAGAACTATGCRCTTCACAGTTTCAGGTCTGATATTTTGAAAATGATTATATGTTGGAGTATGAGTAATTTAACATGCTTCTTTAATCTCATATATATAAAACATAATCTGCTTTTCTACTTCAAATATGAAAGTTTCCAATGCAGGTATTTATTTCAGAATATTCTTGCATCCTACAGAGAATTTATGGCAAGTGAAGAAATACAAAATCCACCAGCTGTACAACAAGAAATGGAAAACATGATAAAGGATCAGATTTTGCTTAATGAAAGGAGACTAGATTTTCTGCAACGCCTTGGGTATGAAAAAAAGAGAACAGTAATGGGAAAACAGGGCTCTTGCTAGAGTAAATGAATACTTGATTATAGAATCAAACGCTTAGAATTACAGAATCAATCTGTACAATGCACACTGGAAAGGAGCGATGCAGCTGTAAGATTCTGAACTTCTACTGTAGATTTCGAGCTAGTTGGATTACACTTGGTTCCATATAATTAAAAAGTGCCTTGAGAAATGGCAGGCATTGTATTTTCATTTCTGATAAGGTTGTCTCTTCTATCCACTAAAATAAAGCACAGTAGTTTGTTTATTGTGATTTTCAATTTTATTCTTTGAGAATTGACCAAATTATATTTGAAAACTCTGACCTTTTTTTTCATATTTTGATAGTCATCTATTGCCTCCTAAACACACGAAAGTGGAGATGAGTGAATGGTATGAATCRCTGGTGGATTTGAACAACAGCATAGGTAAGGAGAGAAATCATAAAAAACAATCCGGATCTTTTTTTTTTTACAGACAGGAAGTGGCTCTTACTCTGCTGTGAATGTTTGCTGCATTCATTGTTCTGTGTGTTTCTCTATACCTCCTAATTTGCTTAGCAGTACAACTAAAATAACCTGCTTTATTGCATTGCTTCCCTTTTGTCAGCACTAGTATTTTCACATGGTAAGTTCTAGCAGCAATTGGCCTGGTTAAAATTAGTCTGGGGACAAAAAGGAAAGTTCGTTTTAATCTAAATCGCTGCTCTAGTCATATGGAAATATTTTCCCTCTCATTCTACCAGAGCCAAGTAAAACTATTTTAGATGATTCCTTTCTGAGTCTTGCTGTATGCCTTCCCTCTCTATGTGACTACCTTTTTTCTCTCCAGAAAAGGGGATTGTCTTAATGTTTTCTAGCTTACATAGTAACCAAGATGGTAGCACTTAAAAATAACTCACTACCTTTAAGCATAATGATGCAAAGGTTTGTGAACACGTGCCTCGTTTTCCTCACTGGTAATGTCCTAATTTCAAAGATGCACCAACATGATTCGGAGTCCAGCATATGTCCTGTTGTGTTTCTGTTCCACACTGTCCTGTGGAATATTGAAATCTAGCAGTGGATATTACATCCTGTTCTATATCCTTCAGATGCCCACAACATGCAGTGCCTGGTGAAAATTCGTGCCCAATATGAGAAAGTCCAGCAGAAATGTTTGACAGAAGTGCAGTTATGCCAGGTCAGTATCATAGTTTAGCAAATTCTTGGAAGGATTCTTTGTAGCATTGTGATGTTACCCTGTGACCAGGGTGCTGCCCCACATTTAGATAAAAGACTCAAAGCTAAACCTTCAGCATTTCTACTGAGTCTGGCTGATCTTAGACAAGAAATTCTACCTCTCTGCCTCAGTTTCTCTTTGTGTACAAGTAGATTCATACTGTTCACTATCAGAATGGGAGATCTGGGAGCTGAATTTCTCTGTGAAACATTTTAAGAAAAATGGAGAGTGAAGGTATAGGAAGAACAAACAATATCACTAACAGGCAGCACCAGTTTTATGAAATTAGTGTGTCTTGAAGTAAAACATCAGAGCTTCAGCCTGCTATTACAGGATGAATATAGCAGCTCTACAGTTTATACATGTACAATCTACATCCAGCTTAAATTAAAGAAAATATACTGAGTTTAACCACATTCTGTAAAAGACACGTGATGGTTTATATATGTGTTAGTAACTTACCATTCTGTTTCAGAATAAACTGTTGAATCTGAAAGCTTGCACAAAAAAGGAGACTGAAGAAATTGTGAATTCTGACTTGCTTCAGTTGACTGAAAAATTACAAAGTCAGTTTGAAGAGGAACTGGATGTCATGGATGTATGGTTAATATACCTGTYCTTGCTCTGGGAGTATTCTTCTTTGTGCACTACTATGTGGCATGTCATATTCATCTGAGACTACGAGCGTCTTGTTAGGGATAGATCCATGGGATGATTGGATATTTATCCCTTCAGTTTTAAAAACAAGCAAGCAAACTCACTCTGGTGTGGTTCAAGAAATTTGCAGTTACTGGTTTCGTATTTGTAGTAGCTTGTGAAGGGTGACTTAGGGATAGATTCAAATATTTCCCAAATTTCTTTCAATACAGAGACAGTTGTTAAATTGCTACCTAGCCAAGTATTTCAGGGCTTACACAGCTTTTGGTGATTCTTTGCTTTTTAGTACCAGAATAATAAGCAGATTTGTTTTTTACCTCAGATTTTAGGGAAAAAAATTCTTATCCAGTTTAGTTGGACTATTTTTATTCCTGATCAACTGAGATTGTGCTAAATTTTGGTGGTCTACCTTCAGGTAGTCTTTCATTATGTCAGATTTCATATTCATTTGATCTTCCAGCAAATATTTTAATAGTTACTGATTCATTTAACTTTTTTGCTTTAGAGAGATTTGAAGGAACTGGCTAAGCAGAATGAACAAAATTGTAGAGACTTGTACAGTTATTTTCAGGAGGCCATCTTCCTCTGGGATGTGCATCAACTCAAACTTTTCTACCAAGAAGATGAACTTAAGCAAAAATTAGATGAATGCAGATGGAGACAAGATAACTTCATACAGGTAAAAACATAAGAATATGGTATGATATGAAGGAGAGACTTTAATGCAAGAGGCCTTTGGAATTCAAAATACCCGCTATAAAGCAGGTAAAAAATAAAAGGTAGTTATTATCACTTATATTATTGCAAGGTATTTTTTTTTCTGCCAAATAATTTTTTTAGATAAATTATTCATATTTATTAGGGATCATCTATCAATAAGTCATGCATTAAATGCCTTGAAAATAGCCCTGGTAATATAGTTTGTAAAGCAGCCTTTATTACAAAATTATTTGAATCCTGAATAGTTTTGAATAATTTTAGAAATCAACAATTCCTTTTTCCTTTTTCTTTATATGGTCTTAGATGACCGAAATTGATCTGGATGTAGTTTTGGATAAAATGAGAACAGCAAGTTCTGAAGAAAAGCTGAAGAGATATTTGGAGAAAGCTATTTCTTCTTTGGATGATATTGGAGCTGGGTATGAATATTGTAGTGCAAAGTTGCCAAGTAAAACATATTCAAAATATAGTAGTAGTATTTAAGTTGTTATTGTGCTGCAGTGTGAAGGTGTGAAAACTTCTGCCATCAACTCTGCTCTGGGTTTGCAAATTTGATCTGCCTCAAGTGGCAGGGACTGGATATTTTTAATAACTTACAGATAGCCTAAGTGTATATTGTGGTAATCTTTCTGTTCTGGTTCTCATTATCAAGAATTAGCATATTTCAAAAAAATCACATCCAAATTGGCACATACAAATCTTGTAGAAGACTGTAGCASAAGGTTTGAAGATGTAAGAGCCAAAGAAGTTTTTTTTTTTATATGTAAGTASGCTTCTCTTTTGATCAGATCTGATACCATATTATATGGTGCATGAATATTTCATCTAAATACAAAATAACAGCTTTTAGAGCTGTTAGTTCAATACTCTTCCTGTTCATTAGGACCATTTAAAAAAAATGAGCAAGTGCCTTTTATGTGAGTGAGAGGATGCAGAGGTATGGAGCATAACCTCTCTGAACATTTGAACACATATTTAAGTTGCTTCCTRCAGTACAGAATTTAAGAGTAAACCAGATATAAATCCTGATGAAGATGGGTTGCTTTTTCTTGGACTAAGAGTGAACTTGAATCTTTAGTTTTTATTTCTGAGTACAACTAACTAGATCAGCAAAGCTTCACTCATAGATGAGCCCAATACAGAACTAAACTGAAAGACATTAATTTGATGCCTTGTTTCTAATATTTGTTACGTGAACACAGGTCATGAATGGCTTCTCATCCAGAATGAAAGATCTGAAAACTTTTATTGTAGAACTTATTATTAGGTATATTTGTGTATCTATAATAAGATAATTCCAGAACCTAATATATTGAGGCTTAACAGACACAGTACAATGATTGCRTCTAGCCCAAACAATGTGTGAAATAAGTGGAAAAGTTAGATTTGGATTTAAAGACATAATCATGATTTATTTTGTTTCTATTCTATAAATAAATATCTTAAATAGTTGCCTTGTATTTGACAGGTATGAGACATTCAACCATGTTCTAATGGATAAAGTTATGGCTTACCCAGAAGCTGTTTTGCAGGAGTTGATTTCTTACAGTGAATCCATCAGCCAATATTTTAATGTGAAAGAAATTTTTAAACAGGTATAAAGAAAACAAACTACTTGTGTTTTAAAATCTTGTTGGTGTGTTARTTTTTCACTTTTGGGAATCTACACTTTTGTTGAAACTCAGATTAAGAAAACTGAAAATTTGTTTTTGATTGAATGCTTCTACTCGGCAGGATGGGGAAGGTAGGGGAAAAAAATTTCTTGATTCTACACKTTGCAGCAGTAAAAGTACTTTATAAAGTACAAAATAAAAATGAAAAGCAACAAATTTAATTAATTTCAATATTATAGCTAGTTCATTTATCAGTTCATTTATTACTAGTTCAATTAAAAGATAAATGATCCATTGAGGACTAGACTATCTTTTTGAAATAGTTATAATTTGAGAAGGGTTGTGAATTTATCATTCTAAGGAAGCCAATTCTTACTTTCAAATTGTAGAACTTGTTTTTGTTTTTTTCTCTGTTAGACCTTGCAAGGAAAGATAGACACGACTTTTGAAGAGCAAGGTAATATCTCAGTGACCAAAATAGATTTTTTTTTTTGTTTGTTTGTTTTTGTTTGTTTGTTTGTTTTCTTGTCTTATAATATGTATTTCTTTGGGTTATGACCAATAAACTTTTTTAACTGGGAAGGATTAGTTGAGGATTCAGAAGCTGAAAATATGGTGGAACAGCAAGCTGAGAGCCCTGTACGAGAATATGAAGAAGAAAAGGAAAAGACTGATATAATTCAACAGGAATATAAAGAAACACATACTCCTGAGAATGAGGACATCTTTGCACAAGAAACTGAAGAGGCAGAGGAACAAGAGTATGGGGAGAGTATTCCCCCTGAAAGTGAAGAAACTGATGAGACAGGGCAGGGAGTAAACTTTGCACAAGAARGTGAAGAAGAGGACAAATTTGAAGGTGAAGGAAGTCCTGCACAAGATCATGATGAAATGGGAAGACTCCATGAGACTGAGGTAGTCTAAATTCTCGATAGTAGATCAGACTTAGTTTGTACAAACTGTGCATGTCAGTCTGTATTGTTTAATATATTTCCTGGACAAATAGGACTTTAGAGCCTGTTTATGGACGATTGTAATAACGATAAATAACCATAGCAGTTTTAAAGGTAATAGATAATTATTTCCAATTATTTCTTAGGATATGAGCAAGAGTGATGAGTTGGAAAGCTGTGAAATTGCTGTTGAGMTCTTTTCCACTTCTAGTGGAAACACGTACACAGTTTTAGGAGTTGAAGAAGCAGGAAAGTCCAGCATCCCAGAGAATTACTTTACTAAATATGAACAAAGAGAATCACTTCCTRCATACCTGAAACATGTCCTTATAAAAGAAGATGTGTTTGCAGAGCTTAAAAGATGGTTAGTAGAAAACATTATTTTATTTTTAGTCTTTAGTTAATAAGTTAATTTTGGACATTTGGAAAATACAAATGTGAATAAGCATCCAAAACCTTATCTAAATCCTTTCTTAAATTGATAAAAATAGGAGAATTTTTTCACCTATGCCTTTCAAAATACCTAACACACAAGTGCTATTCATAAAGAAAACCAGATATAGGAAAGAAAGAAATTTGCCCAAATTTGCAGCAGAACAATAAAGGTAAAATGTCTGGCACTTAGTAGTATTCTGCATGCTCAAAAACTTTTCACTCTTTAGTAATTTTTTTCTCAACCTTCACTGCTGCCAAACAAGAAGAAAACCTCAGGGAAATACTGCAAGATACTTCAACTCAAAATTACATAAAGAAGAAAGAAAATATTAAGTGGTCATCCTAACATTATTTATGGTTTTGGTTGACCAGAATAATAGCACCAGTACTGTGTAAATAGTAACAACATGTATTTTCCCATGGTCAGTAGTTAAATTCTTAAAGMCTGATTTATTTATTTAAAGCTTTGAGTTCATGTATCTRTAAAATTAAAGCTTGTGTCTGTGTTGCAATATTCTGCTGTGCTGCCTGTTTCCTCACTGTAATCATTTCTTTTGCATAGGATTCGCCTCTGCTTTTTTGAGCACTTGGAGAAGTGGTTTACACAGTCATTATCCAACTCTTCTGTCATTGTGGATGCTAAGAGAGAGGAGCTGAAATCAGAACTTAATTTGCACCTTCACTTGCATCAGTCAAGAGAGGAGCACATAAAGACAAATATCTACAATGTTAGAGCTGGTACCTACATTTTTTAACAATAGTCTGTCATGGGAGAAAATTTTAGTAGTGTTACAGAAAAAGAATTAGCAAGTGTGTTGGGGGAGACAAAGTGCCAACGCTTACCTCCTGCATAGGAGAGGAAAGACCTAGCTATATAAAATATTGTACAGCCATATATTGGCCACAAATGACAGTTCTTTCTTGAAAACTGTCAAGTTCTTTTTAGAAGGAAAAGTGATTAATATAGTGGGTTGAAGGAAAAGATATTTGCAACTTGATCTAACAAAAATGTAAGAAAGAAACAATCACATTCTTTGTTGTATTTTTAAGCTCCTCTGAGGTGTGGCTTGGCTTTGTTTTCCCCTTGCTTCTGCTGATAGGTTTACTTGTGACTGTGGTAGACCACAGGATGTAATGACCATATTGTAAGAGTTGTTTTCTTACCAGCGGAACTGTCACTTCACAAGGAGCGTCTGGAGTGTCACTGTGCAGGGGTGGTGGAAGCCCTGAGCAAGGAAAAAACAGAATTTTTCAGACTTCGTGAGCAGCAAAATACCATCAGCAAAGATTTCTGCTCACGGGTCCGTGACATGGGATCTGCCTTGGTTGGTGCTGCTAAGACTGAGAAGTGAGTGTGTTACAGATCTTGTTAGCTGTAATTTGTATAGTTAGACTCCTGTGATTGATTTCTGAAATTTCTCTTGTTCCTATTTTGTCTTCTGAATTTGCTTTATCTGTGCTGTTATTTAGTGAAAACTATGTCCTGAACTTGCCCACACTTACCAGCAGCAGCCTTTGAACCGTAAAGTGTGCTCTTCTATTTGTAATTTTTCTCTGTCTTTTAACACTTGCTCTTAGGTTGGTTTCTTTCACTGAAGGTCTGCACTCAGAGCTACTTAATCATCTGGAAATCATCCAGATTTCCCTGAGAAGCTACCGGAACTATTTGGAGGAATCTTTGGGAAAATTACGAGACTCAAATGTGGATTTTCTCAAAACTTGCAGGTATAGACATTCCACTGAAGGGATATTTATAAATACAGTTAACTATTTCTGATTATGAAACTTTATTTCATAAACAGAACAGTAAAATTAAATTATGTTGTTGTTCAGCTAGTCGGTATAATAAATGAAAGTTCTTAAAGCTGCAATTAATACTATTTCCATCAGTTTCATATGGGTATCTGTGTAGTAGCTGAAACAGCGTTTGAGAAAAGGAAAACTTTTAGCCAACTACTTTTTTTAAGATTATTTTCAGAGGGAGGAAACTTTTCTCCGGAAGAGATGCAATTTTTCTGCAAGCGCCTTCAGAAAGAGTGTGAACGTATTGACTCTTTTGAGGGTTTAATCATGGTTGATATGGAAAAAATGGAATCCGACTACTTTGAGCAGGTGTGCAGAGCTTCATTCTTTCAAGTTATGTATTATATTGACAGATTTAATGTGCCTTAGCACCAGCCTGCTCCCAGCTGGGACTGTAAAGCAGTTCTAGTTAATTCTGTATGATATGTGATGAAAAAATACAAAGAAATGGTGAATTATATTATTAAAATTGAAAAAGAGTGAAAATTAATTACTTCTATGTCTTTTCTTTCTGGTATTTTTTAAAGGCTACTGAAATTATCGGCCAATCTGAAACAAAATTCCGTTATCTTTCTATGGACCGAGTCTTTATGGAAAAGATCCAACGATTTCTGACAAATCTACAAGTGAAAATCAAATCGGAGGTACCAGCAGAAGCATTAGACCTTTGTTCAATTAAACTTTTAATCAATCCTGTGTATMATTCTTTAATTAGAGATTTATGGTTGAATTCAGAGAAGACGAATGTTGAGTGACTTTTTCTGTTTATTCAAGTTACCTGTAATTATTCACTTGAAACTGTGGTCTTGCTACTGTGACAGTTATACTAGAATATGGTCTTGCAGCACATTAAGCAAGTACGTGCTCAAATAAGCATATCCTCTCTGAGGATCCAAACCTCCTCTGCCTACTCCCTTTTGCAGAAACACTGACATTTCTACAGCTGTTGCAGTGGTCRTTGAACTTGGATGGATTTTCATTTCACCAGTATCTGCTTCTGCTCCAGGTTGCGAATTCTAATTTGCAAGCAGTGACATTGAACTCCTGTCTGGAGAAGCTCCATCAGAAAATAGATGCATGTGCTTGTCCTACTGCGGATAAAGAAGTAAGTTCTAAATGGTACCAACTGGTTGAAATGTGACTCACTGTGCACATTTGTATCATTTGGAAAGCAAGTCTCTATTTGTGCACATTACAAAAAAAAAAAAAAAAAAAAAAMMAAAMAAAAAAAAAAAAAAMMAMACACACACACCAAAAAACACAGAACTTTTGTTTAGGAAGTTCCCTTGCAATGTGACTACTGCTGTTAAAATTGCATGGATATGCACCAGAGTCATTCCCTCCCTTCCACCTCTGAGCAAGGATATTTCAAGCATATTTGCACTTGTGATTATATTAAAAAAAAAAATATTCAATTTCTCCTAACAGAAGGTAAATCTTACTGCTTCTGTGTATGTGTAGGCAAAAGGGTGACAAAAGTGTTTTGYGTGCAACAAATATATTTTATATATTCAATATTAATTATATTGAATTAATGTATTTTAAAAGTCAGAAATCTCTAATTTAGTAAGTGCTATTTATATTATCATATTTTTCAGACTTTGACTTCAGAAGAGTTGTATGATTTTTCCAAAATAGTATTGAAAGAACTGAAAAAGAGGAGTCAGTATCTTGATTGCTTGCTAGCAAATGTAACCAGCYTGTATGACAATGTAAGATAACATCCAAGTTCTCTATATTGTATTTAATTTCAAGTTTGATGGAATGGCAGGTTTTATATCAGGTGGATTTCTTCCTTCCAAGCATGGAAGGTCTGTCTGTATTTTGTAATCCACAGTAGATCATAGGTTTTACAGGTGTATATTTAAATATTGCTTATAGTTATTATGACAATCCCAAACTCTTAGCTGTTASATAACTGCATAGTGAAAATGTAACTGCTTCTAGATGTCTGAATTGTACAGGTTTAACAATGTTATTAGCTGTAGTAACATTATATATATAAAAAATTTTCTTCCACCCTCYGAAGCAAATTAGTAACTGTTTGGATGATCTGCATTAGTAATCAATAACTGCATGGAATACTSTCACCTAATGCATTTTCCAGACAAAAGGCTTTTATTTTCTGACTGTTCCAGGAGGACATTTCYTCTTCTGCCACAGAGATTACGTTACAGGGCCCAAGTACAGTTACCATTCGAACAGAGTCTCTCAGAGCTGAGAGCAACGTGATGGTGATGGGATTGGATCCTGTTAAATTTCCCTTGTTAAATCCAAGCCGAATGGGAAAGTCTGCAGTTGAAGATATATCAATAAGTGTTRTCAAAAAATTGCTTGAGTAAGTACTGGTTTGTCTGAAGGTGTTTTTCTGTCATTGTCTCCATTTATATTTTTCCTTTATATGCCCGTTCTCCTCATGGGGCTCACGGTAGCATGACATGGGGCTTCACTGTGGCAGTTTTTAAAATTGTTATTGCAGAAACAGATTGAAGTTTTCGAAATAGAAACTTTCTTGTTTACCATTGTCTGTACAGCACTATTGTGTATATATTATTTGCATGTAAAACTACTGCTAYGTGTMATTTTTTCTCTTTTTTTCTCAAAAMCACCACATCATTTTGATATGGCTAATGAAAGTTAAAGATATATAAACTGCATATTATGTAGGAATTAAATGTTTGCTTCTTAGTGTATTGTTTTAGTTAAAAGGTGATTACATGCTACATAGTGCTAAGGAAAGTACATGTGAAGGAACATACAAAGCACATAATGAACTAGTAACTTACAAATAAGTATTTAATGCACAGATGTGCTTGCAGAAGCACCTAATTTCCTGTTACGCCATTAATTGCACATGGAAAAGTGCTTATATTTACATAGTCAATTGTAAAAGTAATCCTATCTGGTATTATCACAAAAATCGAGCCTCATTTAGCACATTGTAGGGGTAGAGAACCTGTTGTAAGGTATTCAAAGCTCACTTTTCTTTCAGAATTCAGCCATYGCAAAAATCCTCAGTCTCAAATCTGGAGAGGAATGAGGGTTCAAATTCATTAGCACCAGGTATGTCAGCAGTGCTTCCAATATGTTATATTTGTCTAGATTGCAGCTAYTAGGAGGTCACTGGGCATGTCAAACTTGCCCCAGAGCAGTATCTTTTACTGCTTGTAGCTTACACACTAGCTCCAAGGTGTTGTTCAGCCTAACTTTTTTCTTTATTATCTTTCTTTTGCAATGGCCAAGATGATCTGACTCTTCAGCAATGAAAGCTGCAGACTGAAGTAATGATTTTAGGACAAGGTGCACCCATATTTGTGATAGCGAAAGGAAAAGGTKTTGGAGGGAAAAGAATGGAAAGAAAAGTCAGGAAAATACCTGGGGGTTCATAGACATTTCTAGCTGTGTCTTATCATTGGCCCAGAGGTAGGATGCAGTGGTAGCCCCAACTGCTCCTTACTTGGTGTTCCCATTTCCTCATCGTACATACTCAGATTCTGAACCCCCCAGCCAATTCCAAAAGCATCGTCTAGTTTGTCCCTATTAYAAAGCCCCTTCACATGCAAGACTATGGATGTGGCCACTCATTCTCTTGCTCATTCCCTACCTTACTCTTGTTTTAAGCACCTCCCACTTARTATGTGTTCCATATCACAGTCCTGTTCTTCATGCCCTAGTTCGAAGCCTTCATCCCTGTCGCCACTGCCAGATTCTTCCAGCTCTATCTGGTAGATGTCATTATTCCTATGCTTGTCCCCCATAGTGTTGTGAGGAGACATTATTGAAATGAGAATGCAAGTTCTATACATTTATTATATACAAATGTAGGAAAAAATACTTCGGCATTTTTCAGTATTCTTCTCTTTTTAACTCTAAAGCAAGTCTTCCCACATCAAAGAAGATTTCTTACTTAAATGTGCCTGATGAAGGTCCCCAGAACAACAYTTACAATTACCCAGCTCCGAGTACTAAAAAGTCGTCGTCTGTTAATAGAAAGGTATCAGCAGGAAGGTAAGACCTGTGAAAGAGAAATTCCACTTGCCTCATTCCTATGCCTCATTCCTATCTTCCTCAGCTCTACCTGATCTTTGAAAACTTCAGTGCTCTTCTGAATYAGCCTATATTTTGGTCCCTGCTTATGTTTTGGGTTCTTATCTCTGTTTACATCTTTGTGATCAGGTCTGCATTTTACTCGGATTTTGTCACGAGGGAAAAAAGTATCTCTCTCTCTCTATATATATATATCTTTCTGCTGCTATTTTGTGTCATAAAAGTGTTGAAATGTAGACTTAACTCCACTTTAAGGCGGTTTGGCTTAATTATCAGACCTGAAGTCTGCAGCTTATTTCAAAGATAGATGAAATATGCTACAGTAATAGTGAAAACAGCAAAAAAAGTCTTAAAAAGCAATTGAAGAGAGTGTCTTTAGAAAAATTTCCATTAAAAAATTATTGTAATGTTTATTTCGAGTTAAACTTTATTGGTTTTTCTTAAGTTTCATCTCCATTGGATGACTGACTAGCTCAAATAACTGACCTGGGAAGCAAAAGATTTGTTAATAGTTTCAAATTTATGTTTTGACCTCTTAGTATGCGGAAATACAGCAGAGCAGGTCGCAATGACAGGAGATTCTATATATTTGAAGAGAARCCTCCAGAATCTGAGTAAGCCTTGTATATTTACTGAAAACAAAATTTTATCTTACAGAAACAACTATTTATCTATTTATTTATCTATTTAGTTATTTATAATGGTGAGCTACATAGATCACTATGATTTTTTTGAGGTACTTAGTCCTGATACTTATCATTAAAGTATTTGAAGACCAGTTCATTTTGTGGCATATTAAAAAAAAAAAAAAAATCTTTGTTCTATTTAATGTCTGCAATAAGTGGGCTCACTAGAATATCTACAGTTCTATTCATTTATTAAAAATCATCTGGAAAATGTAACATAACTAGTCTTTTAATTGTTTTCATCTATTATTAAAGGCTTAAATTTTGTATTTGTGTGCTCAATATTACATGTATACAGCTAAACTAGGAGCAGATTGTTTATGAAATGACTCTTAAATGGTTCTGTTCTTTTTAAGAGCATTTATGATTCTTGATTGATGTGTGCAGTTACACTGCACAGAATTTGGGTATGTCATAGGTGCCACACAAATCCATTATGATGAATGCTTAAGATGTTTAAATACTTGAGAATATGACTCAATGGTGAGTTTCAGTATGTGTCCAATGAGCAACTAGACACACCTTCAAATATTTTGATTTATCTAAAATGCAGGATATGCTCTTAATGTGAACTTTCAGCACAAGAACTTGGCTAAGATTGCTTTTTTGCCCCTAGTAAGCTCAAAGCCTTTCTCCCCTGACCAGAAATCTATGCTAGGGGAGATGAAATTTCTTATACACCATAAACATTTGTTTGCATATTCTGAAAAATATGTATTAAAATAGAATTTAAAAATAAACAACAATTAAAAAATGAAGTGTTTGAAAAATAGTAAATATTGCTAGTATGATTTTTTTACAGTGCGATTCTCTTTCATTTTGCTTGTTTTCAGTACTTTTAAAGGGATTATTAACAGTCTTCTGTGGGCAGGTAGTGACAGCTTGCTCTCTCTTGCTGAGGTAAGAAAACTCTAAAGTTCTTGAGTCAGTTTTGCTGCTCTGGTTCTACTGTTGTGGCAACTAATTATTTTGCTTCTGCTACAATGTTTGGTTAGCCTTCCAAAAGTTTCTTTTCTTTGTGTCCATGTGGTTTTTTCCAATAATATTTGACACTGTAATTTTAAACACATTGTAAATATTAAGTATTTTAGAGGTCTCAGGCAACATAATGTATGTGGACAAGCATGGACATCCATACTTAGTTTTATAGCAGAAAGACTGCAAAGCCAGGACAGTTGCAATATTATTCATTCTAATGGCATCGAAAGAGAATGTCAGATTGAGACAGCATGGAGGAGTGACATGTGCCTACAGACTTTCCACATATCCATAGATGTACTGAAGTGTTGTTGCAAGCATCTCTAATCAAGCTGTTASATGTTAGGACTTGCTAGATTACAGTATAATCTTAATAACTAATATTTCAGTACATATCACCAAAGCTAAAAGGAATACAGTGGGAAGAAGATTGATAGTATCTTCTCAGAATTGGTAATTAAGTTGCACTGCAATCTCAAAAACTAGTGCTCATTCAAATATCAAATAGGCATGAAGATAAAAGCTGCTGATAGGGCACAGGGTGAGGAAGACAMGTGGCCTTAAATAAGAGAGTGGTTGACAGCATTAAACATCTCTTATACACTAGATGTGACTTGTTTGGAWGTGTTACCAACCCTTCCTGTTTTATCTTTGCCTTCCAAAGGAGTTCTACCGAAAAGATAAGCATCAAATCACAATTCCTGAAGATCTGCCAGAGACATTTGAACACTGTGCTGAACGGCTCAGACAGAAACTATTGTCATACCAAAGTCAAACAGAAGACTACTATAATTCCTGTCTAATAGGTAAATTCCTAGAGCAAAGTGCTGTGTAAACATGAATGAAAATTTCAATGAGGATTCTGTAGTTTTCTTATACAGTCATGCTCAGTGGCAGAACTACTGTTGATTTTACGGGAAATTTGGCAAAAAAATAAGAATTTTGTTTCCTTACAATGAGTACTTCTGTGTCACATGAATATCTCTGCCTTTTCCAAAAAGAATTTCGGGATCAGCTGAAGTTATTTGAGGAGCAACTCCCTTATGTCTCACAGTTGGTAGTTGATAGTCTTTTAAAAGATCATGAGCAGAAGCTCAGCTGTTCCATCAATCAGATTCGGCACCTCTTCAATAAGCAGCTGGAAAACTGGGACAGTATAAAGGTATGTATTATGGATATGCTGGACTGCTTCTGGTGAAAGGTATCCTAAATGCATCGATATTACAAAATACAGTTTTATTAATCTGTTGGCTTAATCACTCCCTGCTGATCTAGCCACAGATCTGTTTGAATTGGCCTGTGTGGTTCTACTGGAAGCTTTACCTTTCTATATCTTCTCATTGCTTCTAGCACTGGGTTCATAGCTCATACTACGTAGGTGCACTCTCCTTTACAGTTTTTATTACATGCTGAAAATTTAACACTATGTAATTTTACCACCTTTTAAAAAGGAGTATATCTTGTCTGCTCTGGTAGGAGTCATAAAATAGATTGTGCAGAAAACATTATAGAGTACAGTTTTTAGCTTTTCTCTCTCTGAGTGTTAAGTCAAATTCAAAGAAAATACAGATATAATAAGTATCTTATTTACTATTTGGTAAGAGAGATTTTTTGCTTGTGAAATTTTGAAAACAAAAGCCAAGGTGAGATCAGAGGTCCTGCACTTCAGTAGATGCTTAATCAGTTTCGCAAGGGTTAGCTTAGTCTTCCAAGGAACACAGCAAGTTCTTTCTGAATACTTATGTACAAAATGCTTATTTTWACTTTCTTCTCATAATGATTCAATTGCATGTTCCTCACAGAAAGTGCTTTCTATTTGTGTGCTTTCTTAAAGGCTGTGCACACAAACCAGTTGCGTCCTTCTCTGGGACATCCAGATAACTTACTTCAGCTGGAAGCTTTGTGTGAAAAGGAAATAAAAAGGCAAAAAGAGCAAGCTGATGCTATTCGTCTCAATACACAGAGTATGCAGGTAACTATAAAGCCATTGCTTAATATGAACTTGTTACCTAATATTTTTGGAAAGAAGAGAACATCTTGGATACATTTCTGCTCCCCATCAAAAGTAAAATGGAAAATGTTTTCAGTTTTATGAAAACTGTATCTTTTAACTATGAGTTATAAGTTACCAGTATACTGAAAATACCTAATTGTCTCTTTCTTAGTTCTACACATTCCTGCACTTCTAGAGCCTTTTTTTTGCCACTTAAACCACTATATGTTTTGATCTGTAGCTTCTACAAAAGCTCAAAGTTGGAGAGCTATGTAGTTCTTCCAGAGGCAGTCTAAAAGTAGAGAAGATAAACTATCAAATGAATTAATTCCTCTCTTTTGTATCTCGTTTCTCAACAGACCAGTGCTACTGAGTGTGCTCAGAACTTTGTTTCTGCACTAGCTGCCTTCACTGAAAAGCTGCTTCTGGAATTAGATGAAAGTATTACTATTGACGATGTAGAACTAGCAAGTGAGTCAAGATTGCTTGCTCAGGCCACAACATCTTTCTAGATACCAGCAGGATCTTCCTAAAAAAAAGAAAAGGAAATAGACAGTTTATTCCTAGATTTTGTGCGATTTCTACTATAAGCATCTACGCTAATTGTTTTGCTTAGTCATACTTTAAATAGACAGATTTGAGAGTTATATTTGAGGTTGGATGGGCCTCTGGAGTCCATCTGGTCCAACCCTTCTGCTCAAGCATAGTCATACATGGAGAGCTGTTTCTTAAAAGTGAACATATCAAGCTGCATATCATATAGCTTCTTCAAAACAATGGTGTGACTACCATGGTTCTGCTGCTGCTAAGTCTGTTTTCTACTGTATCCCAGAAATTGAAATGCCAAGAGAGAAGATATCCACCCTACTACGTCGTAAGCAAGCTGGGCTCTCTCTACAAGCCTGTGAAGTTGAACAGTTGATTGAACGTGGGAGCAGGTAAACATTTGAAGATACAGAACACTATYCTGTGTAGTTTTGGTGCTCCAAACTGATCTTAGATACTATTCTTCTAGCTTTCTGCTCTACTTGTTCAAATTGTTGAATACTGTGCTCATCACTGGTGATGTCATTAGACTAGTTACAGGGTCATTTGGGTAGATAAAGAACAGGAATGAATTGATATAAAAATGAATTGTGTATTCTATTGTAATGCAATTTATTTTTATTGCCAAACCACTTTTCTAGCCACTATTTATCACTCAGAGCACTTAAAAATGTGTGAAAGTAAGACTTGTTTTCACTCAGAAGATTTGGAATCTACTTCCTATGCAGAGTTCCTGACATTTTGAATCAAGGGTAGTTGTTCTAAATAAGGAGGACTTAAAGTGCAAAAGATGAATTGTGTTTTTTAAGTACAACGAGCATAAACTAGTCTTCTGTTCCAATCACTCTTCTGTTTTATTTGTTTTGCTTTGAAGGACTTGGCCGGGAATACCAACAACTACTCTTACAGGCGTTTCAGACAATATTCTTTGTGGGGAAACTGCCTCTGTGACAACTGCTAAGACTACACTGGGTCATGTAGCAGTAGTAGAAGCAAGAGATGCAGTGTATGAGGTTGGTCTGTGGGAAAGMACTCCTTGTAAGGGGGCAGGTGGTGGTGGTTTTATAGATGAATGTATGAATGTGTTTAAGCTTAGAGCACACTGTGCTTTCAACCATATTYACTATGGTAGAAATCCTCTCTCATGCTCATTTCTTGGTGATGATGATGTCAGAAGTGGACAGAGTAGGTGTCTTGTACATTGGAATAAGAAATTGTTTCAGTGGAGCAACATGGACAAGGGAATGGATCGGAAGCAGGGCGCTACCTTTCAGCAGCACCACAGTTTAAAAAGTAGCTGCTTATACCACATTCCTACCATGTCATTTCAAATTGACTTGCTTTCTCTCACTTTTGTCTAATGTTTCATATAAGGTAAAGGGCAGTAAGACATTTCCCACCTACCTTTACTTAATTTAGAGCAGTCTCAGATCATTTTTTTCACCATGAAGATATTCACCCTTTACAGCTAGAAGAATTCCAGACTGCATTCCAGACTACCCAAAGACTTTGACTTGCTGTGATTCTAGATGATTACTATCCTCCTTCCCCTTTTATTTTATTTACAGAAATACAAATGTAAACTTGAGCAGCAGTTTGCCCAGATCAAGGAAGAAAGTGAAGCTCAGCTGATAAAAGCTCAGCGTTGGGAAGATTGGTGGAAACACTCCATTGAGAAGATAAAGCAGCTCTATACATGAGATCAGTCTAATCTTGCTAATGTCTTTCTGTTCTACAAATAAATGTACTCCTAACAAAGAAAAGTGATTGCATTGTATATTTGCTGGAATAATTGAGTAAGTAGAGTAAATAAGTAGTTTATGGGCATGTCTCAGTAAATTCTCTTCTTAGAATAATTAAATTTCACCAATTTATGAACATTAAGAGGAAATTCCTGTTGTAGACAGAATAATCTGTGTAGTGAATTGCTGCATTTTTCAGCTAGTACTCGCTCTCAGAGATAAGGTCTCCAGGAGTTGAACATTCAGCAGGGGTCCCATTTGATGTGGCTGTTCTGATTGCCAGAAGTTCTATGGCACTGCAATAAACTACCACCCAAGATATCCAAACACCCTTCTGAGARCATTAATATTTTTGATTAAATCATTCTTAAATTCCTTGAAAATTCTTCGATGTGCCTTCTTTATACTTTCATCCAGTTTGAAAACATCAGAATTTCCCACACCAGAGCTTACTTCCAGAACCTAATTCACATTTTTAGCTTTATTCAAACTTTGTGTTGTCTGTTTTCCTCTGTCTCTTATTTACTTGCCTTCTATTTCTGAATAACATTAGCTAAGATAGATCAAAAGTGTAGGCCCTTGAGCTACTTTCAGCAGTTAAGCAACAACATTGCTGGGATGTACATGGATGACCAAACTTAATGTTGGTGTAAAAAGACTTGTCCATGATAATGTGGGTGGTGTTTTAGCTCTGTATTTTTTTTTCCCCTGTTGCACTGAACAAGCTCRATGTTAAATATAATAGTTAATATAATAGTTAAGGGTACCTCGTTTAATGACAAAGTTGAGAAAGGAAACTTATTTTCCAGCACAAGCTCTTCTCCATGTTCACCTTCTGAGCAATGCTGTTCTCTCAGCTTACTATTCCTCTTAGAAATCTGAYATGCAATTTTAAAAATATTTGATCTGCAGAGAAAATTCTTCCATGAAATGTTCTACAAACCAGGCGTTTATCTGCAATCTAGAATGCTTTCTCAGGCAGGATATGAAGATAACACTTTGTTCTGAAAGGGCATGCAAGTTTGTTTAGTTACGGATGCTTTCAACTAGGTATCTTTTAAACAACTCTCTGAACAACTCTGAGGAAACTGAGTGATTATTAAAATTGTTTTAACCCTTTTTTGTTTATTAGGACATTCTGTCATGAACCACACTCCCATCGGTTTCATTTTTGTTTACAGTCGGTATGAGCATTAAAGTGCTAACTCAGTTAAGTACTAGTATGGGAAGTGTAAATGAGGCGTTTTCAGATGCAGGAGGATGCAGGCTCCAGCGGGGGAGATTTTGTGCTGTTTCATGGTGAGCTGATCAGATCTGCTGGCAGGCAAATGACTATTTCAGTAAGAGCTAATAAAGCAACTTAAATGACTTTCTAAAACCAAGAGAAAAAAATGGAAAAATCAGCAATGCCTTTTCAGACCCGTTAGCTGTTTCCTCTCACCTTGGCCGAAACAGAGGGATCTCCAGCATTTTCTGAAGCCTTTCAGGCAGGATCCAGCCTCCCAGCAGGGAGACACACTGTGGTGCCAGTACCCACTCCTCCCTCTATCAGCTCCAGCCC
>PTEX01000017.1:3409484-3637879 GCA_003342815.1 Eudromia elegans
GGACCATGAGCGGGGCGCCATGATGATCGACAGCCAGGTGAGCCCCGCGCGGCACCGGGAGCCTCCCGCGGCGCGACCCGCCCCGCGGCCCGGCCCCCTGCGCCCCCCGGCCGGTGCCCGGAGACCCCCGGGGACGGGGAGCGCGTGGGGCGTCCCCGGGGGACACGCGCTGCTGGCTCCCCCCGGCCCCGCGGGACGCGGCAAGTGCCCTGAGGTGGAAAAGTGAGTCAGGGTCGGGTTTGGGATTGGAAAAACGTGCGTGGCGGGGCCGCCGTGCCCCCGCAAGGGGTCCGGACTGCCCGGGCCTCCTTGCCGCGGTCCGGGCATGTAAACAGGAGCGGGCTGAGCCCCGCCGGGCGGGAGGAAGCACCTGCTCCCGTGCGCCGGGTTGAGCCTCGTCCCACTGGGAATGGGGCTGGCGGCYGGGACCGGGAGCCCCGCTGGGCTTTGGGGTGTCACCTTGGACAAGGTCGCCCCGTTACCTCGCTTGTGGCCAGGGGGATTAACCTGGGAGAGCGACCACCGGCACAAAGTTGCCCAGGAGAACAGATACCCAGGAGGAGCCGCGTCCCCAGTGTGCGGCTCTGCACCGGCCCTGCACTGCCTGCGGGGTCTGAGTGCTCCCAACCCCTTCCCCGCTCGTGGCTGCGCTGCCCTGCTCTATCCGGAGCAAGCCGAGGTTTGCGGGAGACAAACTGGCAGACCTGGCCACCTTCGTGCCGTTCCAGGGTGTGGGACATGGGTCTGGGCGCTCCTCTCGCTGTGAGGAATCTCCCGCTGCACCTACAGCTGCACCCGGCCTGTCCCTGTGGCTTCGTAAACGATTCCATCCTTGGTCGCCAGGGCAAAGACCCACACAAACAACCGGGAAAACCGGGTGCTGCCGGGTGAAGGCGCCGAGCAGCCCGGCGGGGCTCCCTGGGCTCTGCCTCGGCGCTGCGGGTGCCACGTGAGCGCCAAGGCTCGTGTGCGTCTCGGAGCACGTGGAGCCCAAACCCGCACGGGTTGACACGGGAGCCCGCGGGGAGCGAGCGCCCATCGGGAGCACGCCGSTCCCGGAGCTGCCATGCTGCTCCATGCAGAGCTCCCGAGTGCRCGTGGGATGTGGGGTCCGGGATGAACCCCGGCTGTGCCACGCATGGCTCCGGTGGCAGCTCCGTGAAGCTCCTTCGGGGCCAGTTTGCCCCCTGAGGGCTCCTTGTGGGGAGGGAAAGGAGGARGCACTTTTCTGGACTCTGCTTTTTCCAGTATCTTTGGGAAAGGAACGTTTTCCTGCTCCTTCACAGCGTTCCATTCCCTGTGCAGTGCGTGGCTACGGGACCTGCAGAAACAGGGCTCCTGCTGCTGTTTGAGAGCAGCCCGCACTCTCCRTCAGTGCCGGGTGAGGCCTCGGAGCCCCTTCCCATCCCCGCAGCGCCGGGCACTCACCAACGGCACCACGTTCACGCGGGAGCTGTTCCTCCTGCCCCCAACCTGGGGTCTGTCAGAGAGCAGAGCTGCTCTTTGGCACCTGTCCCAGCCTGGGGCCAGTGGAGCCCGTGTGGCCACGGCGTGGAATTGGCTCCTTTGGGGGGACAATGACTCTTCAGCTGCGCCCCCCCCCCCCCCCCCTTCCAGGAGCTTCCCTGGATATCCAGGTTACCAAGGATTTCCCTCCAGAGGAGCCGCTCTTGATGCTCCGAGGCCTGTTGGCATTTGGGGCCGTTCGCTCTTCCTCCTGGCAAGGCTGCGCATGGTGAGGCACCTGGGAAAGGAGAATTCCCGCTGTTTTTCCAGGTGCTCTTGCCGCTTCTGCAGGCTCCTGCGCACGTTGCTGTCCCCAGCTGGGGCTGGTGCTCCCTGCTGCCCCATTTCACTGTCCCCTGCTCTACGGCACAGCAGGTGGCCCTGTTATTTGTGGCCAGGTCAGCGGCTCCTTTCCCGGCTCCATCCGGGCCGGCAGCGGTGAAGGGAGCGAGGCTGGAGCCGGGATCGGGGCTCTTAGCTGCAGCCAGAGTTAACGCGGAGCGGCTCCATCCCAGGAGGCGGGAGGATTGATCTCGAGGCCGCGCGTGTCCCTGTCGCCGAGCCCGGAGTGGCTTCTCGGGCTGGGCTGCTGGCGTTGCAGCATTTGAGCGCATGGATGGGGACAACGGAACCCTGACCGCGTCCAGGGGCGGCCGGGTTCTCCACTTGCGATCCTTGTGTCCTTCATCCAAGAGTTTTCCCTGCCCCTGGCTGCAGCTTGAAGATGATATTTGCCCATGTCCAAGGCAGCATCACGGGCTCCCAGGATGGAGCTCCTGCTCCCAGAAATTCCGGAATCTGTCCTCCCTGAGGATTTATGGAGCACTGCTGAGCATGGAGCCAAGCTCCCACTGGTAGCATCTCCTGACCCTGGAGCAGGGAGTTGTAACACCCCATCCCTTAGCACCTTCCCAGAGAGGGATTTGGGAATGGAGTGCAGGAGGTGGAGCCGGATCCTGGTCTGTCCCTGAGCTTGGGATAGGACCTGGAGAAGCTCAAGGAGGTGTCAGAAGCCAGAGCTCTGGCACATGGAGGCATCCTGGATAACGCTCCGTGCTTCCCTCTCCCTCTCTCTTTTCTGGACTCCTGGGGAGACGGGAGGGAATAAGAAAAGGAGGGAGGGAGATGATGGGGATGCCGATGTTGGTTGCGGGCTCTGTCCCGCGGCGCGTTTCCCACTGCGTGTTTCCCGCTCGTCCTCGCTTGACTCGTTGACTCCCCGCGGGAGCAGCAGCGGGAGAGCCCGGAGAGCAGGAGGCCGCAGAGCCGGTGCCTGCTCCCGCRGGAGAGGCCGGGTCCCTCCAGCAGCGCGGGGCTCCTCGCTGGCCTCGCGGCTCCTGCAAAGGGCCCCGCTGTGCTTGGCACAGGCTGAAAGCGCCAGCAGGCTCCGAAGCCTCCGGGCCAGCATTTCCATGGAGACGAGGCCGGCGTTTCCGGAGGCTGCGCTGGGGCGCCGGGCGCCATCCCTGTCCCCCATGTCACTTAGCAGTGTCTCCTTGGTGGCTCTTCCTCCCTCGCATAGAAACGCTGTTGGCTCCGGGGTCCCTGTTGCTGGTGGGGAAAGAAGAGGGCCTTTRCATCCCGCCCAATCGAGAGGATTTTCACATTGGCCGTTGCCATGAGCTGGGCAGGCGGATCCAGTCTGTGAGGGACCGGTGAATGGAAATGCTGTGAAATGTGTCCCATCTTCCCCGGGAAGTGGCGGAGAGGTCCCGCGCTCCGTGAGACGGGAAGATACTTGACCAAAGCAGGGTCTCGTTCAGCGGGGCCTCTGTCCTCGCGAGCAGGACGGCGCTTTGTGGGGATTAGGTGCTGTTCCCCAGGACTGCAAGAACCAGATTCTGCAAACTGGCACCAGGGGGCACCTGTGAGGGCTCCCCGGTCCCGTGCGGATGGGCCGGGCATCTGCACCGGAGCTGGTGCCTCTTGCCCGCATGTGGGAGCCGCCGGGGTCGTCCCCACCGACTTTTGGGAGCTCCCCAAATCCATGGGAGCCGGGCACTGATGGGGTGTTTGCCACCSCTTGGACGGGTGCGTGGCTCGTGTTTCCTCAAGAAATAGGCACACTCTTGCCTGAGTCCTCCCATGGGCCGCACTGGGCACCCACGTGCTCTTCGGGCCTCTCTGTGTCGGTCTCTCGGCTTCCCATGGGCACCAGCTCCGCTCGCTGGGTGCCCTCGCGCTGGCATCTCGGCACTTCCTCATGCAGGTTTCCTGTCCCCGCTGTCAGCGAGTTCCAAAGGGGAAGAGCCCTGGGGATTTTCCATTCRCCCTTCCCTCCTGGTGCTGCTGGTTTCCCCTGGCCTTTCCAGCGGCTCTGCACAGGGAAAACAACCGYGGCGGTTTTGGCACCGTTAGTGCCGAGCGCGGCCGTCACGCAGGGCTCCTGTCTGGGCTTGCAAACAGTCCCGAGAGCTGCAGCTCTCTCTGGAAAAGAGACGTGCCGAGATCCCTTGCTGGGGGTTCTTATTTCCTGGGAGCTTTCCCAGAAGGATTATCCCGCTCTTGGTGGCGGGAAGTCCCCGGGCTCTGGCAGAGCCTGGGCTTGTGCCAGGAGCACACGGGAGCATCCACGGTCCCTTCCTTGCAGGACAGACCCGCAGAGCCAGGGTGGGACTTCCATGGGAGACCTCCTGTGCCAAGCCCCATGTTCCCATGGGAATACCAGCGCTTGGGCAGGGTAGTCAGCGGCTTTCCRAGCACCCCTTTGCTCCAGGTCTGAGATCCAGGTTCTCCTCTGGGTGTTGGCGCAATCCCTGACGCAGGTGCTGGCTCATTGGGAGGTGCGAGGCCGGGCCGGCCAAGCCCGCCTTGTTCCTGGGAAGCTGCTTCTGGAGGCGCCGGGGATGGCAGCACAAACCGTGGGACCGTGACCCGCGGGAATGGGGCTCGCTCTGAGTCACCAGGACGTAACATGTGGCCTGGCTCCCATAGGGGTTGGATGATCTGGGGGTTCGGGACTGCAGGGATTTCCCGGGGACCAACCTGCATCGTGATTTGGAAGCTCATGGAGCCTGACTTGAACCCGCGCGTCCCGTTTGCCTGGGAGCCCTCTCTGCTCTGGTGGCTGCAGCTTTGCCYGGTTTCCAGTTCAAGGTTGTGTATGTGGTTGGTTTGTCCCTGCCTGGTCTCGCTCCGGACTCGTGCCCGAACTCCAGCGGCCACGTTGCTGCGGACGAGCGGTGCCGCGGCCTGGGTCTTGCTGCCATCCTGTGCCCGGGCACTTTGGGAAGTCAGGATCCCTGCGGCGTCCCCAACCCTCTCCTGTTCCCTGGCTCCACTGGGCCAGCCTGAAGGGGCTGTTGCGAGGGCAGAAGCTCCTGGTTTTGAGGCCCATGGAGGCTTTTTGTGGACCTGGGGTTAAACGTCCTAGCCCTGGCAGGGGCTCTGCCTTAGTGTCCTCGTCTACGCTGTTCCTCTTCTGCCTCCTCCACAGAGGGCAATTTGGGGCATTTTCCCCCCGTTACCCCTGCTGTGTCCGTGCACCCGGTGAGGTGGGACATGAGCAAGGGAGGGGTGGACCCTGTCCTGCAGGGACACGGGTGTGGGTGACATCCCTGTGCCCCTCACACCACCCCTCTCCCATCACTGTGGGAACGATACATCCTGCAGCAATCCCCCTCTAGCCCCTCGCTGCTCCCCGGGCACAGGAATCCACCCGAGAGCCCAAATACCTGCCCGGTCCCTGCTYGCAGCGGCGCCGCAGCCTCATGGTGCTCACGGCATGCGGATTATCCACGGTGCGGGTTGCACAGGGCGGGAGGTGTTTCCCCTGGCGCTGCAAAGCCGGGCGGGAAGGGCGGGAACGGGATCGCTCCGGCTAGGAACGCTCGTGCTCCATCCAGCCCCGGGGGCTGCAGGGCAGGGAGGCTGCGTGCGAGGAGGGGCGGCCAGGGCCGTGCGTGGGGCCGTGCGGGCGCACGCGCAGCCCCGCCGTGCAGCCCCTCACCGCGCTTTGATTTGCGAGGAAGGAAACGAGCCGCCTCGGAGCAGCGGGGGCGGCGGCTGCCGGCGGGATGCGCCGGGAACGCTGAGCGGCGGGAGCTGCGTGTGGAGCTGGAGCCGTGGCGGGAGCTGTGTGCGGAGACGGAGCCGCGGCGGGATGAGCAGCCCCTCGGCACCGGGGAAGATGGAGGCGAAACCTTTGTTCAACGTGCAGAAGGCTCTGGTGCAGCCCGTGCAGATGTGCATGCTGGACATCCCGCTGAGCGTGCAGGACGACGACGTGAGCCGGGGCGCGGCGGGCGCGCGGGAGCTCGTGCTGGAGCCGAGGGGAGCGCGGCCGGGGGAGCCATGGGGGCGGCTGCAGGGCTGGGTCCTCCGCATCACCTGGGCTGCCCTGCAGCAACACAGAGGCTGCTCYACGGGGTGAAGCCCCCCTTGCAGAGGTGCCTTGGGGTGAGGGCTGCCCCGCGGGGGCTCCTGCTGCCGCCCCAGCTCTGCCCCCTGCAGAAATGCCCTGTGAATGGGCATAGCCCTCTGCAATAGCCCACAAGAGGGGTGAGGGGCTTGCGGGTGGTGCCCAGGCTGGGTACCTAGCGCTCCGGTGGTGCAGGGGKTTGGATACGATCCGCGTTCAGTTGAAATCTGGGGCAACCCCCTATTGAGAGCAGGGGAAGCYCCTGCTCCTGCTGTGTGTGCCGGGCGCCTGCACAGTCACTGCAGGGGGCTGAAACATGGATTTCCTTCATGGTGGCAGTCCCTGCATCGCGCTAAGTGCTGAGTGCCTTTGCTGCCGTGTCTGCGTGCAGGGAGCTGAAATTCCAAACAGGGAGCTGAGCCGGTGTCCCCGAGGAGCGGGATTCCTGCCGGGGGTGTGTCGGTGCCTGCTCCGCGGGCGGCTCCGCAGGGAACGGCGCCGTCCCGGGAGCCTCCCTGTGTGAGGCAGCCTGGCTGGGACCCACTCCCAGCCCCACGGCGGCCGTGTCGGTACCTGAGTCCCGCTTCCCTCATCCTGGTGYTTCCCAGCACCTTTATAGGGGCGCTGGGAGCTTCCCAGTTCCCCAGGACCTGGCCCAAGCATCGGTAGCTTCTTTATTCCGCTTTGCCTCGCTGTGAGGAGCGGGTTTGCTCTGCTGCAAGGCACCCGTTCCTCGGCAGAGGAATCTGCCACTGGGTTTCCCTGCAGCTCCAGGGGTGGCACCAAGGGGACCTCCGGATTTGCCCGACATGGGTGGAGGTTTCTCGGGGAGCAGAGCCCGGGCAGGTGTCCRTGCCCATGCGGGAGGGGATGGGAACGGTCGCCACTTCCCACCCGTSCTGCTGGCTCCGTTGCAGAAGGGAGAATTCATTTTTAGTGGTTGTGACTGTGTTACAGGTTGGATTGCTGGTGTTTTTGAATGCTCCTATGAACCTGTCCAGATCTGTTTGGTCTCCGCGGAMGCGGAGGCCATCGGGACGTCCMGTTGGCAGGACGTCCCCGGCACTCRCGTCTCCCTGGGCTGTTTGCTCCTTCGTGCAGGGTGGAAAGGGTCAGYGTGTCCTACGGGAAACTGGAGCGCTGCAGGATTGCCCTGGGCGTTCARGCTTCCCTGGCATCCTCATGAGCATCTACCCAATGCACAGGGCCCTGTGGGTGCCCAAGGGAGCTCTGCTTGATGAGGGTCTCCCTTTCCRAGAGCAGAAATTGGCCCGAGGAGGGAAGAGCCTCCTATGCACTGCACTCGTCCCATTGGAAGCGGGACACAGYGCGGGAGCCGCTCCGCAGGGATAACACGGACCATGTGTATGGAAAGGGCTGGGGTTGCGGCGAGGCGGGCAGGTTCCCAGGCTGAGTCACCCGCTTGGCTGCRATTCCTCCTGCTCTTTCCTGAGAAACTTGGGACAAGTCGATGCGTCTGCAGCCCGGACCAGCCCCGGCGCCTCCAGAGAGCAACGTGGGACCGGCCGTGGCTCTGGAGCCCTCAGCTGTGTTTCCCTAATGCGGATCCTGTTTGTTTTTTGGGAAAGAAGTCAGGCGAGTGTGACYCGTCTCCCTTGGGAAGCTGCTGTGCAAACTGCAGCCATGGCCAAAGGGCAGAGGGAGACGTGGTGGGGAGAGCTGGAGGTGCTCGTGAGGAGCGGGAACGTCTGCAGGGAGCAGGTGGGAGAATACAAATGCAACCTCGGGTAGGGACAGGGCCGGGACACGGAGGGGGAACGTGGAAGTGGTGGGAGCTGAAGGGCAGTGCGGGGTGGAAGCAGCCGCGGGGATCCTGTCGGCCTCCGTCGCTCCTTGGTCATCCCTGTGGGAAGCTCTTGCTTTCCCAGCGGGCCTTCCTTGCGCCCCGGCTGCCCTCTCTGCGCGTGGCCTTCCCGGGGACCTGGCCTTGCAGGAGGGCCAGGGAGGCAGGGGCTGCCGGGCCTGGGCTGCTCCTCCGGCTCCTCTTCTGGTGCTCACGAGCACTTGCAGATGCTGGGGGCAGAGCGGGACCCCTCCGGGGACAGCGGAGGTTGACGATGACAGTGTCCATGTTCTGGGACGCCACGTGCGTCGCGCAGAGCGGGGCTCCCGTGGTGCTGCCACTGCCTCCGCTTCCCAGTGCAGCCGAAGCAGTCGCCTCGTTTCCCGGGGCTGCTCGTGCAGTTATGGGCCGGCGTTTCCAGCRCCTCCCTAAGGAGAGAGCAACAGTTTCTGTGCCTGGGAGATGGGAAATCGATGACTGGGCCCTTGCAGGGGATGTAGCGGCTTTTAGTGGCCTCTCGGGCAGTTCCCTYGGGATGGAGCTTGACGGCGTTTGGCTTTGGCAGCTTTATCGGCAATATCCACCCGGGGAGCCGGAGCCACAGGGAGGGAGGAGGCAGCGGGTCCTGCGGAGCCGCATGGGGGRACCCGGACGTATCCTCCTGCCTGGCCGGACACCCTGGGCTCCGGGTGTCACTGGGCATCCCTAGCGGATGCTCCGCGTTGCAGAGCCCCTCAGTGCACGAGCGTGACCCTGGATGCAACGCGGGGAAGGGCAGGGAAGGAGCAGAAGTGGTCGGGTGGGGACGGAGGTGTCAGGACAGACCCGGGCCCTGTCACAGGACGCTTTTCCGGCGCCCCGGGCGGTCTCTCCCTGCACCGTCCTCCCCGTGCAGCAGACTCCACTTCAAAGCGCTTAGCAAATATTTCCCACTCCAGCRGGCTAATTAGTTAAATTACATTTCACATGCTAATTTATTCCTCTAATATTATTTTTCCCCCCTGCGTACTGGAACCTGGGAGAAGATAAAAGCTTGGTTTGACCCCAGCACCGGGCACGGCGGAGCGGGACACGGGAAGGAGCGATTCGCTCCCGGTTTGTTCCCTGCCGCGCTCCCGATTCCAGTTCAGTCCAAGGGCTTTAGCTGTGACTCGGCCACCTTGGGCACCCATTATCCTCTGGGCACAGAGGGGAAACTTTCCCCGTCAGCCCTAACGAACTGCTGATTCCCACCTTAGCTGCCACTCTCTACAGTGCTGGTGTCGCCTCGCACAAACGTGGGCTCATTAATCCGGTCGAGGCGGGAATGCTGGGAGGGGAACGGAACCTGCTGGCACCGGGAACCTGATCCGCTCCTCCGTGAGGACCCATCTCCCTATTTATGGCCCTGTGGCGCAGGGGAGGCCAGGGGAGCCCTTGTCCCACGGAGGAGGTGGTAGCGCGAAGCGGCCTTTGGAAGCAGGGCGGGAATGCGGGACGGTGCATCTGAAATGCGGCACCTCCGGGCAGGACTGGGGTGCGCGAGGCCGGATGAGATTTGTGGCTCCAGCCCCTCGCTTTGCTCGTGGGACCTGCRGGGTTTAGCCCTGCGGAGGGTTGAGCTCTGCTCTGGGAAACGTCCTGGTGCCTCGAACAGGACCGAGTGGCACGAGGCAGCCCGAGCCAATACCGGGGAGCCGGTGGCCGCAGAACGCCAAGAGTCAGAGACTCCTCGTGTTTGTATCAAAGGCTGCTCCTCTTCCACTGCCTCCGCAGGGTAGGTGTTACCGGGAGGGAGGAGCCGGGACTGCTTCCCGGCYGGCCGCAATGGGAAGCAGCACGTCCCTCCGTGCCAGCAGAGCCGCTGGGGCCGTTTGTCATCCACATGTTTACTGCTGGCCCAGCTGCTTCAGCTGGTGCTCGCGAGGCTTCCGCTGGGCCCCTCCGYGTCCCCAGGGCTCTTGGCATGAGGGGATCCCTGATCCCGTCTTGGCGACAGTCCCCATCTGCCCCGCGCCCTCCGGGCCAGGCGCGGGAGCTCCGGGTGACAGCTGCAGGATGAGGCCCYGGAGCGGGAGCCGGAGGGCGCCAGGCTCCGGGCGGCAGCTGGACGCGGTCGCGGCAGCGGGAAGAGCCGCAGAGCCCTGGCCCTTTCCCCCCGAGTTTGGCAGYGCTCTCGTGGATAATTAAGTCAATACAGAAATGATGCAACTGGATGGTTGAGCAGAGAGAGAGGGAGAAGGAATCTTGTAGAGGCCCCCAAACATCTGTAGGATGAGTTCGTGTATTATTAGACACTAGAAAATCCACGTGGGAGCAGCTTCTTACAAACACGCTAACCACAAAAACATCTTCGGTCTCGGTTCGTGCGGTCTCGGGCACGGAGTGCGCCGCCGTCGGAAGGGAGTGTCGGTGCTCGTGGGGTGACCTCCTTAATCTGAAGAAAACTGGAATTCTTCAGCGCTGTGGTTCCCGGAGCCAAGGATTTAAGGAAAAAAACAGCATAAATCACGAGACAGGAGGCAGGGGCCGGGGCGGCCGGCGGCGCTCGCGTGCCGCGGCGTTTGGAGCCGCGCTGCTGCTCCGTGCCCAAACCAGCATGAGAAGCCRTGCTGGCCGCGCAGGAAGAGCTTCCCCTTCCCAAACAATGCCGAGCGGAAAGCTTTAAAGTGCCCAGGACCCAGAGGGAAATCGCGTGTGTTTGTTTGAACATCCGTTGTCCGCGTGGCTGACGAGACCTGGGGGCGCGGGCAGGCGCGGGCCGTTCTTAGCGCCTCCTCGTCGCCGTTGGCGGTGGCTTCGGCGCTGGCCGGGGCATCTTTCCCCTTCCCGCGCCYGCCGGGCTCCGTGCTGGCCTCCCCGTGCGGACGTCACTGGGATGCCCGTGTGCAGGCTGCGCACGTAGGAGGCGTTTGCAAACCTGGTGCAGGCAGAGGGCGGTCTGGGCCAAAACGACCCGGCGCGGGCCGTGCCGATGGGCCCGTGTGGAGGAAGCCTGGAAGTGCTGGTGCTGTTGCGGTCCCTGCGGCCGTGTGCCATGGTGCTTCCCTCCTCTCCCAGCTCTTTGCTTGGAATGACGTTGCCTTTCCCGTCTCTCGGAGCCTGGCAGGGGGGGTCTCGCTCCAGCTCAGGGCAGCTTTCCGGGGGTTTCCGCCTGCCTTTCTGCCGTGCCCACATTTTGCTGAGTCCTTGCCCTGGTGCTTGTCCAGCTAAAGCAGATGTAGAGCCGATGCTGGGRCATCCCTCTCCGTATCCCACATTAACACTGTTTGTGTGGATTTCTTATTTTAAGCCTCCTCTGTTGTTTTCTCATGGTATTGATGCTATACATGCCACGCGCCATCCTGCTGCTTCACTTCATGCTGGGATCTGATCCTTAAAACTTTTCCGTGTGGATTTAGGGGTGCAGCTCGGCAGCCTGCAGCCCCTSTCAGCTCCACGCTCCAACTTTGGGGTTTTGGAATAAGCAGCGCTCGGACACGGGTGACACCCGGTACCTGCCGTGGGAGCCGGGAGGGACAGCGGGAGCCTGACGGATGGCCCAGGGCAATGGCAGGGATGAGTTGTCCTCCGCCTCGTGCCGCGTCCTGCCCTTCCCAACGGGAAAGGTGGGAGCAGGGCTAGGAAGCGCACAGGGCCAGAGGTGGCCGCGGTGCCCGATTCCAAGCCGCCTCCCTTGGGGGCTTCCCGCTCGATCGGGAGCTGGCGCCTCTCGTTTCCGAGGTTCTCCTTTTACACGATTCAGCTAAATGTGTCGTYGTGGCCGGCTGCTGTCGCTGGAGAAACGGACTCCCTGCCCTTGGATGCGGTCGGGAGAGGGGAACGGAGCTGATCCTCACCTCCAAGCAGGTACTCTGTTATTGSTCTGCAGTACTGTAGTATTGCTGTGCAATAATACACACCTTTGGGGGCTGCACCCGTCCCCTTCTCCACCTGCAGGTGTTTGTGGCCTCAGTGCTCCTGCAAAAGACCCTTCCCCGCCCAGGTGGCAACGCGTTGCAGCAGCTTCCTGAGCACCTGGGAGAACTAAAGGGCTCCACGCCAATTGCTAAGCAACGCAGAGCAATGTTTTTCCTGTTTTTTTCTTTGGGTTGCAGTCACCTTTCGCGGTGCTTGGTAAAAGAGACGGCCCTTTCAAACCCTCGTGCAGAGAGGGGCTGGTGAGGTGGAAGCGGCTGGGGGAGACGGGCAGCTCGAGCAGCGGTGACGAGCAGCGTCTCCGGGGACGTGGCAGAGCCTGAAATCGGCACCGGCCTTTGCTATGGGGCAGCAAAACCAGCTGGGCCTTTGGTTGTCCCCTTGAACTGCAACCTGGGGACRAACACCAGGGCCAAGTGGGTGGTGGAAGAAGGGGGATGGACAGACGTTCCTGTGAGCTCGTTATCCGCAGGGCTCGTGCCGTGTGTGCCGGCAAGGCCGAACCTGGCAGCCCACGAGCAAACCTGGGGATCAAAAGTGTGGGTGCAGATTGTGCCAACCGGAGCACGGATGTGATTTTCCCCTCATAGACCAAGATTTCCAAGTTTTGAGTTTTTCCCTGGTCYGGGCATGGAAGAAGAGGTCGTGCTGGTTATTTTGGTTATCAGCTTTTCTATAACCAAGTCTTTCAGCTGAGCAAGGCAGCGGCAGTGGAAAGTTCCTTGCCTCGAAAGCTGAATATCCACAAAGTTCTGCTATAGGGCTCTGCACAAGCAGCCTCAGCAGCCCGACCAGCAGCTCCCAGTCCCCGCGGCTCCGGCGCCTTCCCGAGCAGCGGGCCAAGGGCTTCCCCGGCCCTACAATGGCAGGAAGCGCCGCCGCCTCCCCCTCCAAGCGAGCACCGGCGCAGGGCGCGGCAGTGGCTTCCGCAGCCCCGCGCAGAGCCCGGACGAGGTCGAGACCCCCCAAAGCGCCGCCGAGGGTGGGGACTTGGGTCTGCGGTCACTTGTGTCCCCCTGGGAGCTGGTGGGGCTGGAGGAGGGGGCTTCGTCACGGCGCTGTCCCCTGGCGGTGGCAGTGACACTGTCCCCGCGTGCTGGGGGACAAGCTCTGCGATCCCCAGGTGCTCCGACCCTGTGGGTCTRTGCGTGCTCAGCCCACGCGAGGGGGTTCCCGGCGCTCACCCGCCTTCCTGCGCCCCGTGTAGTCGATGGGGCATTTGCAGCTGGCGTCGATGCGAAATGCCCCGCGTGTCGTGGGGAGCTTTTTCTGCATTGCTGAGTTGAAAATGACGCTTTTCTTAATGAGGCCCACAGACATTAATTGTTCTCATAAATGAGCTCCTGGAGTTGTGCATGTGTATGAAGTAATGGTGCTTTTAGGTATTTTCTGCACCATCGCAGTTGTGGAAGAGAAACCCAAAAACGGGATCCACGGGTTCACTTTCAGCTCTTGCTGAAAAGCAAGCAAGGAGCCCCGAGAAGTTATTTGTGTTAATCTTGTGATTTGGAAGAGGTTGCCGCGTGTTTGGGGTTGGCTGTGGGAGCAAACATCCCGACCGCGGGTCCTGACCCCACTTGGAGTGTTTGGCTTTTTGGACCCAGGAGAGGGGAAAGGAAACGGGCTATTTTTAAACCCTTGCATTCGGCTTCCTGCTTTATATGATTTATTATCCATTATCAGAAGTGTTTCTCCCCTGAGCTTGTCTTGAGTGGTCAACAAAGGGAGCGGGGAAAATTACCCGTCACATGGAGCTGCATCTCACAGCAGAGGTCAAACAAAACCGGGGTGTTTGCTAGGAGTTTTGCCAGCTGCAAATGGTCAGGGCTTTTATACGATGTGCAGGGGGTAGTGCCAAGCTGGCCCCGTTGTGGGCTGTAATTTCATTGCCCAGAGYGCTGAGCCTGGAGGGAAGGCGGCCTCTGTCCCGAAGGCCTCGGCGTCCGGGCAGGGAGCCGGTTTTGTTGGGAAATCAGGTGTTTTTTGCGCTGCTGAGTTGCGCGGGGCGGGCTCCGCTCCTCGTGGATCTCGTCGTGCCGTTCCCAGCGCGTCCCGGGGGCCGGACACGCCGTGGGCTGCTCCTGCCGCGGACGCCGAGCCGGGCGCGCTGCCGTCCTCGCGGCCTTGCCCGGAGCGGGAGCCGTGGGCCCCGGGGCTGTTTCGGCCGTGCGAGAGTGGAGGCGTCGGGCCCGGTTTTGGTGCTGTCAGCAGCAGCCGCCGGCCCCGCGCGGGGGTTTCTCGTGGAGGAGGAGGAGGAGGAGGAGGAAGGCCGGGGCGGCGCAGCGTGGAGGAGCGCGCGTCTCCGCTTCCACCAGCGTCGCGGGGCATCTGCTTGCGGCTTCGGAGCCTCCTCCGCGTGGCAGCCGCCCCCCTCGCGCCCTGCCCCCGTCGTGAGTGCCCCGAGCCCGCGGGGGCYTCGGGCACGTCCCTCGCGCTGCCTCTGCGACACCCGAAACCTCCCGCGGGGAGCGGGGGCCGGAGCGGGGTGGTGGCCGGGGAAGAGGGGGGGGACTCGCGGGGGCCGGGCCGGGCCGCTCCCCCGCGGGCGGAGGCAGAGGAGGAGGCGGAGGAAGAGGAGGAGGAGGAGGCGGGGGCGGGGGCAGCGGCGCTCCAGCAGCGCTCGGCGGCGGCCGCGCTGCCTCCGGGGCCGGTGTCCGCCGCGCGGGCAGGGGGGTGAGCCGCCCCCGCGGCATGGTGAGCCGCCCCCGCGGCGCCCCGCGCCATGTCCCGCCGCCCGCCGCGATGTTCGAGGGCGGCCGGCGGGCGCGGAGCCTCTGGGGCGGCGTGAGGCTGGAGGTGGGCGGCGAGCGCGGCCCCGTGGTGCTCAGCAGCTTCACGCAGCTCGACCCCGACCTGCCGCCGCTGGAGGTGAGCGCGGCCCGGGCCCGGCCGCTGCCCGCGGGGCTGCTGCGCGCTCGAGTTGGGTCCTTTGCTCCTCGCCGCCCGTCGCGCTGTCGTGGGCGGCGGGCAGGGAGCCAGCGCGGGGGGGCAGGGGCAGGTCGCTGGAATCGGCGCCTTTTCATGGCTTGTTTGAGGCTCCCGCTCGCGGCTGCCGGTTGGGGCTGGTAAAGGTGAAAGGCTGATCCCAAGGAGCCCCCCGAGCATCCTCGGGGGGGGGCTGTGGGCGCCGAGGGGGCTCTGCCAGGGGATGCACAATGTCGGGGATCCTCTGGACTCYGCGCCGGGTGCTCCAGTCCCGGACCGGCCTCCGGGTCTTGCTCCAAGCAGCTGGTCGATTCCGAGTGGGGAATGGGCACCCGGGATACTCTGACTCAGAGCTGTGGGTTCTTTCCTGGCAATCCTCCGAGCGCCAGGAATGTCATYGGTGCTGAGCAAACCCGGTGTGAGGAGACGTGCAAGGGAGTTCTGGCATGGGGAGCGGGTGCTTTCCGAGCGGCGCCGGAGCCGCACGCGGCGTCGCATGGGTTAACGCCGCACAGCCAGCAGCAAGTCTGGTTTTGTTGGGATTTGGAGCCAGCTGCAGATGTGCGTCCCCGCGCCGGCTACTTCTCGCAGGGGGGAATCGCTGCTAAATCCTTCTGAGTTACCGCGCCAATATTGGGCAGCAGAGGCAGCGCTTTAACGGGTGTTTTAATCTTTCTCCTGCTGCAAACTGCTCTGCCCYGTACCCCGCAGCGGAAGGTCGTGGTCAGCCCCGGACGGGAGGGGATCGTGTCGGGCGGCGGCCGCGCGGGCTCTGYGGAGCTGCCCCCCTCCCGGGGCTGGGCGTGCGGAGCTGCTTCGGAGCTCGTCATCTGGATCTTGTTATGTCTGGCAGGAAGTGCAGCCTCTGCATCCCCCGGCGCTCCGGGAGGCTGCGGGGCCGCGCGCTTGGCAGCGAGTGCGGGGAGCGGGGGGGGAGCGGGGGCCGCGGGCCGCTCTGCTCCTCGGCCCCTGCACGGAGGAGGCCGAGGGTTGGAGGCATCCTGAGAAATGAGGGCTGCAGAGGGGCTCGGAGCTGGCAGGGAGCGGGTTTGGGCCCCTGGTTGGCACCACGCTGCCCCCACTCATCGGAGGGGCCGGCGGAGTGAGTGTGCAGAGGAGACTCTGTCGCCAGCCTTGGAGCTTCGGGATGCTGCGAAGGCTGCAGGCCCCGTGAAGGCTCCCTGAAAGGAGCGCGTTGTTGTGGCGGGCGCCCTGGCACCGGCCTCGCGGGGCTGCACTCCCAGCGAGAAGCCACCCGGGAGGAGGAGGAGGAGGAGGAGGAGGCAGCTGGTCTGGATAGGAAAGCCCTGGCAGCCGGTTGGCGTCTCCCTGAGCTCCCTTCCCAGCCTTGCTCCGAGCACCCCAGGGTGCCAAACCCCCATCCCTGGTGAGAGCCGGGGCTGCGGCTGCCTCGTCCTCGCTTGGATTCGCCCGCGTGTGAGCGGTGCCTCCACCAGCACCCACTTCCGCAGGGAATACCGGGCCGAGGGCCACCAGGAGCTGTTCCTGGTGCAGCCGTGCCAGCCTGCATCCCACTGGGACCAGGAATCCCTGGAAAGTTGCCCGTGGGTTATGGGCAATATGTGTCACCTCGTCCTTGGTGCCCCAGCCGGGTGCCTGCGGGTGCCTGCAGAGGGTCGGTCACCTCGTCCCATGGCAGCGCTGCCGGTGCCACCTCCTCCTCGGTGCCCTCRGAGCCGCGTGTCACTGAGGGCTCTTGCACCCAGAGCCCTTCACGATCACRCGATGACTTTAGCAGCGCCGAGGAGACCGTTTAAACCAGAGCGACGGTCTGAAGCGATCGGCCGAGGCGCTTTGCAAACCTCTGCTTTGACCTTCCTGGTTCAAATCCTGCTCGAACTGGTGACAAGCAGCAATTGTCCTGGTCCAGCATCTGCAGAATGAGTCTGGGAGTTCTCGCTGGTCAGTAAACACGACTGCAGATGACACGGGCAGAAACTGTCATGCGACTCGCTGAGCTTCTGGCCCAGCCGGCAGGGCCGACGCGGAGCAGAGCCGTCCGTATTGCTGCTATTGTGGCCGGATTTGTTTTCTGAACAATTAAGAGACTCTCAGCTGCTAAACGCATCCTTGAAAGCTTGAATTACTCAGCCCAGATGCTTTGGAGGTCAGTGCTTATTCTTTATAGCTGGGAATGAGGCGAAGGAGGGACAAAGATACCTCTTAAAAGCCATTTTCTCGGCGCTTCCTATGGCGCGCCCGGAGGAAGAGCCTTTTCTCTCAGCACGCTGCCCTCGGCGTGAGACACCCCTCGCAATTCGCGAGATGAGCATCGTCTGCTGGTATTTCTGGGGTGGGGATCTACCTCCTGGCTCCCTTCCAGGGGCTCCGGGAGGCCGCGGCAGGCCCAGATGCTGGTTGCTGGTGGCCGCTGCGGTGCGGGAACAGCGGCGGGGGGAAGGATGTTTTATTATTGTTTGATATGTTCGAGAGAAGCCGGAGAGAGGTTTCTAAGTGTGTTTGTGCACGGATCGCGTTACGYGGCCATGGCCCCGCCGCGTTTCTCCGGGGCCCAGATCTCGCGGAGGTTTTAGAGGATTTAGCACCAGGCCAGAAAGTGAAATCTTCTGTTTATCYGTGTGAAGAGGGACCCTCCCAGCCAGGCCACCCGCACGGGGCTTTTCCCCCCGGGAGCCGCATGGGAGAGGAAGGAGGTCCCGTGTGGGCMCACAGGTGCTCCGGGCTCCCCCGTTCAGCCACCCAGAGGAGATGATGGGGCAGGGGGCAACTGACCGCAGCGTGGTGGYTGCCTCTATCCTGGGCACTCATCCTTGTCCCAAGTTGGGGCTTTCCATTGGAAAATGGGGGCCAAATCCCATCTGGCTGGGCTTGGGTCTCACTGTTGTGGTGCTGGGGGGGGGGTTCAGTTGTTGCCCTCCGGCGATGGGAGCTGGAGGCTGGAGAAGAGCCCGTTCTGTGGAGGGAGCCCCGTGGTGGAGCCCGGTGCAGACAGGGCTCTGCCACCAGCCGCTTCCCCATTGCCCTGTCCAGCTCCCGGTGCCAGTCGCTGTGTCCCCCCGGGGCCCTGTCATTGAAGGAGCGAAGATGTCATTGAAGGAGCAAGGAGCTTATTTAGGTCACCGAGACCACATGTGAAGCCTGGGCATGCCCTGCTTGCGCTTCCTCTCRCCCTGTTACCTTCCCAGTGGCTGTTTACGGAGCGCCCGCGTTCCTCGTGTTTCAGTACGTATTTGCAGGGCTGTCTCGGGTCTCAAATATTCCTCCATCTCCCACGGACCCAGCAAGAGGGGGGAAAAAATGCCGTTGCTAAGGAACGGGATTTAGCTACAATGCCGGCCGAGCCGCCGCGCGGAGGGGGGTGCCTCTGCCAGCGGATCCGCCCGGGGGGGCGGAATTCCAGCGCCCGGCATCCCGGGCCCTGCTCCCGCGGTGCCTGCGAGGCCTGGGGGTCGGGACTCGGGCGATGGCGCTCGGCCTCCCGTGTTGATTGATCGTGTTTATCCACTGCTGCTAACGTGCGCAGGCTGGAGCAGACCYGAAGGGAGCGTCCGTGGCCCGTCCGAAGGGCACCCGGGGAGCCGTGGGACCCGTGTTGGACGATGGTCCCGGTGCGAGGGCCGTGGTGCCCAGTATGGCCCAGCTCCACGCGCCATAGGAGCCCGCAGAGCTAGGATGGGAACTTAGACTTTGCTCCGTCAGGGAGGAGAGAGCCCAAACAGCAGCAYGAGCACGGCAGCAATCCCGACCCACCGCCTCGTGCTTGGAGCCRTCACAGGAATGAAGGGAAAGGAGGCCCAAGCGCGAGGTCTGGGTGGAGATTTCGGTGCCCTCGCTCCCTTCCTCCGCAGAGGGAGAGATGGGGGAGAGAATGGGAGCTTGGGGGGAGATGCATGAGACACCGCGAGGCTCCTGGCACCAAAAGGTGTTTGGTTGTGAGCAGAGCGGATTGCACAGGACGGGCGGCGGAGGCGATGCACGGGAACGCGGCCGCGGTGTTTTTAGCAGCATTCTTCCTCCGCTAACAGCGGGCAACGCGGYGCAGCCGAGGCCCTCGTGCAGACCCGCTCTCCACACTTCTGCTGCCCGGCCAGGCAGAACTGCCCTGGCTGATGGAGCGGAACCACAGGCGCTTCCCCGCTCTGGGCTGTGGCTCGGGCGCCGTGCAGATGCCAAAGCCGCGATCTGCCCAGGTTCTGGCCCGGCATTGGTGCGGTCTGGCTCTATGTGTTGAGCAAAACTGTTGTTACTAGTTTGCATTTGATTTTTTTTTTTTTATGTCTGTTTTGGGATGGATGTTTGGGTCAAGCTGTGTTTGTGCTGGAGAGATCCCTCCCCTGTCGGCTGCAGCGTGACCGCGTTGCTGCTCGTCTCCCAGCGCCCGTTCCGCAGACGCCGTGGTTTGCCGGGATATAAGTCCCGCTCCCGCGTGACTCAGAGCATCGCTATGGCTCAGCACAGCGCTCCTGCGGGGGGGAGGATCCCATGGGATTCATCCCTCGCAGTGGGGGCTTCCTGTGGAGTTTACCGCATTCCTCCACTGCACTGGGCTCCAGAGGATGGTGCTGTCCCGGCCGGGGCCGCATCGCGTTACTGAGCGGGACGGGGACCTCGGAGCAGCAGCGCGGGGCCTCGTGGGGCAGCGGGCGCCCGGAGAGCCGCTCGTGGGCGGCAGGAGCGGCTGAGTCAGCGCGCGGGGACGCGGCCGCYCGCCACGGAGGGAACGGCCCTGCATCAAATCCTGGTCTCTGGCGTCCCCAGAGAGCACTGAATTGCACCAGGTGTCATTATGGGATCGAGGTGTGGGGGGACATCCTGTGCCCCCAAAATCCTGCGCCCCGTGGGCCGCTGCCCGCTGTCTCCCRTGGCTCCCCCAGGCCTTGGGATGTTGTTACTGAGTGGCTGCCCGGGAATTCCCGCTGGGTTGGTGCTGGCACCGGCTGCGCCCGGTCGTGTCCCTGGGACACCCTGCCGTGTTGCTGTCCACGTGTGCAGACCCAGCAGGGTCCGGGGCGCACGTGCAGCCCCTGCACGGCAGCTTGGTGCTGTTCTTTCCTCCCCAAAGGTGCCAACTTCAGCTCTCCTGTAGCTTCAGCTGTGGAAATGGGGCAGCTCCTCCCCTTGCAGCCCCCCAGGTGGTGCTTGGTGATTCCCTCTCTTCACCCACTCACGTGGCACCTAGCACCTTGTTGGCACCTGCTTAGGGAATGCCAGGAAGAGGAGATTTCCCTGATTGCAGGGAGATTTCCCTAATTGCGAGATAGCAGCACTGACTCCTCCTGCTCCACAGAGCCTGGAGGCACCCGGGGAAGGGAACRGAACCATCCGTGAGGAACATCTTGCCCGCCGGCATCCCCAAAGCCCTTCCTAGTGCGGAAATCAAGGTGAGGGCCGGGAAATCTATGGCTGGGAGCGCAGGGCAGCTGTGTCAGGAGGCCCTGGGACGAGCTAGGATGAGCGTGGCAACCTGAAAAGCGGGAAGGGCGACAAATGGAGGYGCCTGCGTCACGGGGGCCTGGCCGGGAGCCGGAGGGAGAGGGCCTGATGTGCGGACAAAGGCCACATTGATTCATCCCCACGCTGCCCTCCGCCTTTCCCGGCCTCAGCTCTTCATGGAGTCGCCTCGCACGGCCGGAGCCCTCGAGGGAAGGCTGGACAAGGGCTTTGCAGCAGGTGCAGGGCAAGAGGCSCCGCTTTGCCTGTGCTTAAGCCCTGCTGTAGTGAGCCCGGGTTGACGCGAGGCGGTGCCAGCCCGCATGAGGGCACGTTCTTTTCCCCGGGAAGTGGCAAGGATGCGCCCGGATGGAAATGGCCCCTTGCGGTTACCGCAAGCGGTGGCTCCTTGCGGCCAGGTGATGCTTCTGGGCAGAGCCCCCTTTTCCCGCACCCGTGGCCCGCGTGTACGGGGCTGCAGCGCCGGTGATGCCTCGGGAACCCCGGGGTGACGACAGGCGCCAGCATGTTGTCGATACTCTAATTTGTCCAGTGACACGTGGCTAAAAGCAGCGAGAGGAGCGTGGCAGGGGAGTATTTACTTGAGGCTGTGTCTCACTGAGGGTGTAGAGGCTTGACGTGGGGAGAGATGAGCTAAGCAGCGTGCAGACGCGAGGGTCRGGCATTGCTCCGGGGCAGCAACAGGCAAATCTCTGGCTTGTTTGTGTATGCAGAACACCAGAAACGTGCTGGTTACCCAGGGGAAGCCAAGCAGAAACTGCACGAGCGAACGTCCAAATTGGGCTGTGGGGTAGGTGAGCTCCAAGCACYGACCCCTGCGCATCCCTTTCCTGATATGTGCTCTGGTTCTTGCTGTGATGATGCAGGGTCCAGGGTTGYGATCAACAGAGCGATGATAAATCAGGTAGGCTCAAACTGCAAACTCTTCAGAAGCTGCCTTTGCATACGAGCAGTGCACTGCAGCTGGCGGGGGGGAAAAAGACATTTTTATTTTTGCACTTGCAACATTTCTTAGACTTCTGCYCCTTCTTAGTGCAAGCTGAGCTGACTGGAAGCGAGCTGCTCAATCTCGATTGACAGAGCAACATGTATTAATTTTTTATATGCCAGTTGTCACCGACCGTGTCCTTCTGGTTTCACTTCCAGTAATTACCCTCTGGGCTGYAGAGCAGTTTGTAGCCCAGCACTTGCTCTTTAACCGAGGGCCAGCTGCGTCCCTCGCAGCCAAGCGCGGTGCTGGGTAGGCGCGAGCGCCACGGAAGTGCACGCCGAAGCTGTCACGAACGCGGAGCCAAGAAACGTGGAGCAAGAGCTGGAACTGCTGTGTCGGCTGGATCCTTTTTCCATGAACTTAGAGAGGAAGCAAAACCTGCTGCACTCGAGTTTTCTCTTGCACTGGGGGGGCCTGCGCAGGGAGCCCTTCCTGGCACCTTCCCTTCCAGGAAGCCTCCGGGACGCCCYGCTCTGCGGCAACCCTTGGGCTGCTTTTTCACTTAGGATGCAAAACCTGAGAAGCGCTGATGGACTCTGTGTGCTCGGTGTGCAGGAACACGGGCTTTGGAGTAAATCCATCGCCTGTGGTTGGTGTCTTTGGTGCCRTCACGTGCAGGTGTCATTGCCTCTATACTAAGGAGCCCGCCTGAGTCCTTCGGCTTCCTTTGGAGTTGGTGGGGTCCAAGTGGACAAAAAGCACTTCAGAATATCCTTGACTCATAATTTCCTGAGTGCAAAATCAGCGGAAAAGCTTTTCCGTGCGGTGCAGCCCTCAGCTTTCCGTGGAAGTGAACCCAGCGGAGCGGGGCGCGAATCCAGCGTACGTGCCCTGCCTGCTCGCAGGAGCTAAGAGGCTTAGGCCCTGATCCTCTCCGCAGCCCCTGGACAGCCGCAGGACCCTGTGGGAACCGCTCTGTGCTCRTGGAGCGGCCCATGGTGCTGAGACCCGCCTGAGGCGGAGCGGGAGCGGAGCGCGTCGGGAAGCGCTGGCTGCGGAGCTAAGCAGCTCATGGGCGAGAATGGGCTCCTGGCTGTCACTGTAGCCTGGCAAACACACCCTCATTTCACGGTGGATTTAAGTTTAGCTTATGGCCCTTTTTCTCTTCTTTGCCTGGTTCTCCCCATGGAGGTATTTTTTTTTTTAAGGGCCCTTGGAATCGGTCCTGCTCTGCAAGGGCTCCGAGGCAGGAAGGGAGGTAGAGGCTGTCTGGAGGTAGAGGGAAAAAAGGAAAAAAAAAAGAGGAAAAAAAGCAAGAAGAGCGGATGTGTCCGTGCGTGTGTCCGACGTCCCGGTGCTGCCGTGACCGAGCTCCCTGAGCCCTGAAAGCAGCCTGCAGCCGGGGTCAGGAGCAYGGGGCTGCTCCACCCGGCCTGCCTGCACCACGGGGACCCTCGGCAGCCCCATTGCTGTCCTCAGGTCATCCCGGAGCAGGAGAGTGGACGTCGCTGCGGGGGCTCCTGCCTGGAAGTTCCTGCAGGAAGAGGGTTGTGCTGCGTGTGCCTGTTTGGGAGAGCAGGGCAGAGGGAACTTCTGCTTATGTGGTTGTTATCGGGAGTTCACAGAACTGAGGTTGTTTTCCTTTCATTAGATAGGGGCAGTTTTGTCTTTCTTTTCTYGTTCCTTTTGGATGATGTGGCACATTTTGCCTTACATAAGAAACCCCAAAGCTGCTGCAGCCTTGCCCGGGTTCGGGATTTGTCCTCGGGAAACGAAAGTGAACGTGGGGCTGGGGCACCCCTTGGAGGAAGCAGCACTTTGTGAGGCCGCTTTCCATCCGTTCTGGAAAGGCCCCTCTTAGRCCATCATTTGGAAAGCGTGACTCGGAGAAGGGACCGGAACGTGTTAAGGACCAGAGCCCCGCTTTCTGTCTCAGGCTTTCCCAGGCAGCTCTYGGCAAATCCCTTCAGACTTGTGCAAACGCAGAGCTTAGATGAGAAGCTCCCGCTGATCGCGCTGAGCCCCGGCTCTGCCTGGTCTTGTTCCTTCTCCAGACGTTGCTTCCCAGCAGAGGCAGGTTCCCAGGTCGGGATGTGCCATGGGCAGGGCTGGATCCTGTCCGCTCTCCCGGCTGGCAGCGTTGCTGTGGGAGGAGGCAGCGCAGGCCTTGGGAACTGCAGGCCCCGAGTACCCCGTGCTTGCTTATGTGCATCTGTAAAACAGGCAATTTGCACTCCTAAAAGATAATAGTGCTACACACATCTTCATCTTTCAACGAGCTGTTGTCCAGGGAGCATCAGTAAAAGCACTTTAAGCGGTTCTGTCTCTTCCACGGATGCTAAATTAATACCTTTCCACTGTACCGCTGTGTTATTTTGTGCCTTTGGAGGCCCATGCGCTGACTCAGGAACACGTGGGCCCCGAGCTCCAAAGACCTGGTAGCTGTTGGATGTTAGTCTGTGCCCAGCGAAGTTGATCGTGCGCTTGCATTAATCCTGCACTTTGCTCCTGTCTTACCAAAACCGCCTTCATGACTTCTCTCAGAGCCCTTTTGGGAAGCACTTTGCTTGCCAGTGTCCATGCGGATTCTGCATCATTTTCCCTGCARCCAGGGTGGGTGGTTTCCCTGCTCCTTGTGCTGCTCCTGAGCAGCCCCATTCCACAGGCTCGCCAGCCTTGGCCTGGGTTTGGAGCACGGGAATTCTTCCCTGTGCGGCCGTGCTCCCACTGCATGTGCAGCCCTGGGCTCTGCACAGTTCCCATCGGCCGTCACCAAAACTGGGTGGGCTGAAGGGTGCCGATCCTGGCTCCTGTTTCAGGGGCTGAGCTCCCACAGCATTCAGAACTTGGTGTGTCTGATGCCCCCAGTGAACCAAACGTCGGGTTTTCTCCTGTTGTCTCTTCCCCTTCTGTGTGAGTTTCGAGGTCTCGTCTTCTAGGGTGCTGAGTGTCGCAGGGTGCCCTCCTGTACGAGTTGGCTGGGAGGTACAAGTGTCCTCAGCACCGACGTGCTCAGAGTCGGTGCTTCCATCCAGGCTCCGCGGATGCTCTCGGCAGCAGTTAGGCCTGTGCCTGCTGGCCCCATCTCCCTTAGCAGGGCCACATTCACCCGCATTACCCGGTGCCGTGCCTGGTTTTTTAGGTTAAACTGCTGACAAATGTGGGTATGATTAGCCATGATTGTGCTGCTCGAGGCCTGATCCCCATTTCCTTTTATTTTGAGGTAGAAAACCCCAACAGGCAACCACAGTGGACAACCAGAACCAGGAACCGTTGCAGCAAAATTCACCATGTTATAGCTCTTTTAAGACCATTTTGAAGACATTTATATTCAGTTGCCTTGCCAGGAGCCTTAAAGTGAAGGGCTGCAAGTGCCAGACTGAGGATCTTGGAGTTCTTGGCTCCTGCCACCTGAATAAATCGTAGTTGGAGGCTCAGCTTCTCTCCTAGTCCTGCTTCCTGCATCTGCTGGAGTGCAAGGAGAAAACCCGCTATCGGTGCAGGTGCTGACCTGGGTCTTCACGGCCGCTGTGCTGCTGCTTTTTGTGTCTCTGCTTCATAACCAACATGTGCAGAATGCACAATCAGCGCCTCGGAGAAAACAGCAGCAGGAAAGAGGAAGCTCCTGCAGAATATAAATAACCAAATTTTAAAAAGTACCAGTGTAGCAGCTCGCCTGCTCCTTGGCATGAGCTTAGCCGAGGAGTGCCGGGAAGCCGCGTACGCTCTGTGTGCTTTGCAAAGGGGGAACTTGGGGGGATATCACCTAAGTCAGCAGGAAAAAAATGAATGAATCTGACAGCCTTGAATATAGGAAGGAAACGAAAACTGCTTCTATACGCATCAAATTTAGGCGTATCCTCCACATGTGACACAAAACCCATGAGTGAATCCCCTGCGCGGTTATGGCAATACTTTCCACTCTGGTTGCTCAGCAGCTGCTAGTGATTCATTGATTGATCCCGGGACATTCTGTGCTCTCAATGTGATTTATTTATTAATTTTAATTGCATCCCAGCAAATATCTTTTGATCTTTTTATCTTTTTTGATGCTTTGTATCTAGAGTTGGAAACTGCTTTAGCAAGTCTCTGCTCTGAGTTACACTGTACCAGGCTGTGGTCCTGCTAAATCTAGAGCTTTCCTCCAGCCAAAAGGCAGAGGAATGGGAAGCTCCAGAGAGGAGTGATTTATAGATGAGATTACGGCGGGCAGGGAGGCCAGGAGAGCTGATGTGAAGCCCTGGTCGTAGTGATCTCCTTTCTCTGAGGCCTTGGTGGCAGCCTCAGCAGTGGTGTGCGTGGCAGAGCAGCCTTTGTGTTTGTTTTTGGTGGTGGTGCAGGGAGGCTGAGGGTGCTGGGGCAGAGAAGTCTCTTCCTTTAGCCATGCGACCCGCTTGCCTTGCACCTGAAGTGCTTTGCACRCTGCTCTGCTCAGCACCTCCATGGCTTCGTCTCCCTTGCCGAGGCAGCAGAGATGTGTTTTCATATCCTGCTGTCCAGGAAGGCCCAGGGGCACGTGATGCTGGTGAGCRAATGGGTTTTCACACTTCCAGTCCAGGCCTGGAAGCAAATTTAYGCTGTAGTTCATCCCCAATGCAATGCAAAGCGCGGTAGCTCTTCTGGGTGCTGTCAGTCGTCGGTGCTCCGTGGGGATTTCCATGCACCTTGTGGGAGGCGCCAGGCTGCCCTGGTGGCACCGTGCACACATGGTGGGGACCTGGTGCCGGGRAGGCCTCCTCCTGCTTAACCCGCTCGCTGCTTTCCCAGGCCTTTTCCCTGCCTGTCCAGCAGCGGGTTTAGCCGCGTGTCCCCCCTCGCCGGCGGGGGGCTGAGATCCCTGCTGTGTTTCAAAGGCTCCGTGTAAATCCGCTTRGGGAGAGAGCCCTGACTCAGCAGCGCGGTGGGAAGGGGCCGGGCATGGCAGCGGGTAGGAAAACCAAATTATCCTCGCAGGGCTGGACCTGGCTCGGGCTCCCGGACAGTGGGAGGCGGGAGAACAGCCGGCAAAGCCCGGCTTTGGGATCCCTGCCTTGGGATCTGCCTTTGRAAGGATCCCCACTTCCCTAGCCGTGTTTTAGGAAGCCTCCATCCTGCTTGGAAGCAGAAAGCTGGGCCTCGTGGCCAGGGCGGGCTGGACCATCCGGCACCGCTCTGAGGTGTTTTCCTGGCGCTCCAGCTTCCCCATCTCCCGTTCGTTCCTCGAGGACGCGCTGCTCGCAGGCAGCTCGGTTTCATGGTTGTTACTTATTGCATAAGGTGCGATTAGCCCTCGAGTGCTGAGGAGCTCAGGTTGCTGCAGGGGCAGATTACCGAGGTGACGGAGGTGCAGTGTCACCTCGGGGAAGGGCAGGGGCTTATCTGGGACAAGGCAGATGGGGGCCRGGACAGCGTGTCCCTGGTGCAGGACACAGCTCTGCAGAAGGGCTGAGACACCCCGAGGTGGCAATGAAGGAAGCTCAGGGTTTGCAAAGGGGCCCAGAGCTGATGTGTGGGGACACTTGAAGGACGGGGGGCAGCTGCTCTGTGTGCCAGAGGGGTGAGTGAGCCCCTCTGCCTCCCGGTTGCCCCTGCGCCTCACGGAATGCCGCAGCTGGGCCCCACGACTATGTCCATTGTGTTTTTCCTCCCCATCTCACCGTGTGCCACGTTGTTCCACGCAGAGCTCCACACAGGAGATCGGCGAAGAGCTGGAGGATGGCGTGATCTACAGCATCTCGCTGCGGAAAGTGCAGCTCCATCACACGGCCAACAAAGGGCAGCGCTGGCTGGGGGTAAGCGGCACTCAGCCCTCGTGCTCCGCGGCCTCTGCCTGCTCTTTCCAGGCCTTTCCCTGCTAGAGACGCGGTGCAGGCTTTGCACGAGCCCCCAACCKGTTCTTGGTGCAATTAAAAATTGGTCCGTTGTCCTCCTTGTCCCCTTTGTCCCTCTCACTGCTGCTAAAGAGCCTGTTCTGGATGCAAGTCTTCCCATGGCTCCTATTTGCAGACAAAGCTGCTGCCCGCGGCTGCGACAGACCCGAGCGAGGGGCCTCGGGGCAGGGAGGGCGCGGGGGACCTTGCAGAGCGCCGGCTTTCCCTCTGCTCGACTGCCTCGCGCTGCAGCCGCTCGCGCTGCAGCCCAGGCCCCGGCCTGGCTGTCTGCAGGCGGACACGGAGCAGAGGTGACATGAGATGAGGCTGCCCGGGTTCACAGGGAGTGCAAGGAGGAGCTGAGCTGGTCATATGGGCTGCGGATCTGCTCTGCCCTTCCACATGTGCTACAGTTTTTCTTTCCCTCTTGCATTTCTGACCCCCCCACATTTCTTTTTTTCTTCTTCTGCATTTCCTGAGCTGGAGAAATATTTGCACTGGGCAAGCCAGGAGCCAGGGCTRAGGCAGAACCAATGTTCTCCCTCCCAGAGCTCACCGTAGACATACRGTGTATGTTTAGCCCCTTTCTCATACAAAAATTGCCTTGTAAAAGAAGGAAGTCCATGCACTGTGCAGCAGGTCAGGTCTTCCCAGCCTGGGCCTGTGGGAACGTTGCTTATCCTCATCCGAGCCTCAGTTCCCATTTGACGTGGGGATTTACCCCTGGTTCAGGGGTGCTGGGAAGGGCCACGCTACGCACAGGCCATGTCCCCCAGTCACTGGGCCATCTGTGGTCCTGCCAGCGCTGCCTCCACCTTGCTGCAGTCACCAAGCAGAAGTGCAGGGCTCGCAGGTGCTGGGAAGGGGGTTTCAGCCGCCCCGAGGCCTTTCCTGGGACTTTCCGAGTGCTCAGGTGGTCTAGGCTGATTGCTTGGTGTCTGGGGGGACCTGGCCTCTCTCTCAGAYGAACTTGTGCTGCTGCGGGGCAGAGCAGCCCCAGGCATGTCATGAGAAGTGACGCGTGTCGTGACGCTCGTCACAGCCGCATCCAGCCCACTGACTGCTGCTTCTGTCCCRGCAGTTTGAGAATGAGTCTGCCTTGAACCTGTACGAGACGTGTAAGGTGCGGACGATAAAAGCTGGCACCTTGGAGAAGCTGGTGGAGTACCTGGTCTCGGCCTTCAAGGGCAATGATTCTACYTACGTCACCATCTTCCTGTGCACTTACCGGGCCTTCGCCACCACCAAGCAAGTGCTGGACCTGCTGCTTAACAGGTGAGGCTGGTGCTCCCCCCAAAACGTGCTGCTGGTGGCTGGGCCCCTCGTCAGGGAGCTCTTGTGGCCTTGGCTGCTGACGAGCCTTGGGTCATTGCCCAACTGGGATCTGTGCCTTCCCTTAGCCCCACCAAAATAAAGTTTTCAGGAAAGAGCTCCGAGCYTGCCTTGCCGTTGCTCATCCAGCCATCTGTGATCCAAGCTCTCTTGCTCTCCCTGTCTCCTGCACGTGCTCCGTCTCCCTGTGTGTTCCYACCCAGCACATCTGCCCGTCCTGAGCAGCAGGACGGTGTTTGCAGGAGCACGGGTCTGGGACGCGTTTGCTGCCTTGGCAGATGAGGAGAGCAGGACAGCGTCGGGGAGGTTCATCCTGAACGAACCCCTGCCAGAACTGGTGGATGACAAGGAGGGATGAGGCCTGTTGCTGAGAGGTGGCAGACTCGAACRCTCAGTGTCTCCTCATTGCGCTCCCAACAGGTATGGCAAACTCCACACGCAGTCGAACGGGGACCACGCCAGGCATGCTGTGGACGAGAGGATGGAGCTGAAGAAGTGAGTAGGACTTTGCTGTGGATAGGGGCTGCATCTGCTTCTCTTGGCTTGCAAAGGCTGGGGGGAGGTCTTCTTCAGGAGGCAAGAACCTCGTGGATGCTGGAGACCGGCTGCGAGGTCAGGTCCCAGGCCCTGGAAGCAGAGATGTCACTGAACTGAGTTGCTGAGACTTGATCCTGTTCCCAGCTGAGGTCTTGTGCTGAGAGGGTTTCCAGAACGACGAGGTGGAGTCTAGCTTCTTGTTTTAAGCACAGTGCCATGTGCCATCTCCTGTCTAATTTTTCCTTGGGACTAGCCCAGTGGCAGCACGTTGGAGATAGGTGGCTGTGGTGATGGTTCTTCAGTTGTATGATGGCACGTGTGGTCCCGCAGTCCTAGTCCCCACGTGCACACAGGTTTCAAGTGACCCCCGCGTCTCACCCGAGCCTGCCCATGCTCTCCCTTTTCCCTGCAGCACCATCTCCTCCATCCTGGGCGCCTGGCTGGACCAGTACTCTGAGGACTTCCRCAAGCCCCCGGACTTCGCCTGCCTCAAGCAGCTCATCTCCTACGTGCGCCACAACATCCCCGGCTCGGACCTGGAGCGCCGCGCTCGCATCCTGCTCCACCAGTTTCAGCAGCAAGAGCACAGCGAGGCCGAGGCAGAAGGTAGAGGGCTTGGGGCTATGGGGGAAGATGTTAGTGTTGAGGGTCTCCAGACCCTCAGGTCTCACCGTGTGGCTAAAGTCCTAACTACAGTTACGTGGGAGGTTAATCCAASTGAATTGGAAGTGAGATTTACAAATGGATTAGCTAATCTGCATTTAATCCTCAGCAGACACTCGCACCCAGAACTAACGTGGCTGTACTTTTGTCCGAGCCTGGTTTCCCGAGATGGGAACCAGACTGGAAAAGCGCTTGAGCAGGGATGTGGGTGTCTGCAGGGGTTGGTGTGAGGGGGCTGGGGCTGGCAGCAGCGCTTTGGTGCTCAGCTTCGTGCCCTCCCCTCGCAGCTGTGGACCACGGCGGCTGCCCGTTCCAGCTGGTGGAGGAGAACGGGCTCAGCGAGGGGAAGTCCGACTTCCTCTCCTTCTCCCCAGAGATGGTGGCGGAGCAGTTCACGCTGATGGACGCTGTGAGTATTCATTCGACAGCCAAATCCTTGGCTGCTCTGCCTCCCTGCTGCTCTGGGCACACACCTTCTGGTGTCTCTTCCCTTGCTTCCCACTGTGCCCTTTGCTGCTTGTCTGCTCTCATTCCACCATCCCAGAGACCCATCTCCCTCTCTTTGTCTTCYAGGAGCTGTTTAAGAAAGTGGTGCCTTACCACTGCCTGGGCTGCATCTGGTCGCAGCGAGACAAGAAGGGTAAAGAGCATCTGGCACCCACCATCCGTGCCACCGTCTCRCAGTTCAACAGCGTAGCCAACTGCGTCATCGCCACGTGTCTCGGGGACCGCTCGCTGAAGCCGCAGCAGAGGGCCAAAGTGGTGGAGCGCTGGATCGAAGTGGCTCGGGTAGGACAGCGCTCCGTCCCGCCGGCCTCCGCCGCGGCCCAGGGCTGGGGTTCACAGTGCGCGAGTCCCAGCAAATGCCTTGAGTCTGTGTCCTGAAAGAGAGCCCTGCACAAGGGTACCCAAGGGGGGAATATGCTCTCCTTGAGCGTGTAATTTGCAGGGCACATCTGAAGTGTCATGTGAGGGGAGCTGGTGCAGGGCTGACTGTCCTGCTCTAACCCTCGGCCTTGTCTCCTTGTCTGTCCTCAGGAGTGCCGCATCCTGAAGAACTTCTCCTCCCTCCGGGCCATCCTCTCAGCTCTGCAGTGCAATGCAGTTCACCGGCTAAAGAAGACCTGGGACGAGGTCCTGCGGTGAGCAGAACCCACTGCGATGTTTTGAGGGGGTTGTGCTGTAGCTGTGTCCCTTGAATGTGTAGATGGGATGGGATGATCTCCTTGGCTTCAGCRTCACCTCTTGGAGGGTGTCCTCAACCCAGGGACAAGCTTAATGCGTCAGGGATCTAAGGAGAGTGCAAGCAGCATTGCTTCCTCCTCCCTTCCCTGCAAAACACCCCGAGATATCCCCAAGAAGCCGAGTGGTGAGCGCTGATAAGGCAGGCGGCGAGCGGCGCCCACCTACACACGGTGTTGTTGCTCATTTCCCCCGTCTCTCCCCACGCAGGGAGAGCTTCCGCACGTTCCACGAGCTCTCAGAGATCTTCTCCGATGAGAACAACCACTCTCTGAGCCGGGAACTTCTCATTAAGGTACGAGCAAGCAGGTTCCCACCTCCCACGTTGCTGTGTCTCTGCCGGGGAGTTTACGCTGCTGCTGGCAGAATTTCCTGCCTCGCTGGCCCCGGCAGCGCCGCCGCGGTCGCGTCATCAGTGTGCGGGCAGAGCAGGCGATTCCATCGGTACCCATGAGAGTCCTGGGGATCTTCTGAGCCCGCTCCATGCGTCGCTGTGGCTTTGCACTGCCTGTCACCACGTGGGGTGACGCGGGGGTGTGCAGAGGGGTGGCCAGCCAAAAAAGCAGCTTGCTCGGCTCTGCCTATGCAAATCTCAGCCAGGGCTGGTTCTGTCTCGGTGTTTGTGTGAGCTCGGGGCTGGGAGGGACTCGTTGCTTGTCGGGAGTTCAACTCTCTGCCGGGCCCACAGAGAGAGGCAGCTGTGGGGCGTTTCTAAGTCAGCCTGGGCAGGGGTGGCTTGTGTGGCAGTTTCAGACAGGGTTTGGCTTCGGAGTAGGCTTCCCGCTTTTCCACCCAAAGTCGTCATTGTTGCCAGAGCAATTGAGCAGGTAGAGATAAGCTCTTGGATGTGATCCCACGCGCCAGATGCAACTTCTCCCCAGAGGCAGCCGCCTTTTAACAGCCCTGTGCAAAGGGCAGCTCTGTGGGGCAGCCTCTCCATGTAAGGTGGGGTTGGGGAAGGCGGCTGCAAAACTGCCCTTTCCCCGTGGGACCTTTCTCGGCTTTGCAGCCGAGCTGCAGTCTGGGGCTGAGATCACYCAGGATCCAAAAGGGAACAAAACCTCCCATTGAGGAGCTGTTTATGCGCAGAGCCCAACACGAGAGCAGCGCTTCTATTCACTGGGACTGTCCTCCCTGTTTGCCCGAACAGGCTCGGCTTTGATTTCCTCCCCTTCTCCTTGTCTGCAGAGGAAGTTGTACCAATAAAAGTGGGTGTGAAATTCAGCCTCTCTGTCAGTGCTGTTTCCCATATGGACATTTGTTATGTTTTGTCAAATGGTCTTTTTTCCTAGCTCAGTTCTGTGCTATCTTTTAAGGTGATTTCATGGTAATCTGTGGCTCTTTTCAGAGTGTTTTCTTTCCTGAGGTTTTGAGCTCTTACAAAAGAGAAAAGCTCTTACAGAATGAAAGAAAAAGTTCTTACAAAGCGAGGCAGTGTCTTATCTCTGTTTTACTGATGGAGAAATTAAGGCACAGAGATAAAACAGTGCGAGGAGAGTGTGTGGGGCTGGATGAGGGGCTGCTGGGTGGCTTCCCCCCCTTGCTGACCCTTGCACTCCACACCATCTAGGAGGGCACGTCCAAATTCGCCACCTTGGAGATCAACCCGAAGAGGGCTCAGAAGCGGCAGCAGCAGCAGCGAGAGATGGTGAGTGGGGCCTTGCCAGGCCCYGCGCTCCCTCCGCGGTGCTTCCAGTGCTGCTCCAGCTCTGTGCTGACCCTGCTGCTGTCCCTTGCTGTCCCCTCAGGGCGTGATGCAGGGCACCATTCCCTACCTCGGCACCTTCCTCACGGACCTGGTGATGCTCGACACTGCCATGAAGGACTTCCTGGATGTACGTACCGCCTTCTGTACCCTCCTCTTCCTCACCTCCATAGCGAGGAGGGGTGACATACAAAGGRCTGCCTCCTTGCACATTCTCCGTCCGACACTGCTCCTCCCTGTGTGCGTGAGCCCTGGAACATCCTCTGTGCATGGACGTGGCTGTTCCCGCACTGCCCCGTGCTGGGCATGGCCCGCACTGCAGCGGCAGCCGCCCAAGCGGGCAGAGGGACACGGAGAACATCCCTGTTCCGGTTTCACGCTGATGTCCAACTCTTTCTTTTTCAGGGAGGGCTGATCAACTTTGAGAAGAGAAGGAAGGTGAGAGCTTTCTGCTGCTGGCCACACGGCTGGGTGGAGGGAGGAGGCTCATCTTGTGCCAGCCCAGGCTGTGCCAATCACTTTGGGGATRATGATCCTTCGTTTTGCTTTGCTCTCATGCTTTTTGTTTTGTGTGTGTATGGGGGATGCTGGTCCCTCATAGGCATTTCCACATGTGGGGCTGGGCACTTTGGGGTTGACACTGGGCAAACAGACCAGCTCTCACCACTTGCATTCCCCGCAGGAATTCGAAGTCATCGCCCAGATCAAGCTGCTTCAGTCAGCCTGTAACAACTACAGCTTCACTCAGGAGGACCATTTTGTGGACTGGTTCCACAGCCTGGAGCGGCTGAGYGAGGCCGAGAGGTGAGCAGGAGCACAGCAAGCTGAAGAGCAGCTTCCTCTTCCTCAGCGCCTCGCTCAGCTGCCAGCGCGGTGCTGGCCGCATCGAGGGGGAGCGTGACGAGCTGACKCCCTGTTCTCTCCCCTCCCAGCTACGGGCTGTCGTGCGAGATCGAGCCTCTGTCGGAGTCAGCGAGCAATACGCTGAAGGCGAAGAAAAACACGGGCATCATCAAGCGATGGAGCGAGTGAGTCTGCTCGTTGGTCCCGGCAGATGCGGGGTGGGAGCCCGGACCGCTGGTTGGAGCCTGTGGCTGCACAGGGGTGGCCGCGCTCCTGCTGGCTCTGTCACATCCTTCCTCCTCCCCTCCTCTCTCCTGGCAGCCGGCAGCCGCCGAGCACCGAGCCCTGCACCAGCGGCAGCTCCCATTCCAAATCCTTCGACCAGCTCAAGTGCGGGCAGTACCTGTGCAGTGGGGACACCACCGACTCGGTGAGCGTCACGTCTGCCGGCTCTAGCAGCTCCGACGTGGAGGAGATCAACATCAGCTTCATCCCTGAGTCCCCCGACTGCCAGGAGAAGAAGGTACGGGGCAGCTCGCGTGGCCCTGCCCGCGTGTCGGCATGCACGTGTGCTCAGCRCGTGGGGATGGCGGCGGAGCGGGAGCGGGGGGTCCTGCGGCTGCCTGGGACTYGCTGTGGCCCTTGGCTGCTGGCGGGGGGTTCGCCTTGGAGCCGCAGGGCTCTGGCGTCTCCCCTCTCCGGGGGCTGGACCTCGTGTTGGTCCCCTGCCGTCACAGCTCAGTGAGTTCCTCTGACCTCCCTTCCCCAGCGCTTGCACGCCCCATCTCCGGCTGACGGAGGAGCTAAACCCACCGTGTCCTCTCCGTCCCCTCTCCTCCCTGCTCTCCAGTTCTGGGAATCCACYTCTCTCTCCTCCCTGGACACATCGGGGATCGGCTCAGGCTCCAGCAGTGCCTCGTCCTCTTCCGTCTCCTCCACGCCGGTGACGGCCTCCCGTACCCACAAGCGCTCCGTCTCCGGCATCTCCAGCTACTCATCCCTCTCGCTGCCCCTCTACAACCAGCAGGTCGACGACTGCTGCATCATCCGCGTCAGCCTGGCCGTGGACAACGGCAACATGTACAAGAGCATCCTGGTGAGCACAGGGTATCGGCAGTGACGTTGGAGCGGGACGCATGGGGAGGAGGCACCCGTGGCGCTCCCTGCACGAGGCCAGCCCAGGATGGAGCCCCTGTTGGGATGCAGGGAGGTTTGGGACCACTGGGGATGGTTTCRGACCTGTCAGCGTTTTGCCCCTCCTGGGTTAACGAAGGCTCTGCTCTCGCAGGTGACGAGCCAAGATAAGACTCCGGTCGTTATTCGCAAGGCCATGGCCAAACACAACTTGGATGGGGACCGTCCTGAAGACTATGAACTCGTCCAGATCATCTCGGAGGAGAGAGGTGTGTACCGAGGAGCACCGGGAGCCCCGGGGGTTGAGCAGGGCTGGGAGGGGATGTCAGGTGGGTCTCAGTGCCTGGGGACAGCACCATGACAGCTCTGGGTCCTGCTCAGGACAAGGACACGCAGCTAATCCCCACCCTCGGTGTCTTCCAGAGCTCAAAATCCCCGACAACGCCAACGTCTTCTACGCCATGAACTCTGCCGCCAACTACGACTTCGTGCTCAAGAAGAGGGGCTTCTCCAAGGGCGTGAAGATCAAGCACGGCTCCAGCTCCACCCTGCCCCGCATGAAGCAGAAAGGCCTGAAGATCGCCAAGGGCATCTTCTAGCCCCGGCCCCACTGCCACCCCTCACCGACAGGGCCTTGGGGACCTTGGTGCCCCGGGGCACGGCAAGAGGAGCCGCCCTGGCCCGCGGGAGATGGCGAGACATCTTCCAGGGAGCCTCCTGCAGCTGCCCGCCGTGGCCTCTCCCTGCACGAGCTCCCGTTTCAATCAGGTCTTTTTTTCTACACAGGAAAGGCAGCAGGGGGGTATTTTTTTTTTCTTTTTTGTGATTGTGGGGCTTGGCGGGGCCGGTTTTCTTCCTTTTTTTAAAAAAAAAAAAATCTCTCCTTCCACGGTGCGACACCAGTCCAGCCGCCGGCCTGCCCCGAGCTGGATCCCGCCTCTCTGCCGTAGGTGCCTTGTGTCTGCGCGAGCCGGGGAGGCCGTTCGCCRGGAGGCTTCGCCAGCCCCGGGGTTGTTTTTACTCCTTCCTCCCTCCTGCCGGCGTCGCCGTCGCCTCCTCCCGCCCTCGTCCCGGGAAAAGCTCCGGCGACGGAGGCAAAGCCGGGCAGGCCGCAGGCGGCGCGTCCCCGAGGGCCCGCGTTCAAACCTCGCACCAAAGATCGCGCGCTTGGGGCGGCCTCCTGCCCCTCCGCGCTGCCGCCTGGCCAAGGAGAGCCCCTTTCTGTCCGGACTTGTGTAAATAGAGACCTGGCGGCTCCGCGGGCGGCCGCAGAGCTGCCCCGGGGCTGCTCGGCCCCCCTGGAAGTGCCACCTGCCTTGGGCTTTAACCAGACTTTTCCAAACTCTGACCTTGGAAGAAGCAGCAATGAGATTTTTTTGTTTTGTATAAAAAAAAGACAAAGTTTACTTTTTTTTTTTGACAATATTTATTGGTTGTAAATAGCAGAGACACTTGTACATTTTACTAACCCAGCCTTCCCCTGCCCTCCCTCGCCTTCCCCTCCTCGTATTTAAAGCCGCAGGGAGGGACGTTTGTAGCAGCCATGGCCTCCCGCCGTGCTCCCCTTCTCCCTCCCTCCTTCCTGCAGCACCGTCGGCTCGAGCCGGAGCGCGGAGGTGCTTCTGTTTTAACCACTGTCAACAACACTAACCAAAGGGGGACCGTTTTTGTTCCTGGACCTGCTGATGACTCCGTGTCTTGTTTAAACACTTCCTTACGGGACATCTTTGTTGTTTCTTTTTWAAGTTTTTTTTTAATTTCTCCTCCCCGTTTCTCGTGCGTGTGTCTGTGCTGGTGTAACGCGGTCCAGGAGCGCGGGAGGCGGCCGCGTACGCGACACGGCCGCCATTGCTGAGGCAGCCACGCCACAACATGGCCGCCGTCGCTGAGGTGGCCGCGCCGCGACATGGCCGCCGTCCCTCGGAGGAGCCCGTTGTGGCCAAGAGAGGGTGGCCAGGCCCAAGCTCTGGAAGCCGCGTGTGCCCGGGGCTGCCGCTGCGCATGACGGGGGCCCTCGCCTCCCCGACGCCGCGGCCTCTGCTCCTCCACGGCCTCCGCGAGCACCAACCTTCGCCGCCTCCTTGCCGCGGAGGCAGAAAGTGCCTGAGGTAAGATCCGCCCGCCACGGCCACCCTCCGGCCCGGCCCGCGCCCCGGGGATTTTGTACGGCTGCGACGGCGCTCCGAGACTTGTACACTGCAATGTAATTAGTCTTTGCAATAAAATGCCGATGCTGACGCGTGCCCGCCGCCCCGGTGGGATGGTATGGTCCTTTCACAGGGGTGGCAGGGGCTCGAGGGCCTTGGGGCATCGTTTTTGTGCTTAAGAAAAGAAAGAGGCTGTTTTGTTTGTGGGGCTGGTGTCTGAGGTGCAACGTATGGGAATCCCTTGTTAGAGAAACTCCTGGTGCTTTCTAAAGAGCTGGGATAAGGCCTAGAGAGCACCGAGATGATGCTAGAAATGTTTAAGATTCAGTAATTCCTTGACAGCTCAGAGGAAAGGCTGGGGAAGTTCCTGAGAAGGTTGGAAATCCAGGAATTCTTATAAAGCGCTTGAAAAATGCTTAAGAAGGTGTTTGGACTAAAAATATCTGCACAGCAGAGGGAGAAAATCCCAGAAAGCGTGGGATAAACTTCCAAGAAAGCACATGGCTAAGGACCCAGACRACGACATGGAGAAGCCAGAACGACTCAGCTGCAAACAAGCCTTTAATGACTTGGGTATTTCCTTAAAAGTGTTCTGAAAACCCAGCATTTCCTCCRCTTGGATCTAGTTAAGGGAGACGTCTATAGCCTGGGGCAGTTTCTCGTAAACTGTATACCAAAAGTTCACATAGGGGGATCTCAGGTCCTGCTTCACTGAATCGTAGCTAATATCGCTGTTGATTTCCAGGTAGTAGGTGTTCTCCAGGGTATAGGGCAGCCAGCTGATGGGCACACTGGAATACCCTTTGTTGGGATCACTGGCAAAAAAGAAAGAGGAGGAAGTGCTAGAGGTTAAATATTGTGACATSTAGTTGCTGCAGCAAAATTTGTGTTTTTTTCCTAAGAATCTGAGCTGTGCTGAGGTGAGGTTTTAAGTGAGTGCCAAMAGGGAATATGACACTGGAGCACATGAGTGCTGGGAATGACTTGCCTACCTGCATTCYCCTCCCTTGTTCCTCCCTAGCAGCATGCAGCGGCTTATCTCTTTTCTGAACTCCAGGGCTCAGGAACAAATTTCATCATTAAGTTAAAGCAGGTATTCTAAGATTTTAAAATGCTTCYGTTGTCCCTAGCTGTTCTCTCTGCAGCCAGAGGACCTACAGCAAACTCCTGGCAGATACAGGCTCCAGTTTACAGCAGACGTATGGTCAGAGGGAATTGCTCCCAAGAAGTTAATAAGCAAAAGTGGCAGATTGAAGTGTTGCTGCAACAAGGCCTGAATGTACAATGAGAGGCACTTACCCTGTTCTGGCAAAGTTGGTCCAATAAGCAATCATGGCTTTGGAGACAGTCCTGTGCTTGGGAAGGTAGCCAAGGGGTGTGGCAAAGGGTTTCCCAAACACATACTGCAGGTCATCAGCATGGTCTGCCCCTACCCAGCTTGGGTAGATGGGCATTCGGGATGGCTGGGAGAACAAGTAGCTGTACGTCTTGCCAGTCCTGGATAAACAAAAAAACAACTAAGCAGCTGCATGTGGAATGCAGAGAAAAGGATGCTGATTCACAACATTGGCAGAGCCMGAGATGCAGCCTTGGAAGATGCCCATGTGCTTGGAATTGTCTAAGTGCCCCCAGGGGAAAACATCTTTCTGTTGTGGTGATTTTAACTTCAGTTTCTGATAATCATCCTAATGCTTCTATCATCCAGCTGTTATACCTTGTGGAATCAGACATTGCCAAGATAAAGTTCAGGGTYTTTAGGAAGCAATGATTTCTTCTAGTGGGGATTTAAAATAAGCTTGCAGCATGATTCCTTTGCAGCAGCAGGGAAATTCTGTTTGTAAAAGCTACGTTTCAGTGTGTGCTTAGTACCAGCCACAGTGCTGGCTTTGGGCTCGCTCAGGCAGACCTGCTCACCGGGCATGCTGCTGGTGGAGYGTGAGAGCCCACTGTGTGGGAATGAGGAACATGTAATCGGTCACCAGGTCCACCACCGTCCTCTTCACAACCTCCTGGTCAGGGTTGTCATTCCACACCTGAGTGTAGAGCGTGTATGTTGCATTAGCTCCTCTCTCTCCCTTGTCCAGAGTAAGGCCTTGGACCACCTTATAGACATCATCCCTGAAAAGACAGATAGTATCAGTCACAGACYAGCAGCCTGCAGTGGGTCTAGGTTTATAGGATCAGTTTGCAGCTCTCTGAAGTTTACCTCCAACCCTGCAGTTGTCAGCTCTTTGGTGGACTAAAAACTGATTGTATCAGTCCAGGGCTTAGAAGAAAGGCATGTCCTTCATGACTTTCTCAGCTGAACAGCTTGGGGATGAATAAGCCAAACATTCCTTTTGCCATGAAAGAGAAGCCTTACAAGGCTGACGCCCTGTACATCCAGGATGTACCTGCTTTGCTCAGCTGTGCTCTAGTACCTTGAGTCAGAGCAGCCCAGCCTAGTGCTGGGGTTGAGTTCAGGAGCAATTTAAAGATATATGGAGAGGCTTCTCCCTAACTGGTCACAAGACTTAAGGCAGCAGACTTMGCAACAGAGATCCTTGGCATCCTGACTTGAAATGRGATCCYTTATTGAACTTAGTGCCTGGTCCAYTCTGGGTCTAAGAGTTTGGGGAACATATTCAAKATAGTTTCTCCTGTTAAGGGTTTTGAGAATATCCGTCACTTACGCAGTCACTTTCACAAGTGGAAGGTTGATGGCAGGAAGGTCRACTAGAGCAAACATGTGCCCATCCATGTTGTTGACGCCCGCAATATAGTCAATGTCAGCAGCGTTGTCAAAGAGGTTCTCTGGCATATCTGGGAGGAAGTCTCCATCCACAACAGGCATGAGGGCAAGGTGATGAACAACGGCAGCTGCAGCAGGAGTGAAAAATGGAACACTTTAGGAGCTGAGAGAAGACTGAGCTGTGGTCTAGCCTATGCTATAGGTCAGGGAGCTATAGGAAGAATATGCTGGAATCAACAACAGTTTCAACAGTAATGTCAGTGCAGCCAGGATTTCACCCCACAGCAGGATGACCATAGGATCATATTCAATCAATCTCAAGCCTGTAATGGAAGAGAAAAGCGAAGGATGCACCAGCTATATATGGACAGGTAATATCAACAAGTCATCTCCTCCTGCCCCTAATCCCTTCCCAAAAGTTCTAACCGAAGATGGAACAGAGCAGAAGACCTCATCTCCACCCCATCTGCACTGCTAACTTGCTGCCAGGACTGCAGACCTGGCACAGTGCATTTGCACAATGCTGGCTTGCCCACTCTCTATCCTCATCAGGGTTAAATCCTGGAGCTATTTACTAGGAGCATGAGGAGAGCAAGCAGAAATGTGGGAAAGAGATTCTCTCAACCAACAAAATCCCAAGCCTTCTCTACTTGCTGTGATGGAGTCACATCTGGTGAGTCTTAAGCTCCACCCAGTGACTTAAGTGAAAATAGCAGGGTTGGGATAATTTATCATTGTTATAAACCATGTTCTTTGATTGCTCTTGCTGCTTTCAAACAAAGCGCAAACAGTTGTTTCTGAGGTGACCTTGGGCCATGCAAGCCAAGGCCTGGCCATCAAGATAATTAATCCATCACTGTTGCCATGGAATAACAAACAACGTTCACTCAGCACCCTGTGCACCTGCCTGGGGAAGGGGGACCGTGAAATCCCTTGCTCCTTCCCCCTGAGAGGACAGAGGTTGTCTTCAGGTGCCTTTGGCAATTTCCCCATCACCTCATGCATGAGTCCTGCGAGCCTTGGGYGGCGTGGAGCAGCACGGTGCTGGCAACTTACAGGGCAAGTTGGTCAATTCCTGGTGGTAGGCCATGGTCAGAGTTTTGGGGTTCGTGTCTCGTAAGCAGTTAGCCAGGACAGTTGTGTTGTCTATAGGGCAGCCCACAGCCTCTGCGATCTGCAGAAGGAAAGAAATTGCCTGCTATTATCCTCTAAAGTCAAGGTTACTCCTGGGTTTGCATGGGGAGACAGGAAGTTGGGTTTTATTTCAAAGAATTGTGTTTGCAAAGCTCTGGGCTTGGGAGTACCTCTGCAGGCCTCAGTGCTGAATCGTGTTACCTTTTGAGCCCAGAGAAGAGGGTTCTTCTGGATGGCCCACCTGCAGAGACCAACTCCACTCTGACTGATGGCTCTTTTGAACAGCCCTTTGTTGTGTGGGGACAGCATCTGTGGCAAAAACGAGAAACAGGAGAGTCTTCTGGTACCAAGTCCTGGAAAGTGTTGCTTGCCAGACTCAGCCAATCTCTGGCACCAAGGAAGCAGCCAACTCTTTCATTAAGACTTAAGGGTCTCAGTGACTCCCCTGCCACAGCTCTCCCAGATCATGTAGTTAAAAGGAATGAAGAAAAGCAGCAGAGAGAGCCAGTAAGTAAATGCTACTTCAGAGATACTGGAGGAGAAAACATGCTTGTAGTTGCAGGCCTGATTAAACTGAAAGGAGCAGTGATGAAGAAAAGAGGCCTAGGATTGTTTTCCCTGTGCAGGGGCAGATGTTAGTAAGGGTGCATGGAGCTCCYAACAAGGAAAGGAACCATGTTCTGAGGTGATCACATCTACCATTTAAAAAGCAGGAAAGCAGCTCAGGTAAGCTCCTACAACAAACTTGAGAACAAACCTGCAGGGAGACACTGGCACCACCAGCAGATTCCCCAAAGATGGTGATGTTTTCTGGGTCACCCCCAAAGGCCTTGATATTCCTCTTCACCCAGGCAATAGCCATGTGCTGGTCCTTCAGCCCATAGTTCCCTGAGCAACACAGGACATGTCATTCAGCAACGGGACAGTCAAAGCTGGGGGTCAGGGCTCCTTCCACCATGCAGCATTCAAACCAGAACCAGCTCCTGGACTAGGTGTCTCCCATACTCTAGATTTGCCACAAAACACAGTGCTGCAGCCAGAGATGGAGCTCTGCACCTCCCGTGGTCTTTGGGCAGGGAGCCCATTGTCTCCAGGCAAGGAGACAGCTGAGGGTCATGCTTTGCATTGACAGTGCAGACAAACCAGGGACAAGAGGGGCCCCTGAAGAAGGAGCAGCTGCTGTACCTGGTGCGTTCTCGTCACCCGTGCTCAGGAAGCCCAGGGGCCCCACGCGGTAGTTGAGTGTGACCACAATCACGTTGCCCCGCACAGCGATCTCCTCGCCATCGTAGAGGTAGTTGTTGAGGAAGTTGGCACCCTGGGCACCTCCTAAAAGGAAGGCGCCACCGTAGAGCCAGATCATCACGGGCAGGTTAGTGGAGACTGGGAGATGAGAAAAAAACACAGTGTGAAAGAAACTCTCTGCTTGGTGATGAGACTGAAGCATCCAAGAGGCTGTAGCTGAGGAACATTAACTGATGTGTTTCCCCCACCCCAAAAGTACAAGCGCTTCTACAGTTCCTCAATATGGGAACATTGCTACTGAGAGACGCTGCAAAGCAGTTTATCAACAAAAGGCAGCAAAGAATCTCCTCCCCAGGTCTCTGCTAAGCACATACCTTCCTTCCTCCCTTGAGGGATCCAGATGTTCAGATAGAGACAGTCCAAGCTCCCACGGACATCCGTTTGTGTAAGTGTTGTCTGCATGCAGCGGTTTTTGAATGCTTTTGCCTTCAGTGTTCCTGATGAGAGGGAAAACAGCTGGCCACCATTTAGAGACATCAACTCCATCCTTCAGTTGGAAGCTGTCCACCCATCCACCCCTACACGTATCCAGCACAGAGGGAGCAAGGTCTCTACAGTCACTGGGATCAGGCAGAGAGAATGACAAAGCCTTTATTGCTGACAACTCTGGCTACTTCATGTGGCTACTTGAACTTCTTGGGATCAGACAGGGACTTTAACCATGAAAGGAGTGACTTTTTCATTGTGCTGCTTAATATGCAAAAAAAGGCAGCAACACCCATACACTGGCAGTAACAGACAAAAGACAAATGAAGAAAAATAAAGGCCTTCGTAAGCTGGATCTTACCTTCCCAGCCAGGATGTGGTTGGGGGTCTTCCAGAACCTTTGGAGGGGCAGCAAAGGGGATTCCTCTGAAGATATCGATGTAGTTTCCAAAGAGCCCCAGCTTTTTATTCTCACCTTCCACAAAACCTCCTTCGGTGTGCACCACACCCAGCTAAATGTTGTCCCATTGGGAAGAGAGAAGACAGCTTAACACCTCCTGTCTCTGGCTTCCCCCCTTGTCAGCACCCACCAGTACCTGGTGGTCTGGCATTACCATTTCCCCAGACAGCCTGAGTTGCAGCCCCTTTCCCTGCTGTCCCTTTTGACCCCAATGGAAAGCCCACAAGTGGCTGCCRCTCATTAGTATTTACCCTAGTGCAAGTGTCCTGCGGCCTCCTCTGCCACAGGCAGAGAGCAGCAATTTCCCTGCATTTCCAATGATCAGTGATAATAACGGAGGACCTACAGCCTTCAGTTATAACCCAGGCCTGATACAACACAGGACTGGGAAAGGAGTTTTCAGAAAATGTTGGTGAAAGTCTTTGGCACGTTTAGTGCCAGAGAGCACCCTGCCTTTGCTGTTACATTTCAGAGGGCTTCTTTTAATGGGGTCCAGGCCATTTTTTTTTCTTTTTCTTTAACCCAGACATGAAGAAGTGAAAAAAAAAAATCTTGCAAAGCCATAGGAAACTCCTCTGCACTTACCGTTGCTGCCCATGTTTCCCTGAGGCAGCAGCACAAGGCAAAGCACAGGATCTGCCAGTGAGCCATGCTGCACGTGCATGCAAGGATCCAGGTTCTATGTGCAGGGTTATATATACCGATAAGAGCGCAGCTACCTGTGTGTGCACTTCTCTGATCCCATTCTAGGTTCTAAGGGGAGTTGCCCACGTGTTTGTCCTTCAGCTGGCTAAGGTCACAGAGATAGGCTGGCATCACTGTGTGAGAGCCCTGCAGATGTTGCTTCTGCAGGCTACAGATCAAAGGAAAGGACTTGAGGCTAATTAAAGGGGAAAAGAAAAAAAAACATTTATTAAAAAAAATGGGGGGAAGGTCAGTGGCTTATTTGACTTATTAGCAATACTATATCCTCTGCCAATGGGGGCAGGTGATTTCTGAGCATCTGCTCTCCCAGGGCTCAGTAAGTTAAAAATAATAATTTCCCTCTCAAATATGCATATGAAGAGCTCTTTTTGCAGGCTCTGACAGATTTAAGCCTGACACTCCTCAGATCCTCTTGATGAAGTGTCAGCAGTGAACTAATTACTAATTCCTACAATTCTCCTCATAGAGTTAATTTTATTCATAGTTTTACCAGTTGACCCAGATGACAGATCCAAGAATTGTGTGGTCTACCCAGCTTAATCAGCTGAATGCTGTCTAATTACAGTTGAGGTAAAGGGTGGCTAAATCTCATATACTGGAACAAAGAAGCRAATGTGGCAGCGAGTCCTAACTGAGGAGATCAGCCACCACGGTTGCCCAAGAACAGCTCATCCTCCTGAGTGCATATTGAAGCTGCAGTTTGTTAGAGGAGGACAATAAAAACACAATTGCATAACAGCCATGGGAAACAGAGCAAGTGAAGTACCACTGGCCTCCCCTGAATTAGCAAGAGCTGCAACAGTAAGTGCCAGTTGGAGCCTGGCAAGAAAACAGTATCCCCATGGTGTCAGTTTTATGAGGGCTTTCTGGCCAGCAATTACAAAAAACGTAGGCACCATGGAGAATGATGGCCATCAACAGGCACCACATTCAGTATCAGATGAGTAGCTGGCATCTTGGTGCAATTTTTGTTTTTCCATGTCCTGTGCATGGTTGTTAATCCCTCAGCACTTGGGAGGCAAAGCAGAAGAGTCTATCTCATTGCAGTCAGACTGCTCACTGAATTTATACGTAGTCCAGAATTTCTGTTTCCATTTCATTTTCACTCCCATCCGAAGGCTTGAAGTCCTCCTCTTCTTCCTCCTCATCATCCTCATCCTCTCCAGATTCATAAGTCAGCTGCTCTTTGCCATCTTCATTCCTTGTTGTACTTGAGAATAGGGCTTAATTGGGAAGAAAGAGGGGAAGATATTACAATTCCTTTCTCAGTGAAACCGGGGGCATGTGCAGCAGGATTCTTAAATCAAGTGAGAAAGAAGCAGAAGCCTGAAGGTCACAGCTAATGTTACACCTCTTAACACAATGTGATCAGAACCACAGCAGTTTGTTTTCCCACTCCAAAATTGCCAGCACAGCAGATTTGCTCTATCATATTTCTTCACTTAGCTGATTGTAACGTAATTCACTGGGATACTGATCCAGCATCATGAAAAAAAAMCTTCATTTCTCCTTGGTCAACTAAAGCCATCAACAAGCTGATTCTTGCATCAAGCAATATAGCTATAAGGATAATATCACAGACAGCACTAGGCAAAGACATTTATAACCTGAACACTACAATACGGGGAAGATCAAACAGAGAACTTCCACTCCCAGCCATTTATAATCCCAACCCAGGACAAGAGCTTGATATCCATTACTGTGATGAACTGGAACAAAAACCCCACCAGATCTAGCACCACCATTTAACCTCCACAAAGAAAGAAGTGAAAATGGGAATACTGCTGCTCTGGGGCCAACAGCAGTGTCTTGATTCAACACACAAGCTCCCAACACCACCGGGAAGGTAGGAAGATGCTGTTCAGCACCTTGAGGTTCAAAAGAATCTTTACCAGGTCTTGTGGATCTGATTATCTGTTTTATCATCAGAGACATGGAATCTCGTAGATCATCACTCGTCTTTGGAAGGCACCATCCATCCCGCTCTGTGCATTCCGACTCTGCACCATCATTCCGACGGATAATTTTCTGTAAGCTGAAAAGCAGCAAAAAGAGGGACGTATTTGCCTTCTAGTCAGACACAGGCTTCAAATGGGATAAAGAATGTCTTATTTCCTTTATATTTCAATCAGCTGGAGTAGTATTATATTTGGTTATTTCACATTGCTGTCATGAGGGAAAGACTTTTATTTTTATTCAGAAGCTAAAAATCTCTTAATTTGCTGGTTGATGTCGGGTGGGGGAARAGAGAGAGAGAGAAAGAGAGAGAGAGAGAGACTGGAATTCACTGGATATAAATAGCAGTTTTGAACTAGTTCTAACAGAAGACTATGCAGTACCTTTCCACGTTCAAGTCACAGAGCTGGTAGAACATCTGCCGATAAGGTGGCAAAGCTCCTTCTCGGAAAATGTAGATAGATTCCTAAAAAGAGGAAAGAAGGAACAGATTTAATGTGTGTTTCATGATATAACAGGTCAACTTTGACACAGACTGGAAAGTACTTCCTACGGGCTGTTTTGAGAGCAAGGCTTTTCCTATATAACAGTTCCAAGGCAAAGAGATAGTCTGCATATGGCAAAAGATAAAGCAAGAGGAGGAATATAGCAGCATTTCACTGCAGTCATAGTCACCACAGCACAGTTACAGCATAACAGGGATCATAAGTTTCATTCCAGTAAAAAGGAAAAGAATAAAAACAGGACTCCTATTTACCTATGTATTTTGCCCTGCTGGACTCTTCAGAACGACCAGATAAACACATGGTATTTTGTACTTCACTGCCCATAAAGATCTCCAAATTTATCAGAATGAAACAAAATGCCTATTACATCTAAGACTAGGGCCAAGAGTACCAATCCCAACTTGCAGCTTTTAAGATGTGCATTAAATGAACAGCAGGTCAAAGTGCTGCAGTGAAAGATAAAACTATCAACTTTCCAGTTAAACGAAAGGACACCAAATTCCTCACATCTCAAAAAGAAATCTGCCCCATTAAGTGACTAACAAGACAGGAAACATCCTTTTTCTACTAGACTATTTCAAGAGCTCAGCACAAGAGGGTTAATACCAACCTTCAGTTTGTACCTGCTGGAGGCAGGCTTTTTTGAAGTGGATGCTGCAGAAGTACCAAGTCCTTGTTTCAGATCATGTATACTCACTGTATGACTCACTGAAAGACAAGAGAGAGAACAAATGAACTTCTTGCACACTGAGGCACTGTAATGTCACTTCTCCCAGTCAACTTTGCTGTTTAGCAGAAACCAGACCAAGCTAGTAACTGAGCTTGCGTTGCTCACTCTGGAAAGAAGGTACTGCATCACAAATCAGTTATGGGAAACGTGGCGAGTTTGGCTGTGTTTTCGCCACAGCACATTTGATGATGCCTTTTGTATTCCCTCTGTGCTATGCTGTTCTGTTTGCCAAAGTGACTGTGTGCTGACTTCCTGCAGCATTACTTGGTGTGTTCACTGCAACTCTGCTGGTCCCTCTCTACATCAATGGGTGTTGTAGCTTCCTTCCCATGACCTCGTTTAGGGAGAAGAGCAGGAAATAAGGAAAACACACACTGCTTTTCAATAGTTAGGATGAAGCTTTTCTGCTATAGCTGACATAGTCTAATTCCCCAGACTCCCTTCGGTCTCTGTAGACACTGTAGCTCAGCCAGCCAGGCATCCAAACTCCCAACAGTTCCCATCAGGAAACTCTTCTACTGTTTTTAACAGCAGCATCGTATTGTAACCTGAGATAAAGTTCCAGTTTTAGCTGAGATGGAACACAGGGAGAGTTTTCACCACTGGTGTTGGGGAGGGGATAAACCAAAGAAACACAGAGCAGCCAGACAGCACTTCTGCTGGCTCAGCCTACCTGGCTTTTTGACAGTGATGGGCAGGCTGTAGTTATATGTGCTGCGTTTTGCTTTCACTGGCATATCATTAGGGGCATAACCTAGAGGTGGAAAAAGAAAACAGACATTGAACTGAGGGCAAGCACTCTGCAGAATAACTCTAGCTCAGTAATAGAAGTACTAGTGTGTGAAAGGAAAACTGATCTTTGGGAATTACTGATCTTAGTGGAGAGAGGAGAGATATGAGAAAAACAACCTAATGACTGGATACTACTCTCTCATGGGCTCATCGCATGATCTCAGAAAGTTCTCTTAATTTGTTCCTGCAAAATAAGAGCAAGGACCCTATGTCTCAAGGTCCAGGATAGCATCTTGCACAAGCTGGAGAAAAAACTACCATATAAGCAACAGAATGTATTGCTCAGTGCCTCCCCACACTGAGGGAAGATGCCTGCTGACGTACACTTGGGCTTTGAAAACATGGAAGAACAAAATCAGTCAGCTGTTCTCTAGGTGTGGAATGTTTTAATGAGGAAAAAAATACTATTAAATCAATTATTAAATGTGTTTACAAAAGAAATACTGGAAACAACTGAATTCTAGGGGAATGGCTCCTCCAGAGGAGCAGAAACTCAGGAAAAAAATTGTCTTTGGAGTTTAAAAACAAAGAACTGTAAGTATTAATCAGAAAGCACAAAGAAGGTCTCTGTGAGTTGGGCCATTTTACCATACTTCATTCCACAGCGAATTCGGAAATCCAGGACTTGATAAATTTTTGCTTCAGGGTGTTTTCTGGGGTCATACCCAAACCTAACCCATAAGCTTCTCCAGGGACCTGTTAGCTGTGTATAAACACACAGAGGGAGGACAGTTACTACAGACAGTTCAGAGTTGCAGTTTCTCAAAAAATTCTAATATGTCCACTCTTTGCCCAAAGCCAATTCCCCTCCCACCCCACTTCCAGCTCTTTCCTCACTTTCAGCACTAGTACTCCTACACCAGAAGATGCTCAGGTAGAGAGCCAGGAAAATCTCACTGATCCTCCCACCTCGCTGGGATAGAACAAAAGCAGGTATCTCCAGAGACTTACCATATAATAGGCCAAATATGGCAACAGAAGTTTCAGCTTGTCGGGATGAACACTGATATTAGCCTTCACTGCATTCCGAGACCAGACAGGACGGACTTCAAAGAGCTAAAATAATATAAAACAGCAGTGGAAATTTAAATTTCCTAATGGACTTTCTTATGTTTTAGCCTTTTAGCTCTCAGAATGGCAACTTGCAAAGCCCCAAGTAGAAGCAAGCCTTACGAAAGGGCTGGCAGCACAAAAAGGAATTGAGTGTAGTTTTGCTGCAAAGACATATTCAAACCTTGACTTGCAAAGTGAACTGGACACAGCTGTCTCAGTTTAGTCTACTGAGACTTGTTGCATCAGTCAGACTTCTGATCTGCTTCATTGTTATCCTTAGAAAAGCAGACTATATTCTTTCAACAGCCAGTCTACTCTCCAAAAAAGATGTAGAACTGGTCAGACAAAAGGCAAACTTAAAAAAAAAAAATCACTTTCAGAACACAGTTAGCTCTGGTAAACACAATTTCAGAGCCTAGGATGGCATTTCAGATACATGCCATTCATTCACTTCAGTGATGTGACTCTGTCATGCCTTGATTATCTCACCCATTATTTACAAGGAGAGCTACAGCTGTTCAAGGAACCAAATATTCCTGGCCTGGCAGATTATGCCACCACAGCCCTTCTCCTTTGAGAGATTAGGGAATGGAAAAAGCAAATGTGTATTTGACTAAGGTCACACAGGAATGTTGATATGGAACTGGAATTGAACATGAAGTCCCAGATTAAGCACCCTGGTCTAGTCGGAGTCCAAACCTTACTTTATAGAAAAGTTAACTAGGAAACTTTATCTCAGGACCTCTGAACCTTCAGAGGTCACCAAGTAGCTACAACTGCTGGTCTACAAAAGATTCCTGAAGCCAAAAAATTCCTGGAGGTCAAAGAAATTGGCTGAATGCAACTTTTCACACACAGCATGCGCGAGTGGAGCACTCCCTCCAGCTCAGGAATTTGACACGTACCTTTCGCAGCTCTTCCTCCACCTTTCTATCCACAGCATTAGTGCACACTTTCTTCCAGGTCTGTACAGCAGCATCGAGTGGTTTAGTTGGGATTTCTTCATCATCAAAGTTCACAAAGATCGCATTGTGTGGGCGCCGGGCTCTGCTGAGGCCAATCAGATTCTCACCGGATACTGGAGGATTGTTATATCCCTCCCTAGGGAAAAGTGCAAAGTACTGGATTTGCTTTCTGTGTGTGACATTCATTGGAGCATACAAAAATCAAGTTTGTTTTCAAAATTTCCAAAGAGAAGAGACGGAGCTGTGCGAACAATGGATTTAACTTTGGCCTGACCTCACTGTAGATTTGGGAATTACATACTGGTAACCATAAAAGATTCTTAAAAGTGTTATACTGAAAACATTGAGCAAAGGACACTTAAATAAATGAATAAATAAAGTGAAACTACATCCAGTTGCCTTACGACAGAGCTCCCCTATGCTATCTGCCTGAAAACCCTCAGGCAGTTTATTGGTAATTTGTATGATATATACTTGCAAAACAAAAGGCCTCACTCCTATGATTCATGCTATAGTTGCTCTACTGAAATTGCTGAAGTTCAGGAACATACATGGAAATGGAGTTATCACTTCAATCTTGAAATTAGATAATAGATATCTGCATTTTTTTAGTTCTAGTGAAGGACTGCAGTGAGAAAGTGAAAAATGTTTCTTGTGGGAGTTCTCCTGCATTCCTGCACTATACTGCTTTGTCAAGCATGTCTGGCTACACTGTGCAAAATCAAAGGATAAAACAGAAGGGAGCTGCCTGAGCACAAGAAATGCATAAATGACATATTTAATACTGCTCTAATGCTTCAAGTACACAGATCTCAGAGTCCAAAACACTGAAGTCAAAATGGACTGGAGGCACCTAGAGGCTGTGAAATCTTAAATTGAAAACTTGACTATTAGAAATATGTATCAAACCAACAAAATATTTCACTGCCTGTTCACTCAGGAATCAACACAGGTATTTATGACGCTGTGAGAAAAGGCTCTAACCGGTGTTGTATATCTGGCCGATAAAAATAGTCAACAGGAGTGTCCAGGCGGGAGAAAATTGGTGGAGGGATGTAGAGAGGTAGCTCTCTATTGAAGAATTCTTCTTTCTCTGGTTTGAGCATTAGGACTTTGTCATACATGGAGATTTGTTTGCTGTCAGATCCAGAATGCACTGCCAGGTACTGGAAGTCTGACATTCCTGCAAGAAGCAAACATTACGGGGAAAAAAAGTTAAAGGAAACACTGCCCTTACACATCAGCTGTACTACGCTGTAAGCCACACAGACCCAAATCAAGGTATTACCTTGAAATTTATAAACAGTTGTGACAATCCCCAGAATTTCCATTTCAAACTTGACTTCTGGCTGCATCTGTTTTTCATCATTGAGCTGTTGCTGCTTCTTATTGGTCCTCCTCCTCACCCGGAGCAGCATGGTGGAGGTGGGGAAGCGGTTGGCGCAGACGGGATGGCAGTAGGGATCTCTGGGGCGGAAATAGAGCTCCAGCCGTTTCGTGGGGTCCGCGTAGATCTAGGGGGACACGGACAACCGTCTGTGAGGATCCCAGTCTTGCACTCCCACCGAGGGAACCTCCAGCTTGGCCACGGTGACTCCCTGTCCTGCCAGGATATGCAGGACACGGGTGGCACAACAGGGGCATCCTGGGACTGCCCTGATCCCATTCAGGATTCCCTGGATAGACTGTAATGGATGGAAGCACCCTGTAGGGGCAGCTTCACCCCAACACCTGGGCCCTAAAGCCCGTCACCAAGGTCCATGGGGGGGACCCCTGGCATAGACAGCAGAGGCTGCCCGGCCTAGGCCGCCATCCCACCCCGTCAGTCCCTTCCCACAGGCCGGACCCCCTCCGCGCTTCACCCCTCGCCCTGAGCCGCTCCCCGCTCCCGAGCCGCCTCACCCGCGACACCCCCTGCTCTCCTCCCAGCGTGCGGAGCGCGGCGCCGACGTCCCGCACCAGCCCCGGGTACTCCACGCACACGAGGCGCGGCGAGCGGGGCAGCTCGAGCACGGCCGAGCCCGCCTCGCACCGCGGGCCCCCATCACCATCGCTGCCTCCATCGCTGCCGCTCCCCGCCGCCATCGCGCCCCGGGGCCTCCCGCCGAGGCGCCCGCCCCCTTCCCCCGATAGGCCGCAGCACGAAGGTTCCGCCACAAAAAGGTTCCGCGGGACGCGGCCTGCCCTGGTGGCGGCAGAAAATGGCGGCAGCGGGCGCCGCTGGGAGTGAGGAGCGGCCGCGGAGCGGCAACAGGTCGGTGTGGGGCGGCTTGGGGGCCCAGCCGAGTGCGCTGGTTCTCTGAAACAGGCACAGAAGAGCTAGCTGGCCCCCTTGACCCTCCCGACGCCCGCTTAGGGATAAGGCTGGCTTAAAAATGGGGGTTCGCCCGCAGAAGAGCACTTGTTTCAGTGCCTCTGGCCTGTAGGGTGCAGTGCTACCACGGCTTTAGCCTGTCGTCTGCTATCGCTCACTTGGGAAACCYGGCTCTGGTACTGGAGCTTTGGGGACTGCACCTGATTGTGCTGAGACTTGAGCAAAAACTCCCTGAAATTGTGAGAGGAGGCAGCGCTGCCCAGGGAAACGTGTGGAAGGTGCCGTGGAGCAGCTGGCGGCTTCCCGGAGTGAAATACTGGTGGTCTGGCAGCAATTCATCATTCCCATGCATCTTGGTGTCTTGGAGAACCTGCTGGCCTGGGATTTGTTGCCTTGTCCCAGCCTTCCCTCTTCCCCTTCTTTCCCCCTGGCTTTGCTGCCATTGCTCCCTGTGGACGTTGCATGGAGGAGCCACCAGCACCAGGAGGAAACAGGCCATGCTGCCAAACACTGCTGTCCATGGAGCCAGTGGAGCTAGGACACGGATCTGTGCTTCCATGGGAGCTCTCAGCTCAGGCTGGGGCCCAGTCAGCACCTCCAGGACTAGGTACAAGACACTCAGGTGTTGCAGTTGCTTCCCCTGAAGCTCTGTGCTGTCTACCACTTTGTTGAGCTGCAATGTAAGCCCTTCAGGTGGGAGGTACCTGCTAGAAATGGTGTATTTTGAGGGTTATGTGGCTTTGGGAGCCATACCCAGTCGGTGAGGTAAATACATATATTGTCATGAACAATTCACAAATCCAGAGCAAACTAGGTCAGCTCTACTTAGTAGTACTTCAGTGTCAAAACAAAAGTTTACCTTCTGTTGTTGCTGCCTTAAGGTGCAAAGACTCAAAATTATGAAGATATTTTTCATGCTTTTAGTAACCCCTTGCAAAGGCTGCAAGCCCTTGGATCATGTGACTCAACCRGCCTTTATCTCCCGCTTTTGAGCCACAGGTTTTCCCCGCTCGTCTGTAATCTGACATAGTGATTTGTTCACTTACATGCTTGTTTTTCTCCCCAAAGGAGATTTGCTGAATCATCAGGGAGGAGGCAAGAGTTGTAGAGGCAGCTGGGGGCCAGTGATAAAACCACGGCYGCATCCAGGCTTCAGGGTTTGCAGATGACAGCCCTTCGGTGGAAGGCCTGAGTCACATTCCCTTCTGAGCTAAGATTGTCGGGGACATCGGGATTGAGGAAGCGGGAGTGCCCCAAAATGTAAATTATAGATTCTGATAACTGCAAGGCTTTGTGTTGCCTCTCCAGCAAAACTATCCCAGGAGAAAGTTAATGTATGTTGCACAGCAGGGGATAAATCCTGCTGAGTGTTGTTTATTGGGCCTTCTGACTTCTGTGGAAATACGTAGTTAGGAGAAGAGGGATTTGACCTGAAATAGGTCAAGGTATGAAGAAGTGCCTGTTTTCAGACGCTCAGTAGCAAGCTGTGATATGGTCCATCATGAGCAAAGATGTCTTAGGGCTCCYGGACATTCCTGCTCCTGCTTATATCTTGTTGTAATTTGACAGAATGCACCAAATTTCACTGGTATAACTGSTGGATTATGCAGTTATTTACATCACAAGCAGTCTGTTCTTTTTTTTCTCGCTGCCTAATGATTACAGTAAGACCTGGGAGCCAAAATGCCTTGGTTCAGTTCACGGGTTTTTCACTTACTCTTAGGTATGACCTTGGATAGGGATTCCCAGATCCTTTGCTTTCTTTTCATAAGATAGGCACCACAAAAACTGAAAGCAGCTTGTCCCTATTGAAATCTTTAGAAAAATGTGCTCTCTAAGTGCTAAGTATCATTCATAGCCTTGTTTCCTCTAACACCACTGTCAGGACATTACCCAGCACGTGTGGGTGACTGTCTTTCTAGCTATTTGTAAGTGACAGTTRGGATAGTAAATCTCAGTTGTTTTGTGTATTCACTGTGAAACCAAACCCTTCTCATGTTGTCAGCYATATCCTTAATCTAAGATACTAGAAGATGTTTTACACATATTTCTGATGTCTGAAAGATAGCTGCAAAAATAAAAGACCCACCAATAGYACATGGTCCTTTTCCTAAGGACAGAAGTTTAACTCAATGTTCTGCTTAAAATACTTCTTCAAGGAAGTAAGATAGCTGGTTGCTTAAGAAACAAGACTGCCTCAAACTTCCAGGTGGTCCAGGTGAGCAAAGTTCTCTTTAATGTTCTGCAGCAAATAAAGGGGAAATGCAGGTTGGGATGGCAGATTGCAGTGCAGGGACCTTGCTTGACACTTGATGCAATTTTGTGTGTTTCTTTTCACAGTGCTGGGTGCCACTCCTGTGTAAGATTATAAGGCATGTGCAGCAATTACTCTGTTCTTATCTGTAGATCTTGGAGTGTGGCTGTGTTGTTATCCCCACTTTCCTAATGGGATACCTGGGACACTAAATGGGGTCACAACTAGTTCAGCTGAAGTAACAAAGGCAGAGTGGGGTTAAAACTATCTTTGTGTGAGTCCCGTTTACTTCTCTCCATGATGCCAGAACATCAGTGTGAGCTGCAGTTTCTGAACTCTGCTCTGGATGCTATCGTATCTGGGTGGTTGTTGAGCCTGCCCGATTCACAGCTCGGCCAGCACAGGCTGGATCTAAATACAGGGCTGGCAGAGTGGCTGGCTGACTGACACGCTTGTTCACCATGTCTGCGCTCTCAGGATGGGGCCCTTTCAGGAAAAATAATGTTCCATCATCTCTGACTTCCCCTTCCCCAACTGAGGCAAGAGATAATTTCATAGTTTATGAAGAGAGGAAAACATCAGACTCGACCACTGCCAAAAATCCCACCAAAGTTCCTAATATAGCAGGGCCTGGGAGGCAAGATAAAGTCCCACTGCTTTAAAATTATTCAAAAAGGAAGGCAGAATCAATGGGGTAGGTTTGGGGGTTTTTTTTAAGAGGAATTTTGAACCTCAGAATTGCATTGGCCAATGCCGAGTGAGATGTTGTATTTAAAATTTTCAGGAACCTTTGATGTATGGAGGGATTAAATGGCCTCGGAGGTTGCTCATGGCCCAGAGAGTGGTAGATTATGGACYGGAGCAGGAAGAGCTGTGTGAAATTTGACCTGAGAGTGGTGCAGAAGCTACAGGTGTGAATCATCTGATGTAACTTTAGAAGTCTTCATACCCACAGTTCATACCAGGCTCCCTTTTTGATCAATGAGAAAAGTAGGTGCTTTAAAGACATGACTTATCTGTTTTATTTTAGATATGTGTTTTAGGAGGAGCTGAATTGCTCCCTAGGTATTTTACTTGTGAAAAAGGGAGCCTTTGGGAGCCTCATGTTGGAGATGGCTGATGCAGGAGGTTTCCCACCTCATAGAGCTTGGGGGGCATGGGATGGGACAGCACCTGCTGCCAAATGTGAACAGCTGGTCTCAGCTTAGGGTTGGGACGAGCATATGGGTCAGATCTCAGCAAAATTCCTTACCAGAGGCAGGACCCAAGTCACCCCCTTGAAAGCAGCTGAAGACCCAAGGATGGGCCTGATGCAGTGTGATGGCTGCCTGTGTGGTCTAATACTAAATGAGTAGCAATCTGACATTAGGGTAGTCTGAACTGCAGAAACAGAGTGTGTCCGAGCTGAAGGTCTCATGCCATTTCTATCCTCTTATGCCACCATCCTCASTAAAGGGCCAAGCAGAGAACGTCTTAGGTGGGAATTGTTCATCCTGCTCTCTGTGGTGTGTGGGTACCCTGTGCTCATCCAAACACAGGAGAGCCTCTCTGCGATTTTCAGCTCTCTTGATTTGGTAAATACTGTGAAGGGGTTTTGGTATTTCCTCTTCTATTTGCTTGTTTCATTGACTATTCTTCGAAAAGAAAGCAGGCAATGACTTGCATGCAAAAGCCCAGTGATTARTGTTATTTATTCTGAGAGGTCAAGTTTGTCCTCCCAAACCTAGGTGAGACAGCATGGGTGCTGCTCTGGGTGCYAAAGAGGGGCAGCTTGATCAACAAGCATTGGAGCTGTTTGCTGTAAATCTGCCTCTCCCCTTCGGGCAGTTTTCCTGGGAGAMGCTTGCTGTGCGTTCCCTGGAGCTCTGTGCAAACATTTGCAACTTTTATGTTGCAATTACCACACTTATTTGCATGGATTGGGGCTCGTTGCTGTTCCCGCTCCGAGTGGCAGGAGCAAAGGGCTGACAGGCCTTTCCTGCCAATCTGTCTCTTGTCGAGATGAAGTGGTTGGAAAGCGCTCGCTCTCCAGCTCCCTCTCTGGCCCAGGCACTCTGATAAGGCCTGGGTTGTCCTATCTTGCCCTAGGAGCTGTTCCTCCTCCCTAACAGGCCCACTTTGCYGGCTGACAGTTAGCAGCCGGCAGTGCTTGATAAACTTATCAGACCAAAGCTGAGCTCGGTGCATGCTCAGCTCCTCCCCAGCCTCAGATTTCCCCATTCCTGGGGACTCTTTGCTCTCCGTCTGCTTTGCTCCCTCGCAGGGTCAATGAAGATCATGCTTGGGCCACCAGGTCAAAATTAACCTAAGGTCCAGAKTGAAAAAATGCTTGTATTTAAACAGCTTCTTTTAACATGAGAACTTGCAGGATGTTCTTAGCATCAATGTCCTGCTCTTTCTGCTGGGAGGATTATTCACAAGTGGAAATGCTGCTGRTGTCTGGCCTGTTCTGAATATCTGCTGTCCTATTTCTCTGCTTGTCCTGTTTCCCTGCTTGTTGGGAAGTTTAATGGTTTTAGTACATGGGGTCTGTGCTTACATGCTTGAAAGATTTCTTACTAAGCAGAAAATGTACAGAATTAAGTTGCTTTCCTGAATTGCAGTTTTCTCATTTGTTGCTAGTATCACGATAGCACTTAGCAGTTCCATCTGAGATCAAGACTCCACATATAGAAGATAAGGAGTAGCCTTGTTCCTAACTATCTTGTTGGAATAAACAAGTGGAATGAAGGGAAGGGGAGAGGAGATATGACTATCCTCAGTTCACAGGTGGTTCCTGGATTTCTGTGGGCTTCATGGGGTGCTGAGCAACTTCAGAAATCCAGAGCTAATGTTTGCCCAGGATCACACAGGAAAAGTGGSTGAGCCTCAGTCCAGGGTTGCAACCGTAAGCTCCATGTGTGTCCGTGGTGACTGTTAGCTGAAACGTGCTGATTCCCTGACCCCACTGACTTGCTTTTCTTAAGTTTCATTGCCACAGAGGGATCTGACTGATCAAACTACCTTGGAATTGTTTTGGTGCAGCAGTTCTCTTTTGTCTCCTCTAYATGGACAGACTTGTCCAGAGCAAGAGTAGCAACACAGCTTTGCTTTTCAGGGGGGAGGATTGATCACCAACATTCTTTAAGTATTTATTTKTCCCCTGTAGCTTTAGAGGTCCCATTCCCTGTCCCATCTCGGRTCAGGCTCTTTACCAGCGGGGAGGAATGTTTGCCTTGCACAGGGATGTACTCGTAGCCCTTCCTGGAGAGCAGTGGCTGCTCCCAAGTTTGCACTCCACGTGCTGTGTTTATGGGCAGGAATACTCTGCCAGTGCAGAGTGCACCCAGCCTGTCTCCCTTCCCCCTGCCATCATCCCTGTGCAGCACTGCAGGAATGGGCTGCTGCAGGGTGACAGCACTCCCTTTTTGCCATTTTCTCCAGTGAAAATGCTTTATTGAAGCCTTGAGAGAAGGGAGCAACAGGATTCAGCAAATAAGTTCTTCAGGCCAAACCCATCCTTTCTTTTTAGAGCTTCTGTCTTGCCAGCGCACATGACAGCTCTGGAGAGCGCTGCCTTTGCCAGCATTTCCCTGTGTGTAGGTTGATAAAATCCCAAGCTAAGCTCCAGTATAAGGCCTTGTTAGCCAGGAGCACCTTCTCTTCCTGCAGGTGTCCTGTGCCTCTGTCTTCATTAAGCAAAGAAAGATGCATCTGGTGTCTTAACTTAAACACAGTCTTGATCACAGTATTTGTGGTCCAGTGTTCTCAGTGCTTCAAGGCTSTCTGGAAAACAGCAGCTCCACTCTCTGACAACTGCCCAGAGGRATAACTTTGCATGTCCCTCATTTGCTAAACAAAGCAGCCCCAAGACCAGGATTTTATTTCCCCTACAATAAAGGAATGAAGGTGTGAAGAAGACTAGGGAAATACAAGGTTTAGGGAGGGCTCAGAGAGAGGCAAAACCAATCAACTCTTTCTTCAGCCACCGAGATGAGTTGAGATTTTGCTTTTTTGTTATATTTTTCCTTGATTGACTGGCCAGAAAGTTTTTGGTGCATGGGGAGATGGTGGGAAAGGGGTTGTCTTCAAAGTAGTCAGAACTGGGGAGGGTTTGCATGTTTTGGAGTGTTTGTTTGGGCTGGGGACACAGCTGAGGCTGGAGCCCGGGAAGTTACAAGTTGGGAGCCTCCCTCTATGTCTGAAGGTCTCCTTGCAAAAGAAAATAATATGGAGTGAAGGCCAAGCTGGGCTGTCGGTGGCCTCTTCCTCAGGAGACGGCTCTCCCTTATGGATAGTGCACAAACTAGGAGTGAGGGGCTCTGCCAGGTTTTCCTCTAGGCTGCTGACATGCATGTACTTGAATCCCCTTGGTTGTTATATCTGGGAGGCTTAGAGCTGTCAGGAAAGACCAGGAGCAAATGCSGCATCCACAGAATCACAGAATTGAGATCCAACTGAAAAAGGTGTCGGTTTTCTGGAGAGAAACAGCCTAGGAAGCAACGAGGCTTGGGGAAAGAGGAGGCGGGCAGCGCTGCCGGTGCTTTGAGTGCAGCACTGTGTTCTGCTTGGTGGAAGAAACTCTAATGCCCCAGTGCACAGCCCAGCAAGTGAGTTCCCTCTTCTTTGTCCCTTCGCAAGTCACCCCCCAGCTTTTCTTGCTAGGGCTTTTGCCAGCTGGCCTCCTTCCAYGACCCTGAGCCTGCAGATAGGACCCGGAGCTGGCGGGAGCGGGTCAGCCTGGCCTCCTGGAGCAGTCTGGGTCCATATGTGTTCTTAGCATGGCTCAGCACCGCTCCTAACGTCACCCTGATGTCTTCCTTACTCACTGCCCATCCTGTTAATCCTTGCACCTCCTAGGGATGTGCATGGGGCTCCTCACAAGTGTAGGGGTGAGTGGTGACAGCAGCTCCCTTGCCTGTTTGCCTGAGATCTGGAGGAGTAAATGACAGGATTGGGCTGCTCTGCTCTTCGTGCTGAGGGAGCACGGCCTTGGGGTGGCCCAGACTCTGACTCCTCCATCTCATGGAAATTGAAAGATAGCAATGGAAATCGAAGGGATACAGTGGCCCTYGTTCAGCAGGCTCAGCTGTCTCATTTGTTTTTATGGGTGATTTTTACAAGCTGTCTTGCCACAATGCTGATCAGTGTGCCAGCAGTTCCCTCAGGAAYGACCAGAGTTGGGAGCTTCCAATGAGAGGCAGAAGCACCTGTAGTCCTCAAGACACGGATGGGGAAGTGGCTGCCAGCACCTCTGTATGTTTTGGGTCTGGAAGGCATTAGCTACTGAGTAGGTCAGATGCTGACACACTCTTTAAATATTACTGTTTGCAGATTTTTGAAGGGTAGGGGAAATAAGCACAGTTTGGATTTTTGGGAGCAGTTTGAATAAGCTGAAATGCCTTTACCTCATTAAGGTTTGTGCATGTGGGATCATGTGTGCCCTTAGTGTCACAGTCTGAACTCGGGACCAGTTTTTCAAGCCCAGCCCTTCCAGAATTTTTGCACCTTCCTCAGAGTCCTTCTCCTGACCATGTTCTGGCATGACCYAGGATAGAGCAGTGCAGTTTTAACAAGAGTACTTCAGTCATGCCATCCTGTGGGTGCAGAGCCCTGTGTTGTTGGTGGGGCTGTAGCTGCACWGCACTCTCCTGTTCTGACCAAACAGGGTAGCATGTTCAGGGCTTTGCATGTGTCTGTCCCTGAAGATGAGTGTCCCCTGATCCCAGCCTGTATGAGTGCGGGTTCTGTAGCTGGTAGGCTTCTGTGTCCCAACATTTTCTTGTCACCCCCCTTCCTTTTTTTCACTTCCAAGCTCTTGACGGGAACCCTGTTCTGCATGTGACTTTCCAGCCTGATGTCCCCTTGCGCACGTGCGAGTCGTGGCAGGAAGCTACCGTGTGAGGCTCTGCTGCCCTTTTCCCACCTCCCGCTCCTCCATCCCACTGCCAGCATCTCCAGAGCTCAGCACAAGCCTTTCTTGAAATGGATGTTTGTAATATGCAAYGCTCTGTGTTAGCCCAGTTACAGAGAGGAAACAGATTTACCGGATAAATCCCAGCGGGCCTGTACATGTTGCCATTGCCTGCTATATAGCAATAAAAATATACATTAAGAATAACTATAAATACATATTTACAGTGTACAAGGAAAAGCCAGGAGTACAGATGCTGTTTTGAGTTTCCAGAATGCATATTAATGACTAACAGCTGAGGTACAGGACAAAACAGGGGCAAATGCATTTAGGTCTCAATCTGCAGGCAGGAGAATGGCTTTGGATTTACAGCAGTGTAACTGGGGACAGGATCAGACTTTTCTCCYGGCAACAAATGAATTCTGTACTTGCACCGTATCCTTCTTGCCTTTGATGGCAGCCCTCCTTGTTGAGCATTCAGAGTRAAACCACTAGTGCTGCAGCCCATTCTCTGGGCCAGGTCCTGCTGGAGCCGTGGTGTGCTGCTGTGTGTTCAAGGTTGTAGTCACAGAGCAGTCTGTGCAGTGCTACAATGCTCTGCTTGCCTGAAAGCACTTGCATTTTAATGCTGTAATAACACTTTGCCCTTCCTCTGAAGATTTTGAGGGACTCTACAGCCCTGAATGAATGACTCTGCATCACCAGGTGCGGTGGGGAARTAAAAGCCCAGAGTAGCACAGTGACTTCCCAGAGGCTACGTAGTAAGCATAGCAGAGCTGAAAGAAACAACTCTTTATTTGTTCCAGCCCTTTCCTTCAGCCTCTGGGCCTGGGAGAAGGCAGAAGCACCTCATGCTCATATGGTGTTCACAGAGTGTGCCCGAGCGTGCAGACTGCACAGCCTCCTCCTCTGGGAAAACAGCAGTGAAATGTAACTGTGGCCCTAGACATCACTATCCAAGGGCCATTCCTACCTGTGCAGGGACACAATTCCCTGGTTATGTCTAGAACCCACTGGAATATCGTGGGACACTATATCCTATCCTATCTTGGGTTCTAAGAGCAGCCCTTTCACTTGCCTGGTGCTGAGATACAGGACTTGTGCTGCTAACTCAGAGATTTCCACAATACTGTGTGACTCAGGAATGTGTTGAGACCTCTGTTATCAGCTAGGGGAGCTTCTATGTGGTTTTTTTTGTTGTTTTTTTGGTTTTTTTTAGTATTTTAGTATTTCATGTATTTCAGTATTTTCAGTATTGCTCCTATTTCAAGCTACAGTTACAACATGGCTAATTTGTCACCTGATCACAGCACATGATCTGTTGGAAAAACTCTGACTTGAGGTGCCTATTGCCAGAATTCAAGCTCTGGACAAGTCTCTGCAGAAGCCTTCTGCAGGCTGAACACAGCTTGCTGGACACAGTGTGTTTGTGAGCCCTGGCCTTATCTGCACTGCCATCAAAGCAAACAGGGTTAAGGCACCAGYTTGGCACAGACTGAAGGTGCCTTGAGTCCAGGAATTCCTACTTCATTCCTAGCCAGGCTGATGAACTGAACTCTGTACATGATGTAAATCCAGAGTAATAGCAACCTTGGAGCAATTCCTCTGGATTTGCACTTGAGCAGGTGAGGTCAGCTCTAGCCCAGGATCTTCTGCCATCATAAAGAGCTGCCCTTAGTTCCTTGGTCACACCTGGGAATGTGCAAGGCCTGAATATCAAAGCCAATGAAGTTGTTCTATCAGTCCCCAGGGGAGTTTAGCAATGTGGCCTCGGCAATTGGGCGGCCCCGTGCCAGATTGTGTCCTTGGAGCGTGCGCTGGCAGTGGGAGCCCTAGCAAAGTCCCTCACTTGAGGTTRTGTTGGGTCTCTCGGTGCCTCCGCAGATCCACCTTGCGCTGGAAGCCCTTGGCGCAGAGCTCGCAGCTGAAGGGCTTGAAGCCGGTGTGCTTGCGGCTGTGCGTGATGAGGTTGGAGCTCTGGCTGAAGGCTTTGCCACACACCTGGCATTTGTGGGGCTTCTCTCCTGCAGGGCAGAGGAAACAGGAAGACACATCTTAGCACATGAGAGAAGAGAGAAAGAAATGCCTTCTCATGGGTGGGAGCTTGCAGGGCAGCTGTGTCTGGGCAGCAGAGTTATACATGGGCATTTATGCCCATCTCTGCCTGCAGGAATTGTGTGTGTGTGCATAAACATGATGCACTCGATTTGCTTTTACTTGTTGTGAACACTTTGTTTCTCACCAGTGTGGATGTAGGTGTGTTTCTTCATGTCTGACTTCTGGTGGAAGCGCTTGCCACAGTACTGGCAGGGATAGGGTCGTGTGTCCGAGTGGATCAGAAGGTGAGTAGACAGAGTAGAGGAGCGTTTGAATGTCTTCCCACACATCTTGCACTCAAAGCTTCTCTCCTGTTTGGGAAAGAAAACTGTGGGACATGTGACAGAGCCCTGGAAGTGTTAAAGCATCGAGAATAGCAGGCTTGACAAGCAAATCTACTCTGCTCGTGGGCTGATATGCTAGGGACACTACAAAGAGGATGAAAGAAGTATTACTTATGGCTTACATGTTGTGGTCCAAACTCCTGCACCTTGCAGAAGGTGAGGCACAGAAGAACCTCTAGCAAAAATCCTCTTAAGGACAGTCAGAGTTTTGTGACACCTGAGATCTATGATCTATGGTCTTCAGAGTTCCTATCACTATCTTTGGGTGATGCAGGAAAGCCATTTCATTTGTCATTTAAGAAATGCTGCTTGTCTTATAGTGCAGTGAATAACAGGGAAGGTCTGAGCTCTGGGAGCTGGTTCCCCGGTGGGAGGCCACGCACCTGGGAGTGGACGTTGCTGTGCTGCTCCAGGCTCACGGCGTGCCCAAAGGTCTTGCCACAGACATCACAAGCGAAGGGCCGGCTCCCGCTGTGAGACCTTCGCACATGGACCTCCAGTCCATGCGGAGTAGAGAACACCTGGAAAAGAGTAATTTGGCAGTGATTTTCCATGAGGCAACTGAGTCTCCATCCTTGTTTTCAGGARGTGCCTGTTTCCAGCCGTGTGCTTGGCTGTAACCCGGTGATACCCTTACGTACGTGATGAAGATGAGGCCGGGGCCTCCCCAGCACGAAGGCTGCCCACCAGGACTCACCTTGTTGCACTTGACGCAGTGGTAGGTCTCCATGTCGGAGGAGTAGTGCACGCTGTAGTCGAGAGGCGGCTCCGCGCTCGGGAGGAGGTGGCTGCCGTACAGGCTCACAGGGYGCTCCAGGAGGGCGGACTGCATCGTGGAGGACATCTGGCGGAAGCCGTATGGCGCGTGGAAGGTGTCCCAGGAAAAGCTGGTTTTGTAGAAGGTGGGAGTGCTCGGGGGGTTAGTGCAGTCTTTGATCTGCAGMCCTGGGATGGCCATCTCTGAGTGTGCAAAGGAGAGGGAGAAATGAGTGTCTTGCTGCTGCCTGTATATGAGCGTAAGCACAAAGGCTCCCCTGCCTCCTTATCCCTGTTTAATATCCCGTTTGGCCTTGGGAAGGAGTCAGTTACTCACTGTTCTTTGATTCAAATCCCTATGCAAAGTTCCTCCTGTGACTTGGATTTCAACCTAAAGAAACTTCAGGGCAGAGGGGATGCCAGGGGATTATTAACTCCCTACTAGTTTTACTTCATGTGGTGCTTGAACAAGAGTCATGTGGACACCCGCCTTCATCTATACCCCATACAGTATTCTGACTATTGGTGTTGAAATAAGAACTGTCATTTACCAAAACTAGACCCAGCCATCAGGGCTCCCCTGACCTCGTTTGTGATTCTGGTCTTGGGTAGCTGACCTGCAGCTGAAGGGCCTGGCAGCATCCTGCTGAGATACTGGGCAGGGACACTCTCTTCTTTCACTTGGGAAAGGTCCTTTTCTTGTTTTGGAACCAGACATCCTAGGTCCTGTTTCTTGATTCCCTCTGATGTCTTGTCTGCTATGGCTGTAATCACAGTAAGGTCATAGTTAGTTTATTCTATCTGATAAGAGTCTATTAAAGTGGCTTGTATGCACATGTCTGAACTTGTGGCTGGGTATATGTGTCTGTGCACAATTCYGCCGAGTCAAAACCTCAGTAGATTCCTTATTTAGTCAAAGCAAGTCAATCCTAGAGGCCACATGCCTGTAAGAAGCATTTCCCCATTTAATACAMTTTTCCTTTATTAAGGTAACTAACAATCATTAACTTATTAACCTCCCCACCCCTCCCATCAGATAGTTCAGAGTTATTAAGCTGAATTTATGGACAGCCGAGCAGGGAAGCAGAGAGGGGAGGTAACTGCTCACACAGTTGCAAGGGTGACAACAGAGCTTAGTTACCTCCTACCCACACGCACGTTTCTCCCTGCCTGTCCCAGCCCTAAAACAGCCTCCCGAGCGCTTGGYGCAAGGCAGTTTTATACTAAGAGTCTGAAATGGTCTGAAGGTGCAATACATGAGCCTTCCTTCTGCTGGTGCGTGGAGAGGGAGCAGGGCTGCTGCAGGACAGGAGCCATCTGTCCAAACCTCTCATGTTCCAGAGGGACACTGCAAATGGCCAACAGATGATGGCAAGAATCAAAATTAAAACATCATCTCCTTTCTTCCCTAATTAAAGTTACCATAGGGCTGGACTCCAGTTCTGTAGTCAGGGCCAGAACAAAGGGTCAGTTKATACTATATTTGAATAAAGCAAATTTGAATGGGGCCCAAAGGCAGGTAAGTGTCCCGGCCTTCTGTTGTGTGGACTGCTGGGAGCGCACGAGTGGCAGCAGGCAGAAGGAAGCTGGGCTGTGTTAATGGAGCACAAAGCAGAGGCCCCTCGYGTGCATGGGGCTCCTCGCACACTCAGTGTTAGGGTATCAGTAGTATCCTGCTGAAACCTTCCTTGCAAGTCATCAGTGAGCAACACATGGAGATAGGGAGGAGGATGCCAGTCCGGAGAACACATGGGCAGTGAGCAGAGCAAGTCAGGGATGGAGGTGGCAGCGCGAGGACTTTGTACAAGGCTGACAACCAAAGTGCAAGTGTTTTCCTGCTGTTTGTGGCCTCATGTTGGTCATCTTTCCCAAATGTAAGTGAGCRCACGGAGGCCTGAGTTAGAGCTGAGAGGAGGTCAAGTGCTCGGCAGTCCTTCCCAGGCAGGATCGAAATTCAGTTTCATTGGGACGGTGGGGATTTGATCTCCGGAGCAAGGGAAGGAGGACATACAATGAGGGATCTGTTTGTCCTTTGACTGCCATCCCTGTGGGGAAGCCCTTAGTTGTTCTCAGAGTTACKAATCCTGCTCTCTGAGCTTATCTATTGAGTTATTTATTTGCTGAGTGTATTCTTACAMCCCAGGGTAAGGACTGACTCACCAGTGAAGGGAAAGGTTCCTGGATCCCGTGTGAAGGTGGGCAGGTCGTCTTCCAGAGAGCGGTGTTGGTGGTAGGTGTGAGCCYTTTTGCTCTTCACCAAGAAAGAACGTGGCATTTTCCATGCACGGCCTGGGCAGAAACACAGAGTAGCTGYGGGTAAATCTCTRTGGTCYRTGGGGCAGTTTYTCCCTTGTTCCCCACAGCAGCAGCWCYGTATTCAGCAGTGCTGAGTAATAAGACCATTCTGCCGAGGGGAAGGTAGTTGTTGTGGAAGGTCCTTCCACCCAGTCAAGGCCAGGGCAGTGACTGCTGGGGTTTAGGCGCCTCATGGATCTCAATGCTGAGGAACACACAGAACTGTGCAGGGGGYTGACAGAAAAGATACTGCAAGATGGTCTTTGATGCTGAATGTAGAGATGGGACTGCAGATTACTGTGCAGTCCATAGGAAAATTAAGCCTCAGAGTCTACCCCTAGGTTGAGGCAAAGAATTAGTGATATCTTTATATTCTAAGAGGAGAAATGGACATGCTGCAGTTCAGTGAGAACTAGAGACACTAGAACCYGTCATGTCACTTCTGCTGTTCTCCCCTGGCTGCAGGACATGGTGCAGATCCAACACTATCATCCACGAGAGGACAACGCAACAGGCAGACTGGAGAGATCACCCGATCCCTGTTTTGAGAGGAGCCTTTTGCAAGGTTTGTACCATTCCTAGAGGATTACAATCCCAAACCATAATGTGGGCTCTGTTGTGAAGTTGCTGCACAAATTATTATTATTATAAAAGCAACCTAAATATCAGGAGAGATGTAGTAAAAAATCCCAGCAGCCTGAATATGTGGCGGGTTTCCTCCTTGCTGGGGACAGCTTGACTATTTTGTGTTCTGGCTGGCAACCAGCACAGCAGAGGCAAAGCAGAAGTGCTGGGTGAGAGAGGTTACCTTTTGGATCCGACTCAAATAGCACAGACCGTTGAAATGACGGGTAAGGAACAAACATAAAATGCTGAAATTTAATCATACCAAGTTCTCTTGCAATGCATCTCGTTATCTGTAGTGCCCAGAAGCCAGCCTGCCCTGTGCCCTCTCCCCGCGGCCGGTAGCTGTTCCCGCGCAGACAGCAGCGGAGGCGGCTCGGTGCAGCACATGGCGATGCCGCCGCTGCGTTATTTGCATGCCGATTTGCATTCCCCTCTGTAATTGTTTGGGATAGTGGCACTAAAAGCAAATCTAGCTACATTTCATATGAAAAGTCAACAGCAAGTCCTCGTTCTCTGCTGATGGGCAAGTCTCTTCACTAAGGCTTTTTATTTTTTTTATTAACAACTACAATATACTTGAACTGTTCCCAAGAAAAAGAATATAATCTGCACCCGTTAAACAGGAATGATTTGAAAGGGCAGAATGCGAATCCCAAACATTGAGAGCTGGAAACGAGGATCTCAAACACCATCTCTTTAGAGTTCCAAAGCACCTGCACTTACCCCTAGATATGAAATACAGTTACGTGGCACAGTGGTGTTTTGTGTTAAGGTGCCAGGGTCAGATTTGCTGAGGGGCTACGGCTGCAGGCGCCTGCAGAACCCGCACACCAAGACCTAGTGCAGACTCCCAAGCCCCCTATTTGCAGTGGAGTCAGGTGCTCACCAGCCTCTGTGTTGCAGAAACCCCATTAGACATCAGCAGCCAGGATTCCCACCATTTAAGGTACCACTTCAGGGATAAACCTTGGTGTGTCTAGCTGTTTTTTTCTCCTGAAATGACTCCTGTTTTCCTAAGTCGCCTTCCAAGAAATATGCCCAGGACTTGAGATGAATATGAGAAAACGGAGGCCAAGCCCAGATTTGTTAAATTGRTGTTAGAAGGAAGACAGAGTAGTACTGGGCTGGGACAAGAAGTGTGTGCTTGTGAGACGGGGCTCCAGGTTATGCTGCTGGGTTTACTTTCCTGCAACTCTCTGATGAAGCTCCGTCTAAGCATTGCAAAGTGCCTGCTGTAAATTAGCTGGGTAAATTAGAGGCCTGGGAGCTGCTGGTGTGAGCGATCTTGCAGTGTTGCACGGTAGCACCCTTGCACTAAGAACAGCCCCTCTTTTCTAATGGCAGTTGCAAGTGGGTACACAAGAAGCAAGGGTTTTTTTCTGGATGTCAGAGTTGGTCCAGGGTCTTGCCTGTCGATAAGGAGTGCGCTGGGCACAATGATCCTTAATAGGTTACAGAGCGTTGCAAAAGGAAGTCACTTCCCCCACCCCATTTTATAGAGAAAACAGGAACTGGGAGCCCAGAACGTAGTTAATTAACAACTGCATTGGGCTGTGTTTGTGATTCACACAACCAAGTTGGAGGAAAGCTAAATGCACAGATTGTGAGYGAAAAATATTAACTCTCCTTGAAACTCAGATTATCTGTAGTGAGTGATGAGCTGCTCCTCATAGCTAACTATACGTCACAGAGAAAGCAGCACTGCAGAAAAGAGATCCTGCTACATCTGCACCAAAGCTCCCAGGATTTAGCTACAACCTTTGCTACAGCCTTTTTTATTATTATTCTTTCCAAAGGGTCTCTCCTTTCCATGTGTCTTCTTTGCATGCTCAGACCACCTGCCYCAAATGCACCTTGCTTGGCACTTTGTGTATGCAACACAGAATAAAAAAAATCAGCATCCAGCCAGAATTGAGCCCTGTGTGCCATTAACGTAGCAGGATAAAAATGTTGTATACGCAGCRCTAGGATGTTCCCTTTGCATCTTCCAAGTTCCTTCATGGCCAGTGAGGAACTGCAGTGAAGAGCTGTTGGACCATGAARGGCAGTGCAAAAACTCCAAGGAAAAGGGGTTTGCAGGCGGTTTCTGACTTCAGGATCCTAATTTCATTCAATTCTATGTTTCTTACAGAGATCTAATACCTACTGTAGTGCATGGGAATTTGTAGCACCCAAAAAGAAGAAGATGAGGCCATTTTTCTTCAAAATGGTAACATCTTTTAAAATGTTCTTTAAATGATCCCCTCTATTGCATTCCTTTGTATTCCTCCATGTATATGGGGACAAGAATTTGCAGGATTGTGCYGCGCTGTATTGGGAACCCAGTTTGCAACATTTGCTCCTTTATAAAGCTGACCTTCATTTTCCTCTAAGCCTTTCTAAGTTTAGATGATAACCCCATTTTCAAGTTTACAGAGTAAATTGCAAAGATAAAAACATTTTTTCCCCCTGCTACACTAAGAGGAAATAATGAATCCTTACAATTGATATATATCTTCATATGAATTCATCTATTATTAAAATCTTAGGCTAAAAGAGGCTTATTTCCTTAACACAGGTTAATTTGTATTTTAATCCTAATATTTTTTCTACCCTTTCTGGTAAAAATACCTACCAAAAATAAAGAATAGTTTGTGCTTCAGAAGACTATACTTCTGAAGAAAAACAACATGAAATAAAACACARCCTGTGCCTGGATTTTTTTTAAGAGCCCGAGGAAAATAAAAGGTTTAAGGGAAGGCAGACTTTTTAAATATAAAGTCATATTCAAAAAGAATTTAAGTTCCTTCCAACAAAGTTGTCTTCACTAGCGCACATTTCCAGGACTGTACCTACTAGGGGCAGGTAATTTTGCACTTTTTTTAGTGGAAAACTTAATATCTTTCATTCTCGTGGTAAGACTGGGCAAATGGATGTTATGCTGGGATTAACAAACTGTAATTCTGGTGATAATTTTTTTGTCCAAGAAGTGGAAGGGGAAATAAAAGTTTATAATATAATTACAGCCCTACTTAGGAATCTCATTTAGCTTCTAGTGAAGTCAAGAATGCTGCTGGCTTTACCAAGCTTTGCCTTAGGCTACCAAGGATATACAGACCTATATGGCATTTTCTAGCAAATCCTATATCCTTTAATGTACACAGGCACTTGCTGTGAGAGCTTGCAAATAATTTGTTTTCCTGCCTAATGCATTAATCTGGTGGTATATTTATTATATGAGGAGTGTCTATAAATAGCTAATTCCATATGCTAAAAATTATGTTACAGTAATCTGCATATTCTTAGAAAGGAGGGGGAAAAAAATGTAAGTTTGAAGCAAAAATCCTGAACTGGAGAGAATAAAATCTCAGCTAGTAAGATCGGCATGCATTAACTGATGTCAGTAGAGGTGTGCCATTTTCTGAGTTTGAAAACCTAGCCCTTTAAAAGAGCAATTACAAGAAAAAACATAGAATGTCCTTAGCGCTTAAGTGCAAAGTCTACATCTGCTGCATAGCGCTTGCTGGGACCCTTGTACCTGACAGCACTGTCACATCTTTTCTATTTTCTTCTACTCTTATCTTCTTTTCTCTGTGCATGTGTGAGAGTGAAGTATATGCTATATAGTTTTAAAAGGTCTGACTAATTGAAGTTAACCATTATCATAAAACAGTCCTCAGGACAAGTGACTGACTGACGCAGTGGAACCTGTTATATATTTGCAAACACGAGCAAAGAATAAAAAAGCTTATAAAAATATATCAAAGGAATGAATTAAGCAATTAAATTAGAAGTGTTTAAAAGAATAAATAAATCACCTGTTTGAGGGACTTTGCTTTATGGGATTCGCCTTGAAATCTCCCCAGACAAGCTCCCAGCGAGATGTCKTCTTCTCTCTGGGCTCCTTCTTCCACTTTTTCATTTAGTCGCTGTCTGGTGAAATAGATACTTCTCTTTTTTTTCTCTCTGKTTTTTTTTTGCCCCTGTTCCCCTCCCTGATTTTTCAATCAGATTATTTGTGTCAAAATCTGGCGGTGAAGAAACAGCCAATAGAAAAGCAGAGCTCAGAAAGTATTTGCTTATCAAAACTTTCCAGGACTTTGAAAACTTGAAGAGAATTCACGATGCCCAGCTCTGAAGCCTGGGGTGGCACCCTTAACTCTCTGGGGCAGCTTGGCTTTCTGCAGGAATATTTGCTTGTCATGTTGACAAGAGAGCTTGACACAGGGAAATAATGTGCCGAGCAGCATTTGGTATTTGTTGTTTCTTTTTTTTTTAAAAAAAAAAAGAGAAAAAAGAATAGCTCTTAAGAAACCTGTATTTTTACACACATTCATCTGCGCATCGTATCTTTCACAAACAGACTCACCATCTGTCCTGCATGCACACACTCGCACACTTCGGTCTCATAAACAAAGCCATCTAGCACATATGCATGAAATTATTTTATTTGAGAATGTATCTTTTATCTCTTCAATTTTCAGGGAAAAAAAAAGAATAAATACTTGCATAGTAATAACTGAAAAAGATGTAGTATAAAAGATGTTAATCAGCTGTCTTTTTCTTAGGCATATGTATGTGCAATCCATAGATATTTTATGTTTTGTTCCATCTATATTCAGCTGTATATAGGATATAAATATAGATTTTAAGAAAGCTCATTAAGCCAGCTCATTAACAAGCATCTTTCCAAAAAGCTCTTCTGCTGAACAACAATAGTAAGAATTTGCACTTCTATCAGTTACTTTCAGAGAAAAGGTTCAAATTTAATTTGAAAATCTGAAATAATTTGACAGCTGAAACACCCTATGAAGACAGAGTGTAAAGAGGGAGGATAGAGACAGAGGTAAAAGGACTTTTCCCAGATCACCTGATAGGTCTCCAGTTAGGAATGGGAGTTGGAAAGTCTGTAAAAAAAGCAGTGATTTACTTCTGAGAATCGTTTACATAATTCTTATTTGGGGAAAAACAAGGAGATTTGATATTCCCTGATGCTTGCCAAAATATGCCAAAATTATTGCCAAAAGCAGTTCCTTGATTTCACTTATTTCCTATGTGTGATGGCACATGCAACATTTGCCCCTGGTCCTCCCCTCTTGCCCTTGCAGCAAGCTCTGTGCTGGGTGAGATGGGATGCCGCCAAAATGCCCTCTTAGAAACTGATAATTTAAGACATAATAAGCATGTGCATCCAGCTGTCGAGTGCAAGCACCACACGTGTCATGGGAGAAATGCCTTGATGTCGTGGAGTTTTTCTGCTCACCGTGAGCCAGCAGATGCATTTTCCCAACCATTCACCAACCGTGTTTCCTGCAGCCGGTTACCCCAGACCAGGATTGAGCAGGAACCCTTTTCTCCTGACAGCCCAGGCGCTATTCCCGGCACTCCGGGCGCTCCCCAGCCCTGCAGGGACGCGCCGTGTCCCGCTGTCCCCAGCGCTCTCTGCTGGGACGGCCGCGACTCGCAGCGGTGGCTCTTGCGCCCGCCGCGTTGCCCAACGGCACCGGACAGGCTGTGCAATGGCCTTTGATGCAACTCGGCGATAGGAGCGGAGGTTTCACCCAAATTGAGAAAGATTCAGATTTTGATCTTAACCCAGCTGTCATTTGCTGAGTGTAATTAATTCTTGTTTATAGAAGCAAACAACCCCCTCTTCCTTTACTCCCCCCTGCCTTCCTCCTCCCCTCCTTATTTATCTAGCTGGATTTTGCATGAAAGAAACGTTCCTGGAGCTTTGTGCCAGCAAGCTGATTTGCATCCTCTTAAACCCAGGCATTTGAGGGATTACATTTCCCRCTACAAAAACAAGCGTTGTAACCGAAAACCAGAATGTACATTGCAGCTTCGGGGTTTCCTACGAAAAGAGTTACACGAATTAAACAAAACAGGAAAACGACAAGCTGCTGAATGGACCCCGATGTGATTTCACGAAGTATCAGAGCCGGCTTCTGTCAGCCCCCAGGAGCCGTAAAGTGGAACTGGCCGCAGTATCTGGCGCTTGGACTAGAGATGGGAAAAGCAAATTGGCCACTCAAGAGCCCTGCAAGAACTGGCTGTGCAAAAAAGGTARTAACAGGCTTGGGCAAACCTCCCCGCCAGCTTATTTCAGGGGTGTCCCAAAGAGCAGAGTCCTTTGGAGGGGGAAGGTGACTTCAATAAACTCAGCAAATACAAATAAAACAGTGGTGTTAGTTGATCTGCTGCCCCAAGTAGCCACCATCTCTAAATGCACAGATCAGTGGCATGAACTCTGATCACGAGGACTGTGGGCATGGATATAAAGGGTTGTTTTGGGGCTGCTGCTGTTTTCATGACAACAGAATGAACCAAGACTTCTAGCTGCACCAGGGATCCCTGCTTTGAGCTCTGCAGCCTGCTCGGCTCAGCTCTCGTTTCACCCTTTCTCCCTTTATTTCAGCAGCTCCTAAGGGACAAATAGCTGCAAAATGGGAGCGCAGTCGGAGAAGCCATCACATTGGCTTGTTACGTGCTTGCTCTTCCCACATTTCTCTTTATGGCTCCTGTTAAACTTACCGCCTTGCCTCTCCACCAGAATCTAGAGCAAAAGGTGGTTTATACAAGCTGAGGGGGAAGAAAACAAGGTATCAGACACAGGATATTGCGCTGGAAGGACCTTTGCACTGACTCCATGTTGTTATTTTATATTAATCTTACTGTTGTGATTTTTCTCCTGTTCCAACTTCTTGTTCCCAGGGTCAGCAGGGAAAGAAGAGAGCCACACAGGGCTTGTTTGGGCTCTTGGAGGCTCCTGCCAGCCCTGACCCGCGAGGGCCACGTCAGATGAAGGGCTCGTTCTGCCTGCAACRGAGAACAGTTTAGTTGTGTGCATTGCTGCAAGGGCTTCGTGCTCGTCACCTGCTCTAGGGCATCCTGACAGGTACGCTGAATAAACTATTAAATGTGGAACTGAATAAGAATAAACAGGGTGATTGTAACATGTCACATCCATCCTAACTCAGCCCTCRTTCCTCTAAGCGTTAGCAGCATCCCAGTTTTCCGTGGTCATCTTTAGCATTACAGTAATTATATCACAGTAAAATACCATCGCTAATTGCTTCCAGGGCTTTTCCAAAGCTCTAATTCCTGTTTTTTTTTTTTCCTCTGTGGCAGATTAAATAAACACATTTCCACAGCTGGGAAAATAAATAAATAAATAAATAAATAAATAAATAAATAAATAAATAAAGCACTGGGGCTTTTTAATATAATAAAGGCCCTATTAATATTAATCACAACGTGCTAGGCAGGAGCGGATCAAAAACACACTCGTGACCACAAGACGCACCGGACTCGCAGCACCTTGGGGAGCCTGCCCTGCCAGAACACCCCTTCTTGCCTGAGCTATGTGTGTTTCATGGGGGGAAAAAAAAAAGCTAACATGTTTTTTCCCCAAAATTAACGAATGGGGGAACGTCCCATAGCGGCCGCGCTAGAACAGGCACCAGGAGGGGCCGGTTACAGCCCCGGGCCCCGCTGCCGCCCCGGGCCTTGTTTACCGCGCCCGCCCGCGCCGCCCCGCCCCGCGCCCCGTGACGCCGCCGCCGGCGCCGCCCCCAGGATCACGCGACCTCTCCGGGGGCCTCAGCGCTCCCGCGCGGAGACACCTCCGCCAGCCGCGGGAGGCTCCCGCATTCCTGCCCCGGCGTTGCTCCCCCTCTCCTCTCATCCTCAGCGGGGGCCATAGGGTTCCCGAGAGGGTAGAGCCCGAGCCGGGGGCGCGCAGCGCTGGCAGAGGGGCGTGAGCATTGGAGGTGTGGGGGGTTGGAACTACTTCTTTCGGCGGAGGGATCCGAGGGGAGCGGCAGCGGGTGAATGGGGGGGAGGGGGAGGCAGGGCCAAGATGGCGGCGCCCTGTGGGCTGGAGGAGCCCTGAGTGGTAAACAGCGGAGGGGAGGCGCGGGGGAGGTGAGTGTGCCGCGCCCGCAACGGCCCCCCTCGGCGGGGGCCACGCGGGAGGCGCTGCGGGGAGAGGGAGGCAGGGAACGGTGAGCGGGGGAGGCACGGGGAAAGGGCGAGGGGGAGGAGGCGGCGGGAGAGAGGGAAGGGGCAGGGGGTAACGGGGAATGAGGGGGGGCAAACGGCCTCCTTCGTCCCCTCCCGCCCTAACTTGGTCTCTGCTCCAGCTCCCCCTTCCCGGTGTTGGTGCCCACGGGGGTCCTGGGCGCTCTGCCCTCCCTCCCGGAGAGACCCCTCCCACCTTCCCCTCCGCGATTTCCCCTGTTTTTATTAGTACAATTCACTCTCGTGTCTTTCTTTTTTCTCTCTTTTTTCTTTTTCTTTTTTTTTTTCCCTATACTGATCATAGGAAGAACCCTGAAGAGCAGTTTCCAGGTTTCCCCCCTTTCTGAGGGGGCTCCCTGCCCTGGTGGGGTTGGACACCGGAGCGGTTTGGGGCTGCAGGGTGATGTTTGTTCATGCCGAAAGCGCCTGGGTTCCTGGAGTCCCAGAGAAGTTGTTAGGAGACTWGTTCGGGAGGCAGAGAGCGGCTCCGGCTTGCTCTTTGTCAGCTGTGTCCATAGTCTCCCTTATTGTTTTCTCTGCTCAGTCAGGGAATCTCTTCTTTTTTTTTATTATTATTTAAATGAGCTTTCTGCAAAGCAACTTGTAAAGAAGCACATGCCTTGAAGGAGATTGTGGTTCAAAGCCCACAGAAATGAACACCCGAATAGGGGTGAAGTTTTGTGCTTGTTTTTTTTTATCTGGGTTCAGAGAATATTCCAGTAGATGCTGATACAGGAGATTTTCGTTCTTTATCTGATCTGATCCCCTAATAATACTAACTAATGAAACAAAGTTGTTAAAAACTTGTAACAATCAAAGCTCTGTTAAGGTAACACTACTAGGTGAGAAAGACTTCTACAGTTTACGTGTATGAACACAGAGAACTAGATAGCAAATCTTTGGAAACTTGGGCAGTTTGAATAGTATCTGTAAGCACAGAGAGTACCTACTTCTGTGCCTGGTTTTACCTTGTTATGCAGCAATAAGATGGTCTGGTTGCTTAATAAACCCATCCTGGCAGTGTTAAACTAAARCAATTTTAAAATCCTTTGCTTGGATTTTTTGTGGCTGTTGTTAACAGCATAGTCAGCCCTTGAATGAGTTGCCTTCGTTTGGAGTGGCACTGACTTGCTCAGAGGAAAACATAGTCAGAACATCTACTGTGTCATGTGATAAGCTCTAATTAAAATGATTTTATCTTTGGCTATTTTTCAGTGYCAGGTACTTGATTCTTAATCACTCAAGTTGATTTTTATGGTGGCTAACAAACGGCAGCATTATCAGAGGGTTTCTCTGAGATATACTGTCCGACTGAAGGTGTTTTGAGCAAGCGTTTGGCTTCAGTAACTCTTTGTAGTTGGCAGATGATTGYTGGCCAGATTCAGGATTGCAGTGCTGGGCTGCCCCAGCCTTCCTACAGCCATCAAACAGTGTCTGGTTAACTCCCATACAAGCCAATAATGTTACCATCTCTGTATTTTCCTGTCGTTTAACATGATGGGGACACAGTAATCATATTATTCAAGTTGATAACACAATAATTTATTTTGGGGACATGTTAAGATGCAGAGCAAAATTCTTYTGTCAGTAGCCAGCTGTAGTTTACTTGGATATTATTCCGTTTTGTTTTTAATTAAAAAGCTTGACAGTATTTAATATAGTTCTGTGTTCTGTTTAATGCCTGCTTTCATTCTTGGAGTAGTTAAAGTGCCTTGACTGAGCACGATAAGTTGTTTGCAGTGATTTCAAGATGTACTGAATTGCAGCCTAAGTCTATGACTGTGTTTATGGAGAGTTCTCTTAGTGGAAAATAACTGATCCAGAGATTTAGGAGTTTCACTGATTGTGTTATTGTTAAATCTTGAATTCTATGCTCACCTCTTTGTAGGTCTAAAAAGATTCCATTTTCTCTTTAATTAGATTGTTCATATTTATTCCTTTATTAATATATTTAATTATGCATTAAGAGCGGCAATAGTTCTGTTTTAGTTTAACAAGTGGCTTGTTAGTGTGGCTTCTGCCAGAAGATTTAGTGCCAGCTATTTTCCCCTTTTCTGRTATACCTAGTGACTTAAAATTTTCCCTTCTGTCAGATATTTGATGATAGTAATCAGCATAGTCCCTTGGCACAGCAGTTGCATCTTAAAAATGACTGAATATGACTCCCTTTTTTGTCTTCCTCTTCCTGCTTCAGTTAAGCACCTACAACAAAGTAAATGAGTGTGGATGTACTAACAAACAAGAGTCTTAACTCATAGGATAATTACAACATTCAGGAATGGGATCTTGTATCAAATCTGAAATAAGCAGAGAAGCGTGGACTGCTAGGAGAAGCTGATTCGATCAAAAAGCAGACCCTGGCATGAGGAAAGAAGCTGATTTTGTCCTTTTTTAATTGTCACCTCGGTTCCAAAGGGACAGGTCAAGTGCGTAGTTTATCTCCGGGGGTGAGAAAGGGTGTGATCAGACACTCCGTGTGCAGTTGCCACCAGTGTTTCTTTTCTTTTTCTCCTACTGTCATTTTTGATGCATTACTTATTTTTGTAGGTGCTGTCACTTCTGTTATGGAAGTGTTTGATTTATTTCTGAAGAAAATATAAAAGTGAGCATTGTTAGGAACCATGCAGCAGATTTGGAAACCTGAATATCTGACAGGATGGCCTGAGCCTGGCCCTTCTGTGGCTACGGAACCTTCAGGTTTTTGAGTGGGAGAGGCTGTTTTCTCATCAGTCTGGGTTTTTTTCTTTTTTTTCTCTTAAACTAATGACGAGTATAAACTACTTCTGTCCACATTCATAGCTTCTGACAAAGCTATTGTCTGTATTATTCCAGCAGTAGAAATTGGSTGGGAAAGTGTGAGTGGAGGTTTGACCTCGCTCTATTCTAGGGCCTGGCTGCTTACTGGGAAGCTTTCAGCTTCCAGGATGCCAGTAGTGGCTTTGTGTTCTTGAAACCCCCACTTTTTTGGTGCCAGAGAGAAATAGCAATTCCCTGGCATGTCCCAAATTTAAGGTTAGGAAGTGTGATGAAACACTGATGTTGACACCCTGCCTTTACAAAAAAAAAAAAAAGGTGCTTCTGGTGTCTTGGTTTTCACTTTTTTGGGRTAAATGGTGAGGAGGCTACAGGAGGAAAACATGTGCATGTTGAGTGTGTCCCCCTCCTCCCCGCCCCACAGGGAAGCATAACTGGCACTACCAGCTGCTTTTTTATTTGGCTTGGGATAAAAATACACTTAACAGAAGAACATCTTCTCTTGACAAAAATACTGACAGAAGCAATAATCTTTGGAGAGACCCTGCTGTTTCTTTCTCTGTTTAACCTTGTAGCTTAACTGTATTTTGTTGTRATTAACTTAGCTACCAATTTTGTTCTAAATTTCTTCCCAGATTGTTGGTGGCTTCATTCTCTCCTCTAAGTTGGCTTTGCAGTTGTATCAATTTACACTAATACTTTTATCAAAGCATGTCTTTGTGAAAACTTTTTGAGTAGGATAAGAATTTTGGGAATGGTGTTTGTATCTTCAGAGAGGGCAAAAAGAAGTGGTTTAAAAGGTAGAGAAACAGAGTCAATTTTTATTTTAATCCTGTCGGGTCCAAATATGGCTGCATGCATGTTGATATTCTTCTAATAGCAGAATGAGTTTTGAATATTGTGTTGAAGAAAATAGGGTTGACAGGGTCTTGATGGGGTAAAAAAGCAGAGATTAGTGTTTATGCTGCTTTAATTCTCAAAACAGGTTTTGCTTGCAGCTGGTTTGGGGGTGTGGTCCCACTGGTCTTGTTAATGAGCTTTAAACAACTAATTCATTTTCCTGAGAAGCTGGTGAATCTATTGCCTAACMATAGGTGAGAGCTTATCCTAATGGAAATAGAGAAACATCTGCTTTAACAAACCCATACAGGGTTTAACAAACACATGCAGGGATGGCTTTTAAACTTTCTGAAAGGGTGGTGTTGCTCTGAGTCCTACTTGCCTTCTAACTTGTCAGCTCTTCAAGAGAGAATTTGAATTCAGAGTTTGAGGGCAGGAGAGGAGGCATCTTTTTTCACTTCTCCTCCCAAAGTTTTCCTCTTTTTAGGTTTAATTCCAAGTGTTGCTCACAGTACCAGCCAGATTTTGTCCTTAGTTTTTACCATCTTTCCAATCTGATGTGAAAAGAAACGGCATTTGTATCTGAAATTCTTCGATTAGCAGTCTGTGCTAGCCACTTGTCAATGAAATAAATTTGTATTCAGACAAAACCTAAAGGCCATAGCTGTTCTGGAACAGTGATGAGGCTAAGGACATGTCTTCTGCAAGTGTGGTACCACGTTGTCACCTTTGAATTTGAAATTGGTGCCAAATTAAGTAAACTGATAGACGAAGGTGACTTTAACAGAAGTGACCTTGGCCAGTTCTGTGGCTACTGAAATGAKATGTTGCTTAAGACAAAGTTTACTGGTAGGCAAGTTAAACTTCCAGTCCAATAACAGTTTGGAACCTAAGTTTTCAWGAAAATAGTATGTATGTAGTAATTACAGCATAATGACTTACAACACTAATGTTCTCAGCTAATGTGTGGTGCTGTGCTGAATAGAGTCAGAAGATGTGTTCTTTTTGTAGATGTTTTAGGATGCACATGAGGCAAGTAAACCTGGAGTTTACCRTTCTTTCCTCTCTAGAGATTGTCCAGTGAAAAGTGTTCAGAATGACCCCTTAATTCTGCTAATGCTTCCAACAAYTAAAGCTGAATTTTGATGCCTTTTCTACAGGGTTATATGTAGTTCTTATTTTCTGCTCATTTGAGATGGCAAACAAGTTCAAGTGTCCTTACCCTATCTGGATTTTCCTTCCATCAGAATTAAACTAGGCACAGGATTCAGTAGGAAAAAGGCAACCATGCAACACTCTTAACTGCGGTTCAAACCACGGGTTGACTTTGCTCATGTATGAGGTACAAACCTCTGCTGCCTTTAGTGAAGGACTTAACACWGTTTAAGATTTTTAAGGTTTAATGAGGAATAAATAGATTGCAGCTTTTGTTAACCTTTTAATGCTTTTTTTTYCCCCTTTAATTTAGCGATCATGAACGGTGTGTGGTTGATAGCATTGGAGACAGAAGCTCGACTCATCCACGGAACAGGTGCTGTATACACAAATGCAGTAAAAAGATCCCTTGCRTGTAAACTTGTTAGGTGCAAATCCTGCCTTCCATAAAGGAAGYGAAAAATGTACACGAGCTGGAAGGAAGAGGAAAGAAGAAACCCTTGCTAGTAAGAATAGACATAATGTGAAGCCAAATTCTTTTTGCCACTGGGAAAGGTTCCACCAATATTGCTGATTGACAGGGCAGAACTTGATTCATTTTGTGGTAGGTAGGGCTCATACCTCAATCTTTCCCCTGCTGCTACATGTGAGGAAGCCATCTTAAAAGCCTGAAGGGGTTTAAATTTAGTTTTGCGTAGTACTGTGAAGCTGTCTAGAGTTGTGTTTTCTTCACACTGTTGCTTTTAATAATCTGTACAATTTTTGCGCTGTGGGTTTTTAATATATAACGCAAAAATTGTGAAAACGTGGCATATTGTGCTGCTAAGCTTGTGGTTTTAGTTACTGTGCACAGAGTGGCCAAGCAACAGCAGCTGTAGTAACCCTAACTGAGCTTCCTAACAGCTGCAACTTAGCTCCATTGCCAATACTTAAGCACAAACCTACTAGTATGTAATAATGTAAAGTAGAGGACAATTATTTTCTTACTGCTCATCTAGCCACAGGAGTGGAAAAGGGTCTTGAGATGGCAGATTGTCTCTTAAGTGTAGACCACTTTGCAGGATGCTTGAAGGGTTGATTGGAGAATTGCTATAAGAAAGCTAGGGTAGAACAATTCCAAGGAGTTATTTGCATTTTGTTAAAGACTTTATTCTTTCCTGGAGAGCAAATTAAAGGAATGTGATACCAAAATGCTCTGATAGTCACAATTGTTAGCCAAGTTGTTTGCCAAGATTTTCTATAAAAATTTCTATAAAATTTTCTATAAAATTTCTATAAAATTTTCTATAAAACAGGTTTTGGAATTAGAGGAGGGGGGAAAAAAAAAAGAAAAAGAAAACTTTTGCCATGTAACTTTTGTTCCAAGTGTGTAAATTCTAGCAATCCTTTCAGTATGAAGCTATCAAATGGGCCATAGTGAAGAAAAGAAATAGGAAAGTGATGAGAGATTTAAGATGCAAATGAAAACTCATCAATCTGTTGTTCTCTTCTAGTCTGGTAGAGGCACCAATGAGGAACTTCCTGACATTTTAACCTCCACACATTCATGTTAGTACCTGCATCATGGCACAACAAGCAAATGTTGGTGAGCTCCTCTCCATGCTGGATTCTCCTCTTCTGGGTGTTCTGGAAGATATAACAGCTGCATTCAAAGATAATCTCATTTGTGGTATGTATTCACACAGAGYTGGAAGAAGGGTTTTGCTTCCAGTAAAGGCAGAATATCTCCTTTTTAATGAAATGTACTCTTTTGCAAATATGACTTGAAACTCAACATTTGGGATTCAAATTACTTTAGGGATTGAAGCTTCTCTTCAGTTTGTTTTTCTTAATAGCACACCTCTTGGAAGGTCTGCTGTATAACTTTTAAAAYGCTGTTATAAAATGACTGGATTTTACTGTGGCAGAACCTTAGGTCATGAGATGATAAAACTTCGTCAAGTATATCTCAAAAGAACTCGGTTTCCACTTCATGGAAACTGCTAGTATTTTGCTCATTTAAAAAAAAAATCCTCAAATCCCCCCTCAAAAAATCAGATCCAAAATTTCTTGAAAAAATTGCTTTCTGCTTTTTAAGTTATCCCTTTTGTTGCTGGAACTTTTTCAGAGGCTGAGAACAGTGTTACTCTCGTGAAGGTCTGAAATAGTTCTCCTCTTTTGCTGTTGAAGGGAGATAATGTCAAGTTATTCCTGAGCTTTGTGACTGTCTTTGGTAAAATACTCATGCAATTTGGGCAACTCAAGGTATTTAAGGTTAAACAGTGCCACAGTAATTGTAAGTCATTAAAAATATAATTACTTGCCCACATGGAGCTGAATACAGTTGCTTAAATAGTTAGTCTGGAGAGTGTAGTTGAGAGGTATMATTTTCTTAAAGGTCTGGTAACCCTTAAGTACTAGCTCATATTATAAATTACATAATAATTGTTAAAATATTGTGCAGCATCTCTATAATGAAGAATTAGTTTTTAATGTATTGAATATGTACTTTTTTCTTTTCTTGCTCTAACTTGACAGACCGTGGGCCTATGCTTGTGAACAACCTGGTAGACTATTACTTGGAAACCAATTCTCAGCAGGCATTGCATATACTGTCCACGCTGCAAGAGCCTCATGACAAGGTAAAACAATCTTGATATCAAGTATGGCTGATTGGCAGTTGTTAGACTGGTATTAAAGAAGGCTTTAAATAGCATCAGTTAGAAGTCTGCTTTTCCATTCTCATATAGAATTACCCTGTTGTAGCGATGCAGTGTCTCTGTAGTATGAATAGTTTTAAGGGTGGAAAAAAAAACCCCAGATACAGACAAAGGATTTTGTGTGTTCTTTAAATTGGCCCAGTTAAATAAAAAACTTCCAAAGTGAAACTTAGGGGATGAGGATTTTACTTAAATATTTAATGCTGCCTCTTTGCAGCATAACTTCTATTTGTTCAGTCTAACCTAAAAGAACTTAAGGACTGGGTGAATATGTAAGCATTTTTAAGTAGATTGAGAGAACTGCACTAGAACTTGTTTTACTTCTGCTTTAATTATTTAATTTTAATAAGTGTTTTGAAGTGCATTGGCTGATTCTGGATAGAATAGTTTGTATTTCGCCACCAGAGGACTTGAATTTGTTGTTGGGTTTTCTTTGTCCTGCATCTTGTATGTTTGTAAAATACTCATAATTTTTATAAATGACAATAGCAAACTACTGAATATAGAGGCTAATGAAAAAGAACATACACCAGCTAAATACAAAATCATTTTTCCTTCTTCTGCTCGCTGCAAAATCTGTTTTCAGCACCTACTGGACAAAATTAATGAATACATGGGCAAAGCTGCTACCCGTTTACCCACCCTCTCTCTGCTGGGTCATGTGATAAGACGACAACCATCTTGGAAACATAAACTTTCTCAAGCACCTCTCCTTCTATCATTACTTAAATGTCTCAAGGTAAGAACTGTTGATGTTGTCTGTAAAACACTTTGCACAAGAAGTAAATAAACATACTTACAGCCCAAGGAATTTGTGTTCTCTGTTGGTGTTATTTGGTTTAAGTTCTAGGAATAGAAAGTGTTGATTAAAATGCTGAGAGTGTTCTCCCTTTCTACTGAGATGGGTTAGAACCATATCTACTAGATGGTGTTGATCCTGTCACTAGTGATGGCCACATCAGCTAAAGGTCTCTGTCAGGAATAACTTTGAGTTAGGGAAATTTAGTTAAGGAAATTTAGAACTTGCTAGAATACAAGGAGGTGGTTTCTCTCCATGCTTTGGTTTCCCCCTCTGCAGTTTTGTTTCCATACTATACGAATGTGGGTATTACAACAGTGATTAAAACATACCTAGAGTGCAATGTCATTCCTGTCATTTAATGTGATAGTCAAGAATTGATATTAGTCCTACAAGTCACATTAAATGCATGGCTTAGTCGTGCTAATGTGTTTTTGACACAAAACACGGGAATTCCTAACTGTCCAATAAAAAACTACTAATGATGTCATGGGAAGTCTTTGACTTGCCTGACAAGTTTCTGTTGCCCTTTTCAGTGGTTCCAAGTGTGAGAGGAATGAAGTATGTCAGGAAACTGGTAGGAGTGGCGTAGAGATGTATTCAAAGGGACAGAGTTGGACACAAGTGTGTAGTGAAAGGGTCTGTCTGAGAATGGAGGAGGTAGGCCACTTGGAGGAATTAAAATCCATGACATGCAAGGTGTCAAAGCAGCCTGGGTGGCTCTTGAGAAGTACCAAGAGCTGCTCAGTGACTTCTGACCACAGACCACTTGTGCTCTTTACACCCCTCTCCTGGCAAAGCAGAGGAAGCCCTTGTGTGTCAGCAGTTTCTGAGGAAAGTGCATCTTGAGCTGAGGAAACAACTAAGGCCAACTTGAGAAAAGATTCAAGCACATTCTGTTTCCGATCGAAAACTCTGATTCTCTATTACTGCTTCATCCAGCTGAGGACTTTTACTACCACATTCTCCCAGTGTAAATCCTGGGGATGTGACTGTTGTTTGAATGAGAGCTTTATGCAATATTTAGCAGCTGGAGTCATCAGCCAGGCATTGTTTACACTTGCATACCATGCAGCAGTGCCTACGTCAGATCTCAGGATTTCAACAAAACTAAGGTTTTTTTGGTCCATGCGTCAATCTCTCACACAGATCTGCTAGCTCTTAATTTAGTGAAACATTAAATTGTATGGATTTTATTATTTAATCACAGCAAATTATTTATCCTGAAAATTACTGTTTTAGTATGACAGATAACTCATTTGCAACTTGCACAAAAATAAGTTTGCGGTCATCTAGATGTTCATGTTAAAGATGATGTTGTAAAGAAGGTGTTTGACGCTTGTGCTAATAGTTAGCCAACATCCTTAAATACCTTGATAAGACTTGTTTTCCAGGCCTCTGCATGTAATATTTTCTTAGCTCTGGGAAAGGAGGGCAGCATATAAAAGATGCGCTACATACCAGTGATTTGTAAATATACATACATATATACTCTTTGTGGAGCTACGGTCATGTTTTCTTTTTAGGTCAGTTCTCTGGACAGAAAAATAGTAGTTAAATAATGGAATAGTTCCATCTGTGTTAGGTATATACTAGGTGTTAGAGGCAAGAATTGTGATTCATTAAAGTATACTAGGTTTAGAAAGGACTATTTCGAAGCATAGTATTTTTTGTTAGGGTAATGTGTTCACTTCATCCTTGAAAAGAAAAAATTCAAACAAGTTCAACTATTTTAACTAACAGTTTTTTCCCCCTTCTTGCAGACTGACACAGATGTAGTAGTACTCACCACAGGTGTCCTAGTGCTAATAACCATGTTGCCAATGATTCCTCAGTCTGGCAAGCAATATCTTCATGATTTCTTTGGTATCTTTGGCCGTCTCTCAGCCTGGTGCTTGCAAAATTCAGGTGAGATTTCAATATTTGAGGCAGATATTAGCGAAGTTAACATTCTCCAGGTATGAATGGAGAGGGGGCAGAACATGGAAGAGTTTCTTTTGATGTATCATTATCAGTAGTCATGAAAGTGGTGATAAAATTTGTCTTTTCAGTTCCAGCAGTTCTGATGGGTTGATTTTGCTAGACTTCTTCTCAGTGTCATATAGTTGCATGAAGCAATGGTAATGTTAAGCATGGAAAGATGCTATTTCAAGGGCCATTTGCCACTGCCAAATAAGATTATAACCTACGGAATAGAATAACAGCTAACGAGGGTCTACTCAGGTCTATTGTGATTGTTTTTTSTGGAGAGGAGCTTTTAGTCCTTCTGTTTAAAGTGAAGCAACTGTTTTTTAATCATTCAGTCCTGCAAACTCTGTCTTATTCTCTTGAGGGTTATAGCTTCCAATTTTAATAGAAAATTTTGTGTTTAATCCCAAGAACGACAGGATGCTGGCAGGAGTTAGCACTTCATATCTAATTTTTGGTTTTGCCCCAAGCTGATAAGTGTTGCCTCTTCTCAGAGGGCCATATGGCTTTATTAGCAACTATTCTTACCTCAGAAGACTTGTTTCATTTAGTATTTCAAATGTAAAAGCTCTTTGCTTACATTCTTGAGAGTTTTCTTTTCTCTGATGTAGTAAAAAAGATTCCAACTGTTTTTTCCAGGTCACGTGGCAGAGATTTATCTTGTCCATCTTCATGCCAGTGTTTATGCTCTCTTTCATCGTCTTTATGGAATGTACCCTTGCAATTTTGTCTCCTTTCTGCGCTCTCACTATAGTATGAAGGAAAACTTGGAGACCTTTGAAGAGGTCGTCAAGGTAAGATGCTGTTTATCTCCATGTTGTATACACAAGGAATTCATAGCTATGAARAAGTATTTTTTCTGTCAGATTAATACAACACATTGATTTCAGTGAGGGCTACTTGATAAAAAAAAAAAAAAGAATCAAAGCCTGTTATTGGAGGACAGAAATCTCACTTGGAAATAAATGAGTTGTTAATTTTATGTTAGTYTGAATTTGTCAGAATCTTACATTTAATAGGTTGCCATTCAGCTTTGTGTAGTTTAGTGTAATCAGAAAATGTTGTATTGATAATGCATTTTTTTTGCTCTTATCCAGCCAATGATGGAACATGTGCGAATTCATCCAGAATTAGTGACTGGATCTAAGGACCATGAACTGGACCCACGAAGGTATATATGTTCACTCTGCTATTATGAGCAGTTTTTAGCTGTTTTTAGTTTGTAAGCAGATTTAACTGGGTTGTTTCGGCAGGCTTCCAGCAAAAACTTGTTTGTCAACAACAGTGTGTGCCTGTGGTGTTTTGCCATCCATATTCMTAGGTATTCAGGTAAACATGTAGAATTTCATCATCCAGGCTTACAGCTGACATGAATAAGCAAGCAGTGTTGTGATAGGTCATTAAGAGCAATGTTGGAGCTCTAAATCATGTTTTTTTGTCTGGTAGAATGTCTACTCCTTACAGTTTGGTTTGTTTCTTTGTTACATAATAATCAAGCCTTATAAAGTTCCCTCTGCCAAAAAAAAAAAAAAAGCTTATAATTAAGTATAGAGAAGCTGCTCTTGATATGCTTTTTTGTCTTGAGGCTTGGGTTATGTTCTGTTCTGTGGTTTGTTGAAGTACTTAGTGGGTTTTAAATGCATCAAATGGCTTCAGTGTGTTTGTTTTGGTACCTAGATATTGGTTCATTTAACAGATCAATTCTTTTAACAGGTATGTCTTAACATTATCAGCTGTATTAGTTTTCTGTAGAAATAGGCTCATTTGCCTGCAGCAGCACCACTTGCTGCTTTTCTCTTGTCTCCACAGGCCCAGCCACAGAAGAGGAGAATTTGACTCTTGTTCCTGCACAGTAGTGCTCTTGCCCTGCTTTTCAGAGCCACTAGGAAAACACTACTAAATGYGAACCTATTGACTCTCACAATTATCAATTTTGCAGGTTTCAGACAGGGAGATAAGGGAATGGAAGGAGAGCAGTACCACTGAGGAGTACAACTGGCACTAAACTGTCAGTTGAAACCTCTTGAAATGGTATCTACACTAAATACCTTACATTCCAAAGTGACTCTGCTCTTTAGAGATAGCCTACTGTACTTTCTCTTCTTTACAGTGAACTTCCATCTACTCATATATTGGATAGACCTAATTTGGATGCTAAATTTACTGAGGAAAAAGTTTTCAGAGTGAAAGAAATGAGCATATGCAAGCATTCCCCAAACGTAAAGGGCAAAAAGAATATAAACTTGAAAGTGGCTTTGTAGGTAGTGATTGCTTAAGTAATGTAAGCTCCGTCACTGCTGGCCTGTCTAAATTGACAACCAACATCTGAGTCTAGCTGAGCTGCTTTCTACAGCCGTTGAAGCTCATGATCAACCAAGTCTTCGTGTGCTGTTCCTCCTTTCCAGAGTACTCCATGGCAAACYCTTATGCATCTCTGTGTCACAACTGTTTGTCTCCCAAGTTGGAGACCCCCCTCTTACAAGTCATCTGGTTGCAATTTCTGTATGGTGCCTTGTTCCAGTTTTGGCTGGGAGCAGGCAAAGCTGACTGGAACAAAAGAACCATCCTACGAGCCAATTCCTGATATTTCCAGGAACCTTTATTTGTGACGATAATTGACTAACTTACTCTTTTGGATCCAAAAACTGTCTGCAGGTGGAAAAGACTAGAAACTCATGATGTTGTGATAGAATGTGCCAAAATATCCCTGGACCCTGCAGAAGCGTCGTATGAAGATGGCTACTACTCTGTGTCTCAGAAACTCTGCACGAGCTCAAAGCATCATCAAACTGACCCCGGTGCCAGCCATTACATTGACACACAGAGCAGCTACGGTAAGACCTGCCTGACACCTAATGAGTACTGATTTCCTGGAAGAAAATGGACTCGATTAGCAGTGAGGTGTTTCATTAGTTTATGTGACTAAAAGTCCAATTCTTATACACCAGCAAATAAATTTTGATTCTAAAAAAGCCCCATGTGTTCTGGTCATGCAGGCATWCAGATGGCTGGCAAACTTTCTCTGTTAGTGCTTCAAAATTGCCTTTCTCTTCCCTYCCCCTTCTCTCAAGCTGTAGTCTGTAATATGTTCAGTAGATACTGTCTTGGGTTACAAGAAAAGTCCTTTGTTGCTTGTTATCTGTGAATGTATACACTGAATGCATTTGAATTGACTTTATAAGTCTTTAATACTAGTCAGCARAGTCATAGATTTGTATTTGACATATAACACTTTCTTAACTTTTAGGAACTTCAACCCCTTATTCCACTCCTCGGCTAACACTATCGCAAATGCCAGGGCAGCTACCTCAGATTCTGAGCCCACAGTCAATGCGGCTGTCAACTGAGCCACAGCAGGTAAAGCAGAACATAATGGGCAGCGGGCATTTAAGGTTGTTTGCACCTTGCTGTTAGCCACTCGTGACAGTCTCAAAAATGTATCTTTCTTAAAAGTGAATCCATCRGGATTTAAAGTATAATTCAACCTTAATACCTGTTTGGTTCCCTGAGTCAGAACCTGCATATAGATATTTTACAGTATGGATGTCCCTTACTTAAGCTTCACTGATCTGTACTTGCTGTGTATTGCTTTTTACATAGGTCACCATCTGGAGCCCTTCTGCAGTGTGTGGTATGACCACTCCACCAACATCCCCTGGAATTACCCCATCAGAGTCATCCCAGTCTACATCACAACCTTACAGCCGAGCTTTCAACACATCTGGTACGTGCTGCATTTTGCAATTAGACCTTCAGGATTTTTCAAAAATTTAACATAGAATTTCTGGCTTTATATTTTGCTSTCAGCTTATTAAATGGAAATGCAAGACTGCTTTCTGATGGGCCCAAGTCATCACCTGAGGACATTGAACTGCCTGTTTGCAGTACTTCTGCAAACACCAAGATAGAGTATAAGTTATAGTGAATTAAGTGCCAAAGTTTGAAGCTGGCTTTGTAGAAACTGTGTACTTTTATCTTGATAARTATTTGAAAGAGATTTAAGACCGAAATGATGCTTAAGCATAAAATTCTCTGCATGATATTCAGCTGAAATAAGGAAGTAGGAGCCTCTACTGAATGAGATAATGCTTGCTTCCCCTTTTCARCAGGGGGGAAAGGAACACCTTTGGGAACCCCTGCCACATCTCCACCACCAGCCTGCATTTCAGATGACTTTGTGCATGTTTCACTCCCTTCAGCTGCTGCCACACCTCCTAAAAAGGTATGACACAATTCTTCTGCCAAGCAAATACAGTTTCATTTTTTCCACTGAATTGCCATATATGCAATAAATGCAGACCAGAGAAAATCRAAGTAACAAACTTAATGTTGTATTGCAAAAAATAATTCTTCTAATTTAGACAAGTTTGATTTTCAATTATCCAGCCTTCAGTACTGTTATATTGCTTGTTTAAGAAGGGTCTGCAGGAATTTTCTCTGTGAAAATGTCAAAAAAAAAATTTGTTTCCACCAACTCTCTGATGCAAAGAATTTGTTTTTATTTTTGATTTTATTTTTTCCTTCTTCCAGGAGGATAAACCAGATTCTGGGAGGCCTTTACTGTACCGACAACAAAATGTCACAAACAGTGAGAAGTCATTGGGTAAATGTGGTTTTCCCCTCCTGATTTTCAGTAACCTTATTATAAACAAATACTGGTTTTATTGATGGATGGTCCAATTGCCAAGCACTTGAATTATTCTAAAGCCATTATGGCAGTAAGAGTCTCCAATTTTGTCTTATGATAAAGCTTGGCAAAATAGCATCTTTACAATTAACCTTTTTTTTTTTTTTTCCAGACACACCTGGTAGTAAAAGTTCAGTAACTTTAAGTGATCTTCCAGAATTTTTAGGAGGTTTGTCTTTGGATGACAGTGCTGAAAAGGACAGAGAGGAAGGTAAATTCTGTCATTCTGTCATACACCTTGGCTGATGAAATGTCTGTGATGTTGAAACACAAAATGAGTAGATTGTGGTTGGTCATTTAGCCTTATGTGATATCTCTCATGTTCCAAGTCCACTCAAGGTTACCTTTCATTTGTTCAGTTCCCTTCTCTGTGAACTGTGTCATTAATTTGTGTCATTTCCAGACCTGCCATATGGAATTCTTGCTGCAACCTGTCTTGTTCCTTTGAAAAGCTGCCCAGTGCTAAAGACTTATCCCCACATTTCGGGCTTATTCTCCTGAGTAAAAAATTTAAAATCTGTTTTATTAGGAAGCAGCTGACTGGAATGAGAAGGGATATTTTCTGCCAGAASTTGTCGTAAGAGCAGACAAACAAAAAAGTTTGTAAGAGTATGAGTGAATTAATTAATAATCTTTAGGCAGTTCAGTGATATCTGTAGTCATCATAAGGCAACTTCAGCTCTGTGCAGGGAGTTGCTACAAAACTCATCCTGTTGATATTAGGTCTGTAGAAACTGTAGTGCAGGCTGCAAATGTACACAGTTTGCAGGATATTTCCTTAATTATTTTAAGAAACCTGAGCATGTATGAGGTGAATGGACACCTAAGTCTTCTACAGGAATTGTTTAGGGTCCAGCAGGGAARTGGTGAAAAGGATCTTGTCCAGTAAGTAAGTGTATTTAAGCTTGTTTGCTAACTGCTATATTTTTCCCTCTTCATCACCCTTCTCAGATGCAATATCTAAAGAGATCTCYGAGATCACAACTGATGCTGAACACATGGTGCCTAGAGGAGGATTTGACTCTCCATTTTACCGCTCAAATGAAAATTTATCAGGCTCTCAAAAGAAGACCCATTCAGCAGTGTCTAGTGTTCAGGGACACAGCCTGACCTCGRAGCCTTTAACGTCTTCTCTGGACAAGCCTGGGCCTGAGAGTGCACGGGAAACACCCAAACAAACATTTACTCCAATAGACAAACCCTGTGGAGGCTCTGGTGAAAGCCCTGCTGGTACCAGGGAAGGAACCTCTGGAGAGACAAGTATCCTCACTCCCAGCCCTTGCAAAGTACCAGCACAAAGACGAGTGGGGTTTGGGAGTGGGCAGCCTCCTCTGTATGAGCACCTTTTTGAGGTTGCATTACCAAAGACTGCCTACCTCTTTGTTGGCAAAAAGACTGAAGAGCTGCTAAAAAAAGCCAAGGGAAGCCAGGATGAAGACTGCATGTCCTCTACTTCTCCGGCGGAAGTACTGGATAGACTGATACAGCAAGGAGCAGATGCACACACTAAGGAGCTGAGCAAGTAGGTGACTGAAAGTCTTGGTTTTCCTTTTCATTGGCTTTATTTTAATATCTGTGCCTAAAAAGCGCTATTTGGAAATGCTGAATGAAACCATGTCTTGCCCACTCCAGAGACTATGGAATGGTAACTGGTTTGCCCGATAGAAAAGAATTTGTGGCCTTAGGGCTGTTACTATCTTTACAAAGCAAACTTGGGATGAAGAGCAGGGCTGGTGGCTTTGTTACAAATGTGAGTTTGGTGCCTCTGTTGGAGAAATGTACTTATGTTTTGGGTTTAAATTCCACAATAGATTATCAAAAGCAGAATGAAATGTGGAGGGAGGCCAAGGAGWGCTTGATACTTTCCTCTTTTTATTATAAAAGGAGCTAAGAAGTAAAAAACAAAACCCCAGATTTAAGGGCTATGTTCATCTGCTGCTTTTTAAAATTATTTATTATTTATGCATGTTTAAGCACAYTGGCTAATACTGCATTTTCATTTGCAGATTGTCTCTACCAAGCAAATCTGCTGACTGGACTCACTTTGGAGGTAAGGAAGTTCCTCTGTATATGTCTTAGCAGTCTGTTCCTCTCATTATTATACTTGCTTAAATTACTGTCACTTTTTTATTAATGCTGCAGAGATTGTACCCTCTAAGTCATGGTTTATTTGCTCACTGGATAGGCACCTACTCGCCAGTGCAACAAGCTTTTCTTTTTATTCTTTTTTCTCTGAAAAAATGCAAACTGAACTCCCTGCAATTCTAGAGGCTTCTGCTTTTTGACCRCTCTAATATGTTACCCTTGAGAAGGATGCTGATCCTGTAACAAACCTTTCTGTTCTGAAATGCTTAAAACTGATAGTTATTTTTCTTGTTGCTTGACATGTCTGTCATAGCTCTGTGCTTTTAGGCTTCTGTGATGATGGTGAACTTGGCCTTTCCCTCCTTAGTAGGAGGAGTAAGCAATTCAAAAACCTRTATATGTTCAGGAGAAAGGAGCAACTTTGGTTTCAGTGACTGAAAGCATTTTTAACTTGCGGAGATTGTGTAATTTGTTGGAGTAAACATATGATTGAAACTCGACTGTGAAGAATGTAGTCGTGTCTGCAGTACCACTTCTTTGCAGCAGACACTTCTTTGCAGCACACTTATGGCTAAACAGATTTTTTTGAGTCGCTCTGGGGAAAAATACCTAACTTTTTGTGTTCCAGATCAACTGGAACAAACACATTTTTACAATTATAATTTTAARTTTATTTATTCTAGAAAACATTTTCTCTGTGTGAAAAGGGGCTAGTGCAGTTCAGTCTCTGTCTTGCTTCCATCTAGGTTCTCCCCCTTCGGATGAGATTCACACCCTGCGTAACCAATTGCTTTTGCTGCACAACCAGTTACTGTACGAACGCTTCAAAAGACAACAGCACGCGCTTCGGAACCGGCGCCTCCTGCGGAAAGTGATTAAAGCAACAGCACTGGAGGAACATAACGCTGCCATGGTAGGCAGGGATAGAAATCCAACAGGAATCAAGAGCACTGGTGTTAGAGCATGTATTAATTGGTTTGACCAGTATCTTTCACTACCACTCAAAAAGAGAAGCCTTTATTAAAGTTGATTTTGGTGGATTAGTTGTGAGCCAGGGGTCTCTACTTGATTACACRCCACTGAATCGCCAGGTGCCTGCTTGCTTAACCACTGTTGGCACTTTCCTTTGCAGAATATTAAGATTTCACAGTTAGGGAAGTTGTTGCTTAATACCTGTCTGTACCCCTCATTACATTACGTGAAGCACCCTCCCAAGCCTTAAGCACATTCTTTATATAAAATGTTCTGTGTATGGAAAAATATTAAGCCTGTATACTATTAATTGATATTACTGCTTTACGTAGATAGTAGCTTAGCATACRTATTCTCACTGATGCAGTATTTATCTTGACTGATGCTTCATTTGGGGTTCCTGACAGAAAGATCAGCTGAAACTACAGGAGAAGGAAATCCAGGCCTTGAAACTAAGTCTGCAGAAAGAACAGGCAAGGTACCACCATTTTCAGGAGGAACATGAAAATATAGTGGCTCAGCTTCACAGCCAGATCAGACAGCTGCAACATGACCGGGAGGAATTCTACAACCAGAGCCAGGAATTGCAGGTATGAAGCAGAGCACTAAACAAAGTTATCTGTTTACTGAAGTTTTAAAAATAACTGTCCTAATGACGTGGTATGTTATATCTTAAGAGAAAGCTATGCTAAACCTATCTCCATGATAAATGTATCTCCATCAGATATTTTGTCCTAATTAAGAATAAGGCAGTGCATTATTGGAAATGCCTAATKAACCAGCCATCATCCTTTCATAGTTCTATTCTGTTTTGCTCTGCCTTCAATTCGGAAATATGAAAATGCAGTTTCTTAACTGGTTTGGGGACTTTGGCATGTGMTCAGTATAACTTGATTTACAGTCTGGGTGGATATGGCCTCCAGCCATATGCCAGTGCTAGTCCTTATTGAAGTTTCAGAGCCTTGACTGGGCTCCTTTATTTGAACAGACCAAGCTGGAAGACTGCCGGAATATGATTGCAGACCTGAGGTTGGAATTAAAGAAGGCCAACAACAAGGTGTGTCACACAGAGTTGCTGCTTAGCCAAGTTTCTCAAAAGGTAAGAGAAATGAGTGTTCCCAGGGTCCCTTTGTGGCTCTGTTTTTTGTGCTCTTGTGGGTTTGTGTTGGTTGGTTGTTTTTTTCTTCCCCACAATGACTGTTCTCAGGTGCTTTTTCTTTCTTATTCCAAAAGATGTTTCTTTCAGAAGCTTCTGAGTTTCACAATGTTTGATTTAAATTTCAGAAGAGAAAATAAACAGAGAATTATATTGTTTTATGAAATGATTTTCAAYTCGACTCAAAGGTTTCTGAAACTGTTCTCTGTTTCTGGTTATTTTGCCACAGTAGGAATGTGTAGTTTGAGAAATAAGGGCTTGGATTAAAGCTCTGCTTGATTTTGGCATTTTAGAGCTCTTGTTTATGTCAAAAATTCATTGCACTTCTTTCATTATTGGAACATGATTGTCTTGTTTGAGGCAAGCAAGGCCTGTATGGTGAAATTGTGTATGGACTGTCACAGATTTTAAGGAAATTAATTTGTTTACCACTTACTGCCTTTGAGGCATTAGCTTCTCATCTACATTTCCCTTCTCTATAAAAATATGCTGTGAACACAGTGTGGGTCAACAGTGATTCTCCTGCTGAACTATTCATTCCAGCCTTTTRATTCCTTTTAATTTCTTTTAAAGCTTTCCAACAGTGAATCAGTGCAGCAGCAGATGGAGTTCTTGAACAGGCAACTCCTGGTTCTTGGAGAGGTCAATGAGCTGTACTTGGAACAGCTGCAGCACAAGCACACAGACACTACAAAGGTATGGGTGCGCGGCTGAGACAAGACCATTGGGAAGACTTCCCTTTAGGTCATCCTCAAGCTGTTCTTGGCCTTGTTTTCAAAGCGAAGAAAATCCTTCATAACAGATATTTTGTTCTGAAGCTGATTTTTCAGGGAGTTGAGTTCATTTTTAAACTTTGTTCAATTATTTTTATATACCATCTTTTTTACGAATCTTTCAGCACCCTTGGCTAAGAAGGGAGTGTTGGGTTACGTGTGAAGTCTTGACTTAAATCTTGACTTAATTTCTTAGCAATTTCTTCCACCCACTGGCTGGGAGACCAAATCTTCTTATAGTTGGCAGCAGGCTGTTGCTGGTGTAAAGTAGCATTGGGCTCTTGCATTCATGAAAATGTGTGACCTCAGGTAGTATTGCTAGACTTTATAGGACAATGTTAACCAGGATTTTACCAGTGAGTATGTGTAAGGTGCCATTTTAAAGCCAGTAATCTTATTCTCTCGTATTTGTTTCTCTRTTAAGGAGTAGTATTAACTTTACTAGAACTTCTGTGGTTCACACTTATATTTCCTGACTTCAAAGAAWTTTTTTAAGTAGAATCACAGAACTGTCACAAGTGTGTAATTTGCTACATGAGAACAAGTCTGTGAAGAAGGTGAATAGTAAAACAGAAAAAAAGAATGCTTTTTACTGGCATTTAATGAAGGTTTCATTTCAAAGACTGCTTTACAGTGAAACGTGCCTGTTCTCATCTCCAACAGATGTGCAAGCTTGCTTTGCTCAAGAGAGCTTACAGGGAATGATAGTGTGCTAGTGAAGTCCAGTGGGATAGAGCTATATCCCTGGAAACTTGTTAGCCTCATAATATTCATTTTTCATCTGCTTTTAGAAATATTTAGTTGATTCTCTCCTGCTTTAAAATATGCTTACTTACAGCATGAGAAACATGTCAGAATATTAATAAAAATAACACAATCAAATTATACTTTAACATTGTGCTCTCTCTTTCGAGGAGGTTGAAATGTTGTACTCTGCTTTTCGGAAAGATCTGGAGAAAGCAAAGTTCTGTGTTCAACAGCAAAGCCAAAGGCTTGATGCTTCCCAGAAACGGATAGCTGAACTGGAATCTCAGCTTGCTAAAAAGGACCACCTGTTCCTGGAACAAAAGAAGTACCTAGAAGATGTTAAAATTCAAGCAAGGTAGGAGTTTGCTAAAGAAAATTTTAACAGTGCATTGACAAATGCATCTGCCTTAGTTGGGGCAGAATTAGGGCAAACAGGAACTGACGGTAGTGTGTGAGGTTCTGTGTTTCCTTTTCTCTTCAGAGGTCAACTGCAGGCAGTAGAAAGTAGATACAAGGCCCAGAAAAGAATCACACAGGCATTTGAGCTGGAGATCTTAGATCTGTTTGGCCGACTAGAGAAGAGCAGCCTACTGAAAAAAMTTGAAGAAAAAGCAGAAGCAGCTGAAGCAGCAGAAGAAAGGTAAGGGGACGATGTAAAATGGCTCCYAAGGAGCTGCCAAGATAACCAGCTACTTGGAAGATGATGCCCCATTGTAATTCTTAGCACTTGGATGCCTCATCTCAAAATATTTCTCTTGTACCCACTTTTACAGAGTCTTCATGAGGATTTTGCMCAGGTTTCTGACAGTTACTGGTAAAAGTGGGAAGGAAGAACTCAGAAATAGACAGTGTAGTCCAAGAAAGCTTAGCTGAACCTTCAATCCATGGACATAAACGACTGTTAAATTCTCTTTTTCCCTCTCCTCCGGATCCTACCAAATTGTGTTGCAGCATCAGGATTATTTCTTGCGCTGCAAGCAGATTTGTAGCAAACATCTGTGCTTGACATAAATTTAAAACAAAACAACCCCCTCCAACAGAACTCTGAAATCCAAAGAACTGTAGGCTTCTTTTTCATTAACAGGTCAGGATCTATTTTTTCCAGCTTTGGAATTGTTGTCAGCCTTGGACTTAATCCATAACTGGATGTTGTAAGGCTAAATATGTGACAGTTACCTTTCCGGTCACCATCTGTCGTTTCTGCTTTGCTACAGAGCTGTGAAAGCCAAATTGATGTAGACGATTGAAATACGTATGTAGGAGCAAAAATGGAAACTAATCAAAGCAACCTGCCTTCTCTGGCATTTGAATTCTTTCACTACACACCATTGCTACCGTTTCTCTGATGTTGTATCCTCTYTCCTTCCAAAACAGGCTGGATTGTGGCAATGAAGGTTGTGCAGACACCGTGGTGGGACACAGTGAAGAAACCATTGGTAGAAATGGAGAGACCAAACCGCCCAGCACTCGAGGCAGCAGTAGCAGTAAGGGGGGCAGCAGCAGCGAGCTCTCCACCCCAGAAAAACCCCAGAACCAGAGATTCAGCAGTCGCTGGGAGACATCTGTGTTGCTGGAGCCCTCGACTRCTGTTCCACTGACTGTAGGTTCCCTCCCCAGCTCCAAGAGCTTCCTTGGAATGAAGGCACGAGAATTATTTCGCAACAAGAGCGAGAGCCAGTGCGATGAGGAGGGCRTAACCATCAACAGCCTTTCCGATACTCTAAGGAGGGAACTCTGTAAAGATCCAAGCATGGAGACGAAGGCCCATCCGAGCCCCGATAACCTTAGCCTTTCACCCAAGATCCAGGAAAGCAGTGTTGGACAGCTTCATATCATGGACTACAACGAAACTCATCATGACCACAGTTAAAAAGGAAGATAGTCAATCAGTGTTATTTTCATATTCTTGGCATAGAACAGGAGGCGTGAATGCAAGTTTAACTAAAAGCTTTTATGTTTCTTTGGTCTGAGCAGCTAGCTCATGCAGTGGAATAGGATTGATGTCCGGTAATGGAAAATGGCTGCTGAATGAATGCAAAGTGATTTTTTTGGGTCTGGAWTTGTAATGCCCAGCCTAACTCTTGCTTCTCTCTCAAATTCAGTCTTTAGCAGCGTGTACTAATTTGAAGGGACATCTGTTAGCGTTTGCAGATATTTTTTTCCTTTCTCCCTGTCCCCAGTGAGCAGCTGCATTTATGAACTTGAGTGCAATATGAGGCCAAATTAACATTTGTGAGTCTACTATGAATGCTTTGTATTTCCTTGCAAGCTTCCAGTTTAGAGCAGTTAATTATGCTGCCTGTCCAGATGACTTCTTCGGTTATTTTTAACCTGGAAGGGAGCAAAACTAGAATTTCTAGTGCATTCATCTAAAGGTCTATATTTTGCCTGTTCACTGTCCCACTTCCCTCAGAGTCTRGTTTTCACTAAGTTGGACTCTGATCGAATAACTGTTTAAAGAACAGTGTACCTCTGCAAAATGATTCACACTCTAATTCATAATCATYGTTTATACTGTCCTTAACATTTCTCAGAAGTTGCATTTGAGCAGACGATGAGGAACTGGAGCTTGTAATGCAGAGACCRTATATGCTGAAGACTTGTTAAAACACTAGCTTCTGGTATTTTTAGTATTTTTTATCTGTTTGCCTGACACATTGGTACTGACCTCGGACTGGTTTGTGTGTGAAAGCGGTTTGGGTGGGAGAAAAGGGAAACGGAAGATGCGCTCCAATATGAGAGCGTGCGGAGCAGGTAGGTAATGCAGCAAGCTCTGAAGACCTGCAGAAGAGCACGTTTCTCTGGCTGGGGAAATGCTCGTGCTGCCTGACCTCCCTCGTAGTCCTAGTTTGTGTTCTCAGCCTGAGCAAGATCACAGTGCTTTTGAACCTGAAACACTGGCCCCAGTCTGTCCGGGAATATGTTTCCAGGCTTCACTTKAAGGGTCTGTTCTGCTCGGACTGCTGTTCTGCTCCTATTGCAGCACGTTTCTCGACTCGGTGACACCAGTTTGGCTCCAGGTATTACCCCTTCGCCCTCGTCCCCAGCCTCCCTAAAAAGCTGGGCTGTTTGCATGGAGGAGGAAGTTTAGACCTAGGATTGGGATTCTGCCATGGAGCCATCAGTGTCAAACATCTTTAGTCAAAGATGAGCCTGGTGTGGACTGTGGGCTCGGGGTTTGCCAGTGGTTGAAGTCAAATCTCAGTGAGGGAACGAAGCCCCCTTAGGAAGGCAGCGTGTTTGTTTTAGACCTTAGCTRTCTGTCTGGGTCCAAGCTTCCTTAGCCATAGCAGGCTCGGAATTACCCCACACCTCATGTGGCCTCTTTCCTTAACCATTCTCTGGGTGGCAGCTGCTGTTGAAGAATCTTCTCAAATCTAAAGCAAGTCCAGGTACACTTGCACTTGTAGTTTGATTTCCTCCTTAACCGAAATGGGAAGGGAGCCTGTTCAAGGCTGGTGTTACGCTGACTTGTGCCTGACTGCTCTTCTCCCATTTCCACTTCTTCCGTAACTCCTAGGGTCTAAATACATTTCTGCCTCTCTAAATTATGCTCAATGTCCTTTCAGTAAAGGTGAACTTCAGTGGTTGTGTCAAAGCTTGAGTCTGCATGGAATAGAAATAGAGAGTTGGTTGTAAGTGACAGACAGGTTTTGTCGACATGTCTATAGGCTTTCTAGGACGTAGTGGTAGCAAATGTGATAGCGTGTGTTTCAGTGAGATGGGGAGGTCTCCTGCCCTGCGCCCCAGCGGGTCCCAGCCCCTGGAAGTGAACGGTTTGCACCTTGCCCTCGGAGGGGCTGCTCGCCTGGGGATGCGCTTGTGTCGCGGGGGTTCCCCGGACCCTCCTGCCCTGCCGAGCCCCACAGAGCATCTCGCCCACGCGGCAACTTCACTTTTTTTTTTTGAGGAGAGGTTGTTTCTGTTGGTGGTTACGAAAATGCCCTGGCGGTGAAATGCAAGCGCATCGATAAGGTGGCCTTTTTTCTTCTTTTAAAAAGGATTTTAGCACCRGGATAGTAACGGAAACCACTTTAGGTTTGTTCATGGACCACAAAGATTATGGAGGAACAAATTTTGCCTTTGTTTGTTTGTTTGTAAATCTAAAAATCATGGATCTGCTGTATGTAGTTAACTTGCAGTTTGTCTGAAGGGGTCCCATCAGTGAAGTGGAAACAGATTTTTTTAACTGACTGCTTTTAGTTAAATCTAAAAATGCTGTCTTTGTCAAGTTAATCTGTTCCCTGCCTCGCTCTTCGTAAGCATGTTAAACAATCCACATTAAATGCCATAAATATGAAATATGAGGAAATGGTACAATCCTAAGCTAAAGAGAACTTAAACCAAAAGGAGGTTTTTGCTGTCCTTATTAGAATGTTCTAAAATGTCAAGGCAGTTGCTTGTGTTTAACTGTGAACAAATAAAATGTATTGTTTTGCACTACTCTCCGTTAATTCCCTGCCAGGTGGTCTCTGGGACGGGACGAAACAGGCAGAAGCAAATCCAGTGTTGGAGCCTCTTCTAAGAATTCTGCAATGGAGATAAATGGCTCTGCCCCTTCTCGCGTGGGGTTCCTTGGCATACGTTAGCTTTTCTGTATGGAGTCATTGGCTTTCCTGTTGGTGAAAAGCTTCAGTGACGACGACCTCACAGTATAATCCATAAATTAATTRCAAGCAATTCAGTAATGCAGATTTGTGTATTAGCTCTCTATGCTCATTTAGGCTAGAGACTACATAGTGATTAGACAAATCAGTATGTGGAAATGTCAAAGAGCTGCTTGCAAAGCTGGGGCTGCCGTCAGAAACGGGACGGCTCCGTGTGTGTCTCTGTGTGTCCATGCTTTTGGGCTAGGTAATCTGGAAACTTGGAGTTTTACAATGTGCAAATGAAAGGAAAACAAAGCAGAAAGTGAATTTCACTTGCTCATGTTTTTAATACATTTTGCATATGCCAGTAGCTTAGTGTTGAAAAGCTGCACTYAATAGTATAAAAATAATTACATATAAGTTTCCTACAGAGGTAAGTCCACAAAGGTACAAAAAGAGAAAAGGACTTTCATTACTTTTTAATAATAAGTAGTTCATAAACAGAGCATGTAGATGTGTAGTGACAGACATTAAGAAAAGAAATACATTAAAATTGGGAAGTAAAATTAATTATCTTTGATTAATCTTGATTACTTGCATTTACTTAGCTGCCAGAATGGCATGGATTTTTAAAAGCGTGATTACAGAAWAGTTTAGAAAATTGCTGAGCTGAACTGCCTCTTTCATACACTCCAAGCAAGGGATTTGCTGATAAAATTAGGGTAAGACTCCGGTTTTACTTCCGAGACAAATTCTACTCCAAATAATTTTGACCAATAATTTTTATGTTATCAGCATATGTGAGCTTTACTTGGCAAATATATTTATCTATTTATTTCTCCCTTCAGATGGAAGATTTGAGGCAGTAGCTGGGCGCCTTTGGGTGCTGCTTAGATTCATGCCACAGCCCATCTCAAATGTGGCCGCTAGAGGCCCCAGCTGGGCAGCAAAAGCTTTAAGTATTTGGGGGAAATGCTGAGTTTCTGCTCTCCCTTGAATTGCCCGTGTCATCCTTAAGTGGATCCTCGTATCYACTGCAATACTTGATCTTAACTGCTTCCGTTATGAACAATATCCCACTGGTGATAGCGTCTCAATGCTGAAAAAAAAATGCTTAACTTGCAGAATCTTCGGCCTGGTTTCAAGTTGACAAAAGCCTGGTTTGACCTTAACCCAAATCAGGGGAACACAGAAGCCATTCATTGCCTGCAGACGTCAGGATTCTGCTGAGATCATCCACAACCTGCCCCTGTTTCTATTCCAGTCTTTGAAACAAAAAGGGTTTATTTCCTGGACCACCTGACATCTCAGGTAAGTCAGTTTGGCGCTTTGCCTGACTTCTGACTSTGTATCTAGCAGTTTTACTTTAACCTCTGTAAGCATAAAACTTTATTGCAGTTCTATGTTTGGCATTTACATCCTGTTTATGTAAATTCTTCAAACACCTTGATTTGTAGCAGAGAAAAACAATTCCTGCTGTATCTTTTTGTCTTTTGAAGTGTCCATCCGCTCTGGAAGAGGAGAACTTGTATGGAAATTAAGTAATTTGTCTAGGTGTTTTTGCAAGACTTAACTTTGCAGTCTTCCTACAGATTCTGGTCATGTCACTACCAATCTTCAAATTGCAAGTTTTATGCACTCATTTTTCTGCTTGTGCCTGAACATTTTGACTGCATTAGACTGAAAGTATGGGMCTAGGCTAGAAATTCCTGTGTAAGTTTGGCAATTGTATGTTTTTTGCATGCCAGCCTCTGTCAAGTACTAATGAACACCTGAATTGTGCGGGGCTGGGAAGAAGGTCAGACGAGGTCTGAGGGGGCTGCCTGACAGTTTATTCTGTGTTGCACTGTGGAAGCAGAAAGCAAACTACAAACGGGAGAATATTTTGTTCTGAGAGCCTGTGTATTCAAACTTAAGCCACATGAYAGTTAAGGTTAGGAAAGAAGACCTGGGACAAGTGTCCCTCTGTCTGAACACTTGTCTTCTGTTAGCCTACACTGTGTGCACTTGCTTTAAAAAGCTTTCCAAACAGCAACTGCCGCTGCACATTTGTCTTTGCAACATGAACCACAATACAGCAGCTGCAGGCACTTTTATTTTTTTCCCTTCTAAAGCTGCCTTTGCACGATTGCTCTCAAAGTCTGAGATAAGGGTCACCTTGTGCTGGCTGTGGCCCGTTAGTGCCTAAGAGTGACCCCAGCCAGATTCATTATCATTCTGAGGTCCACAAGTATGAGTTCAGTGGGGTCGTGTCTCCTAAAAAATAGTGCTGTGTTCCAGAGCAGAGTATTAGATATGGGCACGTGTGGATGGGGGACAAACAAAGTGCAAAAGTGACTGTGAGAGGACTAAAAGTGATCATGAAAATACTTCTTGTTCCATCTGAGTTATCATTCTTTCCTATGCTCCCTGTTCTATATCAATTCTCCCTTCTCTTTGGCTGTTTGTCAAAGTCTTGTCATGTTAAGGCAAAAGCATTCTCACAATTTTAGCAAACTGAGTCAGGTTTGCATGGGGAAATTGTTTATTCAGGAGTGTCTTCCAGCAGGAGGCAAAGAACAGGAGCTAACTTGCCTGTGGAAGGGGGGAAAAAAGCAATGAGATACAGGGAAGACACTGCACTATTGAGATATTAAGTCTATAGTTAATAGTGCTTCAATAAAAAGCACCACAGAAGATGCGTATCAGCTTCTGGGCATGGGGAGTGCCTGTGGCTCTGCTGACCCTCCTCGTGTAGCTGGGAAAGAAAGCTGTTTTCAGGGACACTGCTATAAAGTCTGGCTAGAACTGTGAATTATCGTTATAAAACCAGCATGAGACCATTTCAAATGCCTCGCAGTTTTAATGAACTAAGCCTCATAACATCCTTGAAAACTAGACAAGCTGGATATTTGTGTTGAAAAAGGGAAAGGACAGACATCTTACCATGTGGTTTGAAGGGAAAACCAAATGAAAATGGCCACAGCTTTCTTGAGCCATCTGCTCCCACTAGAACACCCTGAATCATGTCTGATGGAAATGGCTTCCTGCTGGAGGCCTCGCAGAGCCCTGCGAGAGGGGKGTCTATTCAGGTTCAGATGCTGTCAATGTGCTTCTGAATCTTTACAAGAGGCCTTTGCTGCTCTGCCATCGCACCCGTGAAACATCCAGGTTGCTCTCACCTCCAGCTTGGGAGAGTAAGCGGGTGTTCCTCAGGAAAGTCTGAGAGGAAGTCTGTAAAATTGCACTCCAGGGAACTTGTCCAAGATTCATTATCTGAGAGATTAGTCTGATTAGTCCTGACTATTCCCTGCCCTGAACACAAGGCTTGTCAAAGGGAGTATGTGAGAGGCAGCTCATTGTGTTGAGATTACTTTTAGGAGAAGATTGGAAATAAGGGCAAGGGGAAGGAGTATTTATCTGCCAAAGGATARGTTATCTCTTCATAATTTGGATTTAGATAGAAAGGATCACTATACCAGAGATGCATGAACCTTGATTCTTTAAAAAGCATGTCTACCGGGTGGCTTCCAAGGACTCTTAAGTTTCCCACTGTAACTTTCTGTGTCAATCACACCCTTCTTTCTGACATGTTTACTTCCCTGAACTTTCTCATAATCCTTGTTACTAACTGAGGTCTGAGCTCCGGGCTGGATAGAAGGAGGTTTGGGGGAAATGGCTGCCCTGGCTGGTGCCTCCTGTGGTGCCATTTTCGTAGAGCCGGCGCTTCCACCACTCACATTATACAGCATGTGCCGTGGCAGCTTCTCAGTGTGGGCCACCCACTCCTTCATGCAGTCCAGGACGATGGGGATGAGGCTCACCACCCCTCCATAATGATTCTTAGCTTCATTGCAGCTCAGGTGATTGACAACATCATGGGGGTACCTGTGGTCAAGAAGGAGACATTTCCCAGAGCAGCCCTAGCAGCCAACCCAGTGAGGCCCCCAGAGCCAGGCTGAGACCCCTGGGAAGGGCAGAAATGCAAACCCAGCATTTTCCTGCCTGTTTTGTCCCAACCAAAACAAAAGCCTGTGATAGGATTAGATGTTTATACTGCCAACACACAGCAGCCTGGCTGCTGGGCTAAATCTGGAGGAGTTCAAGAGCGTGTACAATCTCTCACCCCACAGACTGAYTGTATTCAGAGCAGGGATGGGGGAAAAGGGAAAAAAACCTTTCCCTTGCATGTGACTTCAGTGTAGTGTCCTCCCACCCACCAGGAATACAAACCAACCAACAGAAAAGCCCTTTTGTGAATGGAGTTTGGTGCTGTTTTCCCTGTTCCKGTTCAAACAGGAGTGGAACAGTACTCTCACTAAAACTAGAAGGGTGGTGTGAGGAAAACTGATGGAGGAATCAAGTGGGRATATGTCTATTTATATTCTTGGGACAGTCCCCCTGTATTGTCAATTATCTCACAGAAACTGAGCTGATGGAGAGACCTACTTAGCTCGGATGGCGCTGAGGTCGTTGCTGTGGCTCAGGAGCAGCTTGCACCTTTCCAAGATGCCGTTGGTGACGCTGTTYCCGGGATGTAGGGTTTCCAGGTTCTGGCAGAGCTTGCTTAGATCGTTGCAGATGCTCAGGAACATGCTGAGGATGCGCTGGTCAGTGGAATTGTTACAGTGATGGTCCATATAGGATTGTACCTGTACAGYGCAATACGGGGAAAGAGGGTCATGCAGCTGCAATTGCATTGAGGTAAGATGGTGCTAGAGCAGTGGTTCTTGAACTGTAGTTTTTGAGTGACAAAAAGCTACTTTCCCTTGTGATCCTGTATGAGTGAGGCACAATGGAAACTGCAAAACAGTGGCAGGCAGCAGGATTTCTTTAGCGTGCCCAAGATGTTCACTCATAGTTCATCACAAGTGAAGAAGGATTTTCAGCACACTGGTGAGCTTTCCTTCCCTCTTTGAGGAGGGCTGCTGCAGCCAAAATAAAAAGGCAGCTCTGCTGCAAGCTCCTCAGAAGGAGGCTTGGTGTGAGGCAACAACGTCCTCTGTGCTCTGAGCAGGGCCCATGGTGCCACCCCTGCTCAGGCAAAGCGAGGAGGGAAGTCAGGGTGGTGGCTGAACTGCAGAAGTCTTGGAGTAAAAGCACAGCTGTGTTTGCATACGGCCCTTCATGTGGCACTGCAAGCTGTGGCTGCGTTTCTAAAAGCATTTAGCCTAAGTTGCCCTTGCTAAGTCACTAGAGCAGTTTTACCTCAGAGGTCTCCATCACGCAATGAATGGCATTGCGTGATGGGACATTATGTCAGAGATTAAGTAACTTCTCCAAAGAAATTACAGGCACTTCAGAGATGAGTTGTCAGARTACAAAAGAGAGTGGCTCTCTGTGACCATAGCTGGATTCTTACGCCTTCAATACTTTTTCTAAGATAAGCATGAACTCACTCTTCCAAAATCATTTCCATTTGTACACACAAAAAAAAAGCCACACTGTGTACTTGGACAAACCCTCTGCAGGTTTGTAAGAAAAGTAAAAATGGCTCCCAAGGGTCCAGTTCCACTGCAGCTTCCTCATTCCATACTATTCTCTCAATGTATATCCRTGTGAGTGGCAGGATTTTTTTTTATTGCTGCTATGGGCAGACACAGTCCTAAAGAGAAGAGCATTTTTAGCCTGGGTGTTCATTCACGGGACTACAGGACTTAATTTTGTCCGTATCAATCAGCAGTGTTATTGCATCTGCAAATCAACATGTATTTAGAGTATATTTTATATATATATGTATAAATACACATTTAGTAGAATAATTTCTGTATAAATGCCAAAGGATTGGCTGCATTTGAGAAGCTGGCAGTTACAATGACTTAAGATTGAGAGGCATTTCTCTCTCTATTGCTGCTTTTGCTCATGTGCTTCTCCATGCAGGAGCCAGTCTTCACCAGCCCTCCAGCTCCGTTCTGTGTCCTGAAGCTAAGGAAAACCTGGCTTTCCTTCTGGCCTTGGCTTGCCTTGGAGACTGTGCCTGGATTTTGCTTTTCTTACCCACAATTTATATATATGTGTGTGTGTGTGTGTGTATATATATATAATATGTATTTATTAGAACACTGAAAAAGGCAGAAGAAAAAACAATAAGTTCTTCACACTGCTTAAAACATTCCATGTTGTAAAAATTCCATGACAATTCACTTACAGCCTAGAAAAGCCCTAGTCCACTTGGGACTTTCAGCCCTCAATCCATCATCCGATCTCAGTAACACAGCCATTATTTTTAATAAGCACTATAGAAAGAGTGAACAGCCCCAGCACCAGGGGAAGAGGCAGGCAAGCTGGTTATAGTAAGTTAGGGATTATGGATTCCATGTGTGGCATGGGATGGGATGGGGAAGGAGGGCTGCTTTGATTGCTTTCTTGTACCCTGTATTTCTAGGTGTGCTTAGGCAGTGAAATAGCAGCATCAAACTAAATGGGGGAGTGATGCTGAGCTATAATTTCTTCTCTGTAAATGGGGGAACTTAATGCAGGTGGTTTTTTTTTCCCCTGCTTAATCTTTTGCCACTGTTTTGCAGTTGCATGTGCTGTTACTGGAGGAGTTTGTGCATCTTTCCCTAGTGAAATCACTTGCTCATCGTGGAACTGGATCCAAGCGCAGCACAACAGTGAGTTACTCCCTGCTCCCGTGAGCAGCCCCTTGGTGCTGGATCTGCTGGGTACCTGTCTGATGCTGGCCACGGGTCTGATCATGTCGTGCGCATTCTCCCGGGTGCGTTGCAGTGCGGTGATGAACGTAAACTGCTGCTGCTGGAAAAGCCTGTAGTTCTGCTCTATGTTCCGTAGGGTCTCCTTTATCTCGTTCATGTTTCCCCCTTCCTGGATGGGGGAGGAGAGGAGAGAATGGTAGAATTTTGCATTATGTAACTCTGCCTTTTGCCTGGAATCATGCAGATCTAGTTGAAAGGTTGAAGGGGAATTAAGAAAGCAAGAGAAGAAGATTTATTGTGTCAAAACTCTCTAGACTTGGGCACTAAGCCAATGCCCTAATAATGGTGCTGCAGAAGGAGCTGGAGAGCCCCAGGGCACCCTGGCACTCAGCTGCCACCAACCCACATGGGGCTGTTGTGACCATCACACATSGAGTGCAGCGTGGGGAGATGCTCCCGGGGCCCGAGCTCTCTCCCGAGTGCCGTGAAGCCTCCGCTGTTACAGGCGGGCAGCRCTTGGGCCTCGGCCCCTTCCCGCGGTGCCGCCGGGGCTCCCGCGCCCTCCTCGGCTCCGCTCCCGCCGGGGGCGGGCGGCAGCGGCCCCGCGCAGAGACCTCGCGGCCGCCGGGGCCTTGGCGGCTCCCCGGAGGGTCGCAGAGAGGCCGCGGCGCCCCCTCCCCCGGGGGGGCCTCACCGGAGCCCCGCGCGCCGCTCCCGGCGGGCCCGGCTGCTGCCGCCGCCGCCGTCTCCCTGGTAACGGCAGCGGCGCCCCGTCGCTGCCTGATGACGCAAGTCCCTAGCAACGCAGCGCGGCCGAGGGCTGCGTTGCTAGGGGCAGCCATGGAGCCCCCCGCCTGGTCGCTGCCGCTGTGGCCGCCGCTGAGCGCGTACGCGGAGCAGCAGGGGGTCTTCCCGCTCCTGCAGGTGACGGCGGTGGCCGAGGCCCGTGGCGCGGCGGTGGCCGAGGCCCGTGGCGCTGCGGTGGCCGAGGCCCGTGGCGCTGCGGGGGCCTGCGGGGGAGCGCGCGGGGCGGGTGTTTTAAGAGGAAAACGAGCAGAAAAGGGAGCGCCGCGGTGACAGTGCCGCCTCCGAGGGACAGAGCGGCGGCGGGAGCTGAGCCCGCGTGGAAAGGCTGCTCGGAGCACAGAGAGGAGGAGGAAATAACAAAAATTTAAAAAAACATTTTAAAAGAATTAGACAAAAAGGAAAAAAAAAAAAAAGTAAAAAAAAATCTCTTCCCCCCTGAGGCCAAGACCTGTGAGGCAGTGTGTCCGTGGTCGACTCCACTGCTCCTTCCTCCGGGTGCTCCGGCTGTTCTGTGTGCCCATGATAAATAAAAACGGCAATGCGCTTCTAACACCAAGTGATTTCAGCCCGCCAGGACGATGATCTTCCTGCCGTAGCAACTGTCTGTCCTGTTCTTCAAGGGAATTCAAAAGTCCCTTTGTCGAGACAGGAAGTTTGGTCAAGGGACTAAATGTTCTGGTGCTGATCTGAGGGGAAAGCTGGTTGCTCTCTGTGTGTATGAGCACTAGCACTTCCTAAATCTCCAATTTAAGGGGGTTTTGGGGTCTTTGTGCTTTTTCAAATCTCTCTGAGAAGCAATAAAACTTGCTTTTCTTCCCTTTTTCTCTCTCTCTTCCCTGTCTTACCTTATTTCTTGTAAATTCGCTGCAATTTAGTGTGAYTCTTAAGGCAAAATATATATGGGCATTTTAATCCAAGAGGCTTTGGAGACTGTTGCGAGGACCTCACATTAGATAAAACACATATGGGATTTGTGAAGAGTGTTATGTTTCCCTCTATACGAGTCTATATGTACAAACAAACACAGCTTGAAATTACTGTCCTAAACGTAGACGTTTGCCCAAAATGTGACTCTTCCCTAGAGAGTAACAGAGCAGTTTGTTTAAAAATAAATTTAGATTAGCAGGACGTAATAAAACGAAGTGTATCTGTGAATGCCGGTAGGCCTTGGGCAGGAAGGAATAAAACTGTCAATCAGTGTCAGGCTGAACAGTTTTAAATCATAAGATGAAATTTTCTRGGCTTATTATTTTTAAAGTTGCTGATAATTGTGCCAAATGCATTTTTTTTTTTTTTAGTTTATATGCTGCTGTAAAGTACTATTTCTAATGGACTTCCAATAATAATATCTATTTAATATTTTATACTATTGTCTCTGAAGACATTGAAACATCAGAACTTGCATGCAAAATAATTAATAAACAGAAGTGAAGTATTTTAAGTAGATAGAACAGAAAAGGAAAAATGCTGCTTCAATAGAAGACAAGCAGTCTGTTTCTGTTATGCTATAATATTTTATGTAACATACAGATTTGTAGGATTTGCTTCCAAGTATATAAGTGCTTTAACTKATTTTTAGAAGAGGGTCCTGTTCCAACATTTGTCTTTCAGGTGAAAATCCAAATCAGAATGTCAGTCAGCGTTAAATGTTCTATTTTAATTACAGAATTCTTGGCTGTGCTGAAATATTTTGTAAGAAAACCCATGGAGTGGCTATTCCTCGTTATTTCTTTTTATCCAGCGTTATCCTTTCTCTGTCTCTACCAGTCCAATCATTGCTGAAATCAGTGGAAGGATTCCCAGTGATTTCAGTGGGAGCTGAAGCAAGGACCTGTGCAAATGGGCTGAAAAATACAAAATGAGGAAAGAGTTTAAACCTTGATATGTATTTTTTTTTTCCTTGATTTTTAGGTAGGAAGAAAACTAGGAAAGTTAAAGGAGAACGTGAGACGTGCTGCTTTTCCTTGAGTCCTTGTGTTTTTTACATGTTTTGTCTCTTCTGGAAGCACTGAGGCCTGAAAGGACATTTAACTTGCTCAGAAGAGACACTAATTTMATTTGGCCCTGTTCTTGAGGCTGCTACTTTAGTTTTTGTGTTAATGCTGACTCAACCATTACATGCACCAAATTGCTTAAACCAAATGTTTCTGGTGATTGTATATATCCTATATGAGCTAAAGCAATAGGTWATTTTTTCATATTGGTAATTTCATCACCATATTTTCTGTCATTTTTTTAAGACTCTGAAATAGGTTCTGTGTTTTGTATTTCACTTAGACAGAGGGACATAAGAAAATGAATTAGCCCATAAAAATTCTTTTACATCCTCATTTTAATATTGCTATAAAAAAGAATATGTTGTGATTATGTAGCTAAGGTTTCTTCTGATTCAGTCCTATGTATTTTCAGAACATGCTTGAAGATTTATTAATTCATAAGCCAGAAGATCCCATTCAGCATATGATAAACTATTTAAAGCAAAACAACGATGATGGTAAGTGAAAACTGAGAGACCATAAGTAGATCAACTCATTATTTGTAAACAGCTGTTGTGAGGCTGTGGCTCAATTGGCAAATGATAGATAAAATTTTCAGGCCATGTCTTGAGGAAAGAAAGAGAGTAAAAAAAAAAAAAAAAAGTGAGCATTTTGGAATAGTTATAGGTAAGATGCTTTTTAATTTCTTTTTTAGTGGATAATCTAATAAAAAATGCACTTTAACAGTTACAACAATGAAACTCTCTAAGGGAATAACAAAGAGTTCTAGTGTATCAATTATTAATGCATTCTGTGCCCCATCTGATATTTCCTGTTGTCTTTAAGCTCGCTAATTACTCCTTTTGTCAGGTGTAAATTTGGTTTCCCATTCTACCTGGGCTGGCAGCTTTTCTGTTTTTTTGATTAGTTAGTTAGTAGCTGCTCCTAATGAGTTCCACAGCTCAGTGGCATCTCAGATGAAGGAACAGTGAGAGTGCCTCGCTGTATGTGTAACAAAACCTGATAAATTGAATAGGAAGTCAGTATTCTGCACAATAAAAGCATGTACACTCAATCAAATTATTTGATTTACAAACTGTTCACCCTTAGGCAGATTATATTTGGATATGCACATGGATATGCACAACTGAACTATAATTTTTGTTCTGCATGAGCTGTCAGGAATAGCTGGTGTCACGTTGCTTTGATGTTTCTTTAAAACCATAGTAAACCATTATGGAAGTTTTACTGCAGCATCAATGAAATCATTATCACTAGAGGTGCTGTGAGCACTTTATACTTAGTGGTCATAATCAGATGAATGTCAATTGAAATGCTGCTAAATATATATATATATATATAAAAATCAAATCCTGCAAATTGTGTCCAGCCTATTCTGATGTGGGCAGCATGAGTAATCAGTCTGTTTTATAAAACCATGGAAAACATGCTGAAGAATTTCGTGCAGTTCGATAGAGTGCTGATAAAAATTTCTTCACATCAAGCTGAGCTTTGTCCTTTAGCTCCGTGGTATTATTTGAGCAGAATTAGGCAGATTTCTGTTTCGTGACTTCGGCACTTAGAGGCTAAAGATAGAACTACAGCTATTGTTTGTCAATGGAAAATGCTGTTTCTTTTTTGGTCTGGAAAGCCCAGGTAAGAGAAGGAAGGAAATCCAATTAAAATTAAAGCCTAAATGTTGTCTTAAAGATAAATTATATGGAAAATAATGTAACAGAAATCTGTAGCAGAGTTGATTTTACTTTTTGATCATGACATAAGGTGTTGACTATTTAGAAGAAAAAAAACCTTATTAGAGCCATCAGTAAAGCAATGAATTTTCATGATCTTGCCTTACTAGACAGTTTTAGCCCTAGAGAAAATTTCAAACAGACATGTGTGGAAAAGCAGCATTGCGTCTATCCCAGGTGTGAAGTTAGAAAAACCTTTTAAATTAATAATAGAATCTAAAGTATGCTTAAAAATATAAACAAGTATAATGATGATTGTAGCTTACAACTGTCTTGAAAAGCTCCTAGGTCAAATAGGTGCTGAAGTGTTTGTACTCAAGCCTCTGTGCTGCTGTTCTTCTGTGTGATTCTTTTCTTTTTTTAAAAAAAATTTAAAAAAAAAAAAGCTAAAAGAACCTTATGAAATTTGGTAGTTCTGTAGTACAAAAAATGTTAGTTTTGTGTATTTTATCCTGGTTTGTGCTACTAAATAAGCTCACAGGATCCAAGTGGCATTTTTGTGAATTCTTTTACAATCATACTCTGAAGAAATATAGCAAAGTTCTGCAGGAACATTCATGGTGCACTATGTACTTTTCCTGTTTGGCAAAGGATTTCTCTTATGACTTAAATTTTTTTGCATTGATATTAATCATAGACTCTTTTGGACTTAAGTAGAACTCTGTCCAGCTGTTCTTTTGTGTTATTCTGGGATTAATTTTGTTGTTACTAAAATCTTTTTTGACTGTTATATCTGAAAACTGCTTGGAAGAGTAAATCCTGTAACATCTCATCAAGACTAACCATGAAATGAAATATAATTTTGCACTGAAGAAAAGGACATTTTCTTCAGATTTCTCGTACTTCAATTACCCATTCGTACAGACCTCACGTATTTAATACTGATTATTTGCTGATTTGAAGGGGTTAAACATTACATACAGTGGTGTCCTGGTTGTGCCCTTATGTCATATGTTTAGGGAAAATGCTTTAGAAGAGTCTTACAAGAGTGCAAATGAGTAAATCAGTGAATTACACTGCCCCATCTGCTGCCAGCCACTAAGCAGAGAGAAAACCAGATTTAGTACAAAGTGAGCATTTACAGTAGCCCTGGGCAATATTAAAGCATGATATGGTGTATATAATGGTATGTTTCGTTTTTTATCAAACGTTTGTCCAAGAAAGCTGTGTATTAAAGCTTCAATACCTAAGGGTTTTCTTGTGAATTTTAAATCATGCTCCTAGTTAAACCTCAAAAGGATCTGTGGATGGAAAGGTTTTTTGATTTTCTTTGAAGTGGTTTGAAGAAGTTGATTAGTGTTGGCACCCGAGCACTCTTTTATGACGCTGTTTATAAATAATTCCTAAGTACCGGGCTGGAGTTTCAAGGTGTTAGATTTTTTTTTTTTTTAAAAAAAAGCCCTAGGATTTAATCACATTACATTTGAAAGAAATTAGGTGATAAAAAACAGCTGATGTATYCTTTTAAAGTATTTTTCTACATTGTGTACTAGTTCTGTTGCACTTACAAGAACCAATAAGGGGGAGTTTTTCTTAAAYCTTCCAAGTCAAATAACTTTGTAAAGATGAATCTATAATTTGGGTTTCATGCATGTTTAAAAATTGCACCTGCCCAGTAACTGCTTAAGCATGTGGAAGGCCTCATAAAATTACATTTCACATCCTTCTCCGTCGGCTGCCATCAGACACCATCTCCCTTCGCYATCATGAGCTAAAGAGGTTTTTGGGTGAGTAGATTCCTCATCTGTTTTGACCCATGTTACTCCCGGTAAATCCCTATCGGTCCCTTCCGTATATGCTCTGTTCTGGTCTGAGTATAAGGGAAAAACATCAAAGATGTTAATATAACATCAGCTCAAGGGACTACAGCCCGAAGTGTGTGTTCATGTAGAAGGTCCCAAACACTATCCCCAAAGTTACCCCATTTTCCTTGTTTTGTTTCCCTACTCCCTTCCCAGTGCAGCTTAGAATAGCAGGGCTTACTGCATTGTCTGTAAGCATTAGAGCAAGAATCCCTCAAAAGAGCGATCTTATCCATTTCTTTTTCTCTTCAGTTTCTTTTGTATGGAAACTGCAAGAGTCCAGAGAAGTGACAGAGGCACATGGGTGTCAGCAGAACATGCAAATTTTCCCCACCTTGCTGTTGCGTGCTCCCCTTAAGGAAAGCAGAGGGATGCAAGGAATGATATGTAGAGGAAAAAGTGAATTTTAGTGCTCAGTAGAGAAACTGAAGGTAGCCGTTAAAAGGATAGGGAGAAAAGTGTCTAATTTCATAATTCTCAGAACCTGGACTCAACATATTTAGGTGAAARCCATAAGATAAAATTGTATTTTTTGTGACGAGAGGCAAAAGCTTTGTAAAAGAAAATTTTTTTACTAACCTACTGAGTAAGGAGAATGAAAGAAGAAACAGAAGAGCTCCAGAGGTCTCTTCTTGCCTCAGCTGTTCTATGACTATATGAAAATACTCACTTTCAAGTAGTTTCATCCTACATGTACAAACGTGGGGTTGTTTTTTTTTTTTTGGTCAGAAAATGTCTGGTCTAAGTAAAGTGGTTTTGGAATAAAAGTCAACCTCGTATGAAGACACGTTCGTATCTTGTGCTCTGGTTCAGCAAGTAAACTATTCATGTGTTTAAATTGATATATATGCCTAAGTAACATGTTTAGTCAGAGTATTAATCTTATTAACTATGGAGATTAAAGAAAGACACAGCTGATGCTGTCTTATTGTTTTCAATTTCACCATTTTCCCCAGTGGAGCCCAATTCTGATGTGTCCATTCAGCAGACTTCCAACCGAAATAATTGTTTCATTGTAATTACATTTATATTAGGCAATGTAATAGCAGCAAAGCAGTTGGGATTTCTGCTTTTCTACATCCTCACATTTGTATTTTCTTGTCCATAGCTCCAAGAATTTGTGTACTTGGTCCACCTGCCTCTGGGAAAACTACAGTTGTGAGTATGCTACCTTCAGTGTTACAATACTGACCACTTAACTTTTTGTTTTCTACTGACCTCAGTGCTTGTGGAAATCTTATCCTAAGAAAAAGATTTTTGGARTTGTCCAGGTGCTACAAGAGCACAAGACATATTGAAGGCAGCATTCCTAAGCATACTGAGCTCTGCAAGAACCTGCTTAGGTGGTGATCATGATACAGATGCCCTACARCAGAACTCTTCTTAGACTTGCTTATATAGTGTTTTAGCAGGACTAATTATCCTGGGAGGACTGCCATGGATACATTCTTGTGATATTCCCAGATTGTTACTTGTTCATTTGCCCAACCAGTTCTCTGCCACGTCTGCTGGTACTGCCTAATTGAAGATGTCCAAGTTGTATTTGAACCACTGAAATTGACCTACAGGAAGTTTGTGGCTGATGGTGACAGATACATGCTAGGAAGAATGCTTTCTTCTTTAAAATCCATGTTGTAGCCTAGTAGATAAAAAGACCTTTTTCAAAGTTGTAGAGTCTTGAATATCTTTATAAGAAGCTGCTTGAAGTTACACACACAACCTGTTYATTTAAATTGAAGGCTAGTAAAATGCTCTCTGACTTTCTGTAGCATTCTGAAAATGTTTCATTTTCTTTCCAAATATTTCAACTTGTATTTTTTTCTTCTTCTTCCCTCAGGCAATGTGGCTTTGTAAACATTTGAATGCCGTACGTATCTCTCAGGAGACTTTGTTATTCAGGGAAACATTACCACTGACAAAAGAAGCAAAGGCATATAAAGAAAGAAAGCAGGTATGTAAGAGAGTAATAACAGTAGTTCTGCATGCCACAGAAGCGGAGTTATGTGGCACTCCCATGATTTCCACTGTTACTAGTGGAAATCCCAGAATATATGGGAGCATCTCTGCCATGATACCAGCCCTTTTAGCTGATTCCCTTCTCCAAAAGTCAAGGAGTTTCCRGTATACAGGATAAAGGCAACGTAGTTTTCAGTGACTGTGGCAAAACTACTAGTATGAGTTTCTTCCCTTTCCCTGGTCACCTCTTTTCATAATATTGGAGGAGCTTTGCATCTGTGAGACTTCTGCACACTCAGTTAAATTTGGTTGAAATCAGCCAACAGATTCAGAAGTTGCTGAAAGAGCAAATAATATGAATGCATAAATTTAATTTCGTTAGAAAGCTAGGCTGGAAATAGAATAATGTTTATTATATTCAATTAAAGAGTGAAGATTTGTGAAACCTCAGTTTATTTAAAGATCTGAGAGAAAAAAGTTCATTGAACTCACTGAACTTATTACCAAAAAGGTTTGGTTTTGACTGGCATAATATGAAATTCTTCTTTGCTAAGAATACGTACTTTGAAATCTATGTTCTAATTATTAAAGATTGTTTTACTAGATTCATAAATTTCAACCTAGAGTAGGAGAATTTAAAACAAAAATTCCCTTTGGTTTAATTACGCTAATTATTAACATATTTCAGGCTATGCAGACACACTTTCAAGGGTGTCCTTTTGGGCTTATTTGATTTAAAAAGACGGGTGGTGTGGAAGATGAAAGTCAAAAATGTCAAGGCTAATCAGGTAGTGAGGAGTGCCTGAAAAGGAGAATCTGGTGGCGTTCAAGTACTATGCAGTGCACCTTTGTTGTGTTAGGTGCTAGGAGTCTTCACTAACTTGCTTTCTTTTTTTTTTCTTTTACATGAATGTGAGTCTTCATATGTAACCCTCTAAAACTAGAAGGGAACTCCCGGCTTCCTCTAAATCAGTGCAAGCTCTACTGTAACTTAAAATGCAGCCAAAATGCCATCTTAATGAGCTGCATTTCTCCTTAGTGATTACTGTTGTTGGCTAAACCTTTTTTGTTGTTGTTTTAAGTGACCCCTGGTTCTGCTGAAGTGAGTAGTAACTCTGACTCCTCTCATACACATAGCATCCATTAGGATTTGAATCCTAATAGGATCCTAAATCCTGGTAGGATTTGAATATCTAGTCAGGAAGAGAACAATAGCTGTTTTTACAGTCTTTGATACAACCATGGCACTAGAAATTTGTGGGTCTAGTCAAAGCAATTTAATAAATGGAAAGAGAAAAAAAMCATGAACTAAGTCTGTGTTTGTGAAAGTCTGGTTGTGAAGGTCATATAACAGAAGGTTATATAGTTAAGGTTGCTGTGACTGAATTGTTCATTTTATAGGTCAGTAGGCCAGCGTTACTAGATCTGGGCAAACGCTGGAAAAAGGTCCACTAATATTTGCTCACATATTTTAGTTGCTTTTCATGCTTTCATCTCTGTTGTGTTCACTTCCAGTGAATGTTATGGCATTTGTGTTTTACCAGCACAGGAGTTCATGAAAGGAGTATTTAAAATACCTGATTATTCTCCAAAGCTCAGTTTTTAAATTTGGGCATATAATCATTCACTATCACACACCTGGCCACTTACTAATGAGCATAGCTCAAGTAGTGAATTTTAAATATCAAATGTTCAAAGCAAAGTGTGATCATTTGACATGTAGAAATACTTCCAAAAAGTCATATATTTTTGAATATTCAGTAAATTTGAGGAATCGTGAGCTACCAATAAATATTCCATGAACAGAAAAAGAGGCTACATTTTTGGATAAATCATTGCAAATTATTCCCTCATCTCTGGTTATTAYAATGCTAATAGAAAATATCTCCAAGGTTTTTTTTTTCCTATAGAGAACTATAATGATGAGCTATTGCATGTTTCACTTTTCCTGCCAGCTGGATAAAATAAGAAGTTGAAAGAACCATGGTAATCGTGGATTTGCAGGATGGATGTGCTCTTAAAGCTGTACTAAATGGCAGTTAATATGTTTGCATCCTGCTTGATGACTTAAAACTACTGTACAATTGCATCATATCCCTGTGCTTTTTAAGAATAAACATAACAGAAGAGAGGAAAACATCCTGTATATCCCAGGACAAGTCACCGTGAAGGAACAAATAGGAACTGTTCCAGCCTTGTGCATACATGAAAAGGGCAGCCTTTTGGCATGTATTTATCTAGACAAACTAAATTTAAACATTCATGATTTTTCAAACTACTAACCAAATTTCTTGAAGCTTGACTGCTTTTCTCTCCAAGGGACCAAGCTATAAAGCAAACCAACTTTGAATGTTTGGGCTGTAGSCATTTTCAGAACAAATATTTCTGAAATGTGCAGTAGGAGCATCTGGGGAAAGTCCTTCCCCCTCTCAATCTAAGCAAAAGTGTAGCAGTTTTGTGAAAGGTTTACTGAAAACATCACTTTGAGGAAAGCGGGCGTTTAAGATGAAATATGGTATCTCTGGAATAACGTGGAACATTTAAAATTACTCATGAATGAGTACAGTTTTTCATCAACATGGGAATAGGAATTAGAACAGTGTGTATAACCTAAAGCAAAATATGCATGTGTCTGAATATAAGAAAATGCCACAGCTTTTAGAAAGTTTCCTATTTCAAACAGCAGGTCTTTCCATTAACTAAACTGRCTATTAGGTCAGGCTCAGAGTGCCTTAGATAAGCTCTGCTGTTATCAATGTCTGTGTCTCGTTGTCCAATATAGCAGATTTCTTGGGGGGTGAAGTCCTATCCATTGGCCTTGTGAAATACTTGTGTGAATATCTGAGAGAGGAAAATATGAATGTGCTGTATGATGATGGATATGGGTCAGAGGTAATGATTACTAGGTGGTTCTTTAGGCATAATGCAGTCTATTGAAAGTGATTTTTTTAGGCCACTGTTCAGTAGAAGGAAAACTGAGTGTGAAAGAGAACTGGAAATGAGTGACAGAGAGCAGAAGGAACTAACAMCCTAAAATATCTCTGTGTGTCCTATGATTGTTTTTGTGCAATAAACCTCGCTCAAAAGAGGGGACTTAGACTATGACTGTACTAAAAGAAGTTAGTGTAATTTTGGTTTAGATTGGTTTGGCACAGCTTAGCAGAGTGGACCCCTGACAGTCGCTCGCCTCTCTTGACGTGACACATCAAAGAGGTAAGGAAGACACAAGCTGTTCCTGGGAGCAGCGTGATGCACCTTTGGAAGGTGACAGCCTCAAAGCCTCAGACCCAGGCTCCAGCAGTGAGAGGCTGCGGGAGGCTTTGACGCACCACTGTAGAAACCCTGCAGACTTTCCAGAAACAGCTTTTTTTCCCCGTCTTTTTCTCTGTTACTTGCTTGAATGTCGCCGTATGAATGGCTGATAGGAAGAAAGGCACCGAGAACCAGGGACAGTAGAGAGAAACAAAACAACCCCCCCACCTCCTACCTGACATGACTATCTTGGCTATCCCACAGCCAGCGGAGGACTCTTCTCTGTTACATGTTCTCAAGTCCTTTCTCAAGTCCACTTCCAAGTGACTTGGGCAATAGTTTCAAGCACTCCTAGTGAAATTTTCATGAGCTGATGAGGATGATGATTATGAAGTTTTCCACACAGCCACATTTTCATTATGTCTAGTTTCATAGTTAGTGTGCTGTAAATAATTATGTAGCTAGTATAATGTAAATCTAAAGAAATACTTAGAATTGTATCCTTCAGAGAGCTTAGAATAAGAGGTGAATGGGAACCCACATTACATGTAGCTGTTCACATTACTTAGAGTTTCTTGTATGAGTTGAAAGACATCTTTGCAATACAGAATGCAGAAAAACCATCTGTAGAAGACTTGTTGAGTCCCCGTTTAGCAATAACGGCAAAATGAAGGAGATGAGAAGGTTTGATACAGACAAGTGATAAATGGCTTCTCTGACCGGCAAGGGCAAAGGTTTAGACTTCAGCCAGGCAAACGAGCTAACACWGAGTTCTTTCTGCCCTGCTTAGAAAAATAAAACAAACCTACTGAAGATCAAACCTTTGGTGCTTTTGTGTTTGAGGTTTGTCTCATCTCACATGGTGTCTCTTAATATCACTAATGGTGTATGTGCTGACATAGGAAGTAGATGTGGGTCAGATACTTGCTCTGGTAGAAGGGATTACTGGTGACTGTGATGTTCTTATGGATCCCTTTGCGAGTCTGAACTCCGKTGTGGTAGCTGGTGTGCAAAGCTTGGCATTATTTCCATGTGAGTGTGCAGTAAGGTCAGATGTGGTCTTTGGCAAGTAGAAATGTGTTTAGCTTACCTTTAACATTGATTTTTGTGCCCTTATTAACTCTCTGATACATTGTGCTAATGACTTGGGGCCTTGTACAGTTCAATTTATTTATTTATTTAAAGGAGACRTCTCAGTTCACCTTTAACCGGAATGTGCCCGCATGATGAAATTCCTTTTGAACTCTATTGTGAATATTCAGCCTTTTTTTTGTTCTTTCTTTAGAAAATCCCCAACGCACTTTGGGCCAATCTGATCCAGGAACGTCTGTCAAACGTGGACTGCATCAAACGAGTAAGAATTGCTCCTCCGAGGGCCGGCGGATAAGCACTTACACAACTCGTGCATCGTAGTTAGCATTCTGAGTCCTGAGCTGAGGAGGGAATGGGGGCAAATCTTTGGGGGCTCTGGAGCGAATTGCTTTCTTGAACATCAGCAGAGGGACTTTGGAGCTTTATTAACAGGATAAAGGGGAGGCTGAGAGTATGCATATGCTAATCTTATAGCACTGAGATGATCAAAGGCTGAACAAGCATAGCTTTGTTGATTGCCTGGGGCAACTGGCGGAGTTATAGTGGACAAAGCAGATAAACAGAAAATATATAAAAATCAATAGCTTGAGTTAAGTTTTTAGTTCTTCCTGATGAAAGGAGAAAAAGTCTAATGTTACTCATTTCAATTTTCTCTCTTTCTCATTGTGTCTTTTTTTTTTTTTCCTGTGTTAGGAATTTGAATATATTCTTTTCTAGGTAATAATTAACATGCTCACTGCTAGCTTACAAAAATAGACAGCGGAATAGTTTTGACTACTGTATCCATGGATCCATGTTGATTTTTTTTTTTCATTGTACTTATAGTTAATGTAAGTAGAGGCTTTTCAAATAGAACTAAAAGAGAATGTTGCTTGAATATCTGGATTCATGAAAAGCAAAATCCTTTTTTTGTGGTTTTTTTTTTTTTTTTAAGACCTCAAATGTTGTTATAGTTTGAGTCCATAATCAGCCCATAATCAGATAATCTAGTAGATAAAAAGATTTGCCTAAACAGTGCCATGTATAGGTATAGATTGTACATTAGTTGAAGCACTTCTTCTGGGGGGAAAAAAATGCATAGTCCAAATAAGATATTATGCTCATGAAGAACTAAGGGACTTTTTCAGGTAAATAATAGGTGTTCTTAGATCTACCTGCCYAGCTAAATATATTCACTTGCCAGGTCATAAAAGGTTGGGTTGCAATATGGTCATGCAAGATGTGAACAGCAAACTTCTTCTATAGTCAAGAGTGTTTAAAACACATTTAAATGCACAGAAATGAAAATAAGCAAGAAAGATGGTAACCTAAGAGTAGAACTGCTAACTTCTGTACTTTTGGCTGATTTCATCAATGGTTTTGATTAAATATTTTCTCATGTGAGCTCTTAATAGTAGTAGTTTKGGAGGAGGAGTGGGGTTTATCCTCTAGTGCTATCAGGAGGAGAGTTGTTTAGTGGCAGCACTTACAATGATCTAGAAAGTGGGTGAATAACTCTTCAGTTTAGGGCTTTTATAGTAGTAGCTCTAAGATCTTTCCAAGGTGCTCATTCTGTCATGTAAGTTGCTTACTCTGCTTAAAAGCAGATGTGTTTTCAGCAACTATTTATTTTCTGCTGTATTCATTGTGATACTGTTAAAGTTTTAGTAACCACCAGTGGGCAAAATCTGCCAGTCTCCAAAGGCTGCATCAACCCAATGCTTTTTTTGCCCTATTTATTCTGTAATTGCTGGCATTGTTCTCGCTCTCCCTGTAGTAGTGAGTGAAGGAGCTTTCAGCATCTGTGTTTTTAAGTCCTATAAACTCCAAAGACTGTGACAAGGTAGTTTAAATGRCAACAGCTGCCTGCATTTTATGTTCCTACCATTACCACTGGCAGCACTGAACCAGTGCATGTTACAGAACGGTAAGGGAAATAAAAACTTCCTTTAGAAACCTGCCCCAATGTTGAGCAGGACTGGAGTGCACTTTGTAGTGTAGTGTAGTTAGGATTTCAGCTCCTTTTTAGGAAAAATGCGTAATTGACTTGCCCAAAGCTGTGATAGTTTATTGCAAGTCCTTTTATTAACAGACAGGAATTCAGGGCCACTTAAATGACACCAAATTGTGTATCACTTCCACTTAAAAAAGGATCTATGCATTTTAATTGCAGCATTCTACTAGGACTGTTAATGAATTCAATCCTGCAGATTTTTTACTTCATTGCCCAGATTTATGCCATCTCACTCAAATCATGAGTCAGCATGTTTTACTGAAAATGTGAAGAGATTAGGAACTGTCTGTTGGACCACAGGCCCACAAACTGTTTGTTTTATTTCTCCTTGTGGTGTCATTGGCTTGGCATTAATTGCACAGCTTTCATCCCACTGACAGTAGGAATTCAGAATTTTTTGTGCCATTGTTTTGACACTCACAGGTTTATGGATGTCGCTGACATCCTCCAAGGAGAGTGTTTTTATTGATCAACAGCTCTTCTGAGACAGTGCTGTGTGTTCCTCTAATACAAATGTAGTCAGGTCTGCAGGATCACCCAGGTGGGTCTTCAAGCATCCGCAGAGAACTTGTTGTGAGTGTTATGTTAGAACCTGGGAGTTGGGTAGCTCATAGGAAGACTTTTCATCTGGCTGTTGGTGCCGCTGCGGTTGTGGAGGGAATTTATAGAGCTGAGGAAAGCGAGTGGAGAGATTGCTAGATGCTGAATTTGTGTGGGGGACAGCTGAGCAAACTTATTCACGTTTTGGAGAGATTTGGAAGCTAAGCCTAGGCCGGTGAGTCATATGAACTCAAGGGCAGATTTACTTCTGATTGATATTAAACAATTCAGAATGGTGGCTGCTGTTGAACAGGAAGGAAAGAAATGMAGTGACTACCAGTTGCTTTGGGGTTTGTGCAGAGATCATCATGTTGTCTCTGTGACTCTTACAAGGACAGAGATGTTTCATCACTAGAGCTGCATTATTCTAAGGCAGAGTCAGTTTTGAATTTTGTAACAAATCCTGCAGCTGTGCAGGTCAAATAACAAGAGAGAACTGCATTTCCAAGTCGTCATTATTGAGGTGGAAAGTCGACAGAACATAGATTTGGTGTTACAGCTGAGAGTGTGCCCGCAAAGGAAGGAGATTTATGTTTGGAAACGACCTGAAGRGTTTCCTTTCCTCTCCAAATTTAAGGAACCTGGAGGAAAGTGATGGCTTCAAAAGTACTTCCCTGTTGCTGATTTTCGGTGTGCCATGGGTCTCCAAGGAGCACTTCACCTGGCATTAAGGCAAGAGCAGAATACTGTATTTACAGCAGTCATGATGTGGGAAGGGACTGAGGTTCCACCTGAAAGAGAGRGAATAGTGACCATGGAATAAGGTACTGTAGAATTTCAGACTTTTAGCCTTCATTCTGGCCTTGATGTGATAAGATGCCATCCATGTGTGGTTGTAAGGTTACTGCTATCAAGAACAAAAAAATAGATAGCTTCTAAAAGAAACAAATTCTCACGATGTGAAGTTACTAATTACACTTTAATGACAGGCGGGAGGGCAGAAAAGAGCAGTGTTTGCATAAAGCATGATAGGCATATTTTAAGTCAGGTCTTGCTCTGCTGTGTCTTGCTTCCTCTTGCTTAGTTCCCAAGCTGCTCTCCCTTTTTACTCTTTTTTTTTTCTTTTCTTTTTTTTTATATCAGTGACATCTGCTTGGAGCTTGTCCCTCCTGTGATACCACACTACTTGCAGCTGTTCAGACCTCCAGCTCTGAGCTGTGCATGGGGTGCCCTGAGCATACGGCCTTTTTGATGTGTGATAAAACAGAACCAAGCCACTGGGGGTATGGAGAGGGAATGCATCAGAATATCAATAAACCTGTTCTGAACAAAGCTGCAGCTCTGTGCTGGAATAGACATTTCACTGAACTGTCAAGTAGATGGATAATGTATTCTAATTAGGGATTGACTGAGGCCCTGGAACTCAGAGACTTTTGGATATAATATCMAAAATGCTAGCTATTTTTGTAATGTTTACTTACTATGTTTTTGTTTAAAAATTATTTGTTGCGAGAGGCTATTTATTGAGCTCTGATTTCCCACATTGCTGAAACTTTTAGCTTTAAAATTGCATATGGCCTGCTCTAAACACTTAGGAAATTTGTTTATACGCATCATGAAGTTTGCTATGCGTTGTATAAAGAGCATCTTCTGTGTGTGCTGCCTGTTGCTTAGTATTTGCTCCTGATCTATAAGTATATTTACACCAGAAGCAAACGGCTTTATTGTTAGTTTCCAAAAGTATTGCACTTGGAGTGGAGAAAAATGAGGCAGATTTGTAGTCTGTGTAAATTGGCAAAATCTGTTGGCTTCAGGGCTCTCCTGCCATTTCTCCCTTGAAGAGGATCTATGTATATGTTGTACAAATACAAGATATTCACAACCAGTTCGAAATTCCTAGCACACTGCTAAAAATATTGTGCAGCCTTGCCTCTCTCCTGCAAGTCCCAATGGATAAATTGATTTCTTAGCACCTGTGTGACCTTAGACAGTGGTTCATCCTAATTTGATAAAGCAAACACCAGGAGTGGCAAAAATGTCTTGCAGTTGCTTGAGTCTCTTATTTTCTACAGATACCAGCAGGATGACATGTTCCTGAAACCAGGCTAATTAAGGAATTTTAAGTAGTCTACTCTATTTTCTTGTATAATTGGAATGTCCCAATTTCCTCCTACAGAAGTCATGGGGAGATGTTTCCCTGAAATACTTCTAAAACCTTTGGACCCCATACTGACAGCGCTTCTAATTTATATGGAAGATAATAATGATTGCTAGCTAATGTAATATTAATTTTTTTAAAAAATACAAAGATGATCTTTCAAATTTATTACAGTATCACAAAGTTATTTTGGGGTATAGGATATGGTGAAAAGGGCCTGTGTAGTTAAACAACTAATAGAAAAATTAGGCAAAGTTCAGAAAATTCAGACTCAGGAGTGGTAAGCAAATTAGATTTCAAATACTGCATCACAAAGACACGGAGTGAGGCTGCMGCACTCCTACGGTATTTCACAGCTCTGTAAATGTTTTTTTAAAGATGCTCAATCCAACACTTAGCTGGCTATAACAAGGACTTAAGGGAGCAAAAGGCTCTTTTTTCTTTTTTCTTTCTTTTGCTCTGTTGCTTCATTAGCTTTGGGAATGCTGGTTCCATTACTGTGAGTTTTCTTGTATAATTTAAGAAAATAATGAAAGTATGCATATTTTCTTCACTATTTTTGGCATTAAATCTGTCTTTAGATTTGTTTAGCCTCTTTATAAATATATATGTGTATATATATACACACACACACATACTGTGGACTGGTATCCTTTTAAATATTTCAAAACTGTAGAAATTGGTTTGGGTTGGTTTTATTTGAGGAAAGTTTAAGATTGAAACACAGGGAAAAAAAAATCACTGCTACAATATATAAATGTCCTTTATGTTGTGTAATGTTATTAGTGCCAGTTCACAAAAATATCAGTCTTCTGTGTTTGCCTTCTGTCATAAGCATCCTTTTCTTTCCCCATTTATTTCCTGTTTGAGGATTAACAACTGTTTCATGGTTTTATTCAATAGGGTTGGATTTTGGAAGGCTTCCCTGAAAACCAGGAGCAGGCATGGATGCTGCAGTCATCTGGCATCATTCCTATGCATGTTGGTAAGCAGTGCAAGGTTAATGTGTGATTGTGTCCAGGAGGTGAAAACCTAGAAGCGTTTTTACCCAAATATCATAAATAGTAATTTCAGTACATGTCTCTAAGACACCAGAATCAGTAGACAGTAAAATATTTCAATACGGTTCAGATTCACTGAAGGTCTTGAGTTAACCTGTGAGACTTGTCTTCTTATACAGAGCTCTGTAAATCCAAGACCAGTCCCGCAAGTGTCTCTGAGCAGTTTTCCACAGTTTTGCCTCTATCCACAGCTTTGCAGCTATTTTGCTTCTGTTTATCCACCAAGTGAAATAGAAACATCTTGGTTTTTAAGCTTCCGTCTCCTGAGTGTGAATGGAGTGTGGCTTAATTTGAGAGGAACATTTCTTCCGTGGCAGAGTGCTGATAGACAGGACCTTGGCAGCTGCCTTCACCAATTAGAACATCCAATTGTCCCATATTAATAGTTAGAAAACCTACTTGCAATGTACGAACAATTACAGTTAGGTGGAATACAGCATAAAATGATAAAGGTAGAGCTTGCAAGTGGATCATGAACTTGCCAAAGTGTTAGCGAACTTGATGAATTGTCACTTTGGATTTGATTTGGATGGGATTCCACTATTAATGAAGAATTCAGAATCACTGCAATAGAGTTAGGAAAAAATGTTTAATGTCTAGTACTTGCATGTATTTTTCATGTAGTTAATAACATCTGAAGTCAAGTTTTGCTCGCAATTTTATCTCTGCAACCAAGACCTGAATGAGAATCTTAAAGTGCAGTCTGTCTAGTTAATCAAAAAGAAGATTGAGAAGAGAGATAATTTACAGTATATAAGTACCTTAATAGGGAGAAAAGTGTCTGAAAGAGCTGTTTGATATGGTGGARAAAGTCTTAAAAAGAACCTGTGCCTGAAACCTGTAATCAAATACCTTGAAAAGAGAAATTAAATTACTGTATTTAACTGGGAGGGTGATTAGAAAAACAACAATCGAGGGAAGTGATAGTTTCACCATCTTTTGATGCTTTTTATTCTAGCCTGGACACTTCTCTGTGAAGTTAGCCAAAAATATATTTACTGGTCTCACTACAGAAGTATTTGGGTGAGAAGTAATTGCTTGTGGTATAGAAGAGAATAAGACTGAATGACCTGCAGATGCTTCTAACCTAGACTTTTGACCTGGACTCCATCCAGATAGAGTGCAGCCATTGCTTGTTAATTCCTCCGGATGGCTGGGTCAGACAATACTTACGAGTTCTGGACTGTTTATTGTTAACGAGTRTTTTCTCCCAGTATACTAGTAAGCAGGGAGAGAAAAGTTCTGATTGAAAGTAAAATCCAGTATTTGCAGGTAGAATAATGGGAAATTAAGATGACAAGACAAATGGAGATGAATGGACTTGAAATACTTCCATTCATCCTTAATACTAGGATTCGTCAAAATAGTTATAGGAAATAAAACCAGTAACTAACAAAAGCTAAAATTCTTTCTGTTCCCTTCTCTTTGGTGCCTAGTTGTGCTTTATGCTCCAGACACTGTACTGATTGAGCGGAACAGTGGGAAAAGGCTCGATCCCGTCACACAAGGTGCAGTATGCATTTGTTYTTGAGCTCTACCAAAAACTGGAGTGCTACTTGATTCTGGAAACACTGTAATGTCAGTGGGATTGACATTTAAATGGTACCTCTCCAAGAAACAGTTGGAATTTATAACTATAAAACATTTGGAGAAGGTGTATGYGAGTAGTATCTTATTTTATGTGACTGTCAAATACAAGGAAATGTGAAATTTGGTATTGGGTCTGCACAGATTATCACTTGTGCCACAACATAAGGCTTATACATAAACAGGATATTGGTCGGAAAAGCTTTGAAACTGCACAAGACCTGTTAAATCATTGTCTTGGTCCCTAATCAGTCCTACCTTCTAGAGGTGTTCCACACCACCTTTGACTGGCCGCGTGACCCTCGAGTGCAGCAGCGCTTGGTAAAACCAGAAGATACGTCCGAACAAGAGATATCCAAGAAGCTCCTGGAGTATCATAGAAGCTTTCCTGGAGTCTTCCAGAACTACAAAAAAATTCTGAAGTCAATCAATGCAGACCAGCCTTGCATGGATGTTGTATCTCAGGGTAAGTATGCACCTTTATTACAAATTTGATAGTTGATAAACTCTTTATCTGCAAGGTAATTCCTAGCCTTTGGAGATGATTCATAAGAATAGGTTTAGTCAGGGCTCCCATCCAAGTTGTGGTCTCTCTAATACAGAGTCTGGGCCGCTCCTGGTAATTCATTTACAGGACTAGACTCAATGCATTAAGTCCCACAGTCCTGACAAATGATAGTTGAGTTGGTAGAGCAAGTGTCACAGTTACTTCTATGAGAGGTGCTCCTAAAAAACTACACTGTGGCTCTAGTCTTAATCCCCCACACGGCTATTACCTTCCGTAAGTCTGATAACAAGGTGTTGGAGTAGTTCAAAGCAGGTAACATTTCATTATTTAAAAACTGTGTGTCCTGGTAGCTTTTCTTTTCAACAGTTCCTGTTTGCCTTTRCTTGACTTTAATGCAGTCTGACTTTTAATGTTGATTTTTCAAGAATAAAGTAAGTAAACTGCCAGAAAGACCAATGGATAATGTGCTTTGTAGCTGCCAGTCTGTGGATGATCTGATATATCTCAGTAATTTTGCATCTCAAAAAGGTCCTTTTTTAATGACAAGTGCTGCACTTTTAAGATAAACAAGTAGGAAGTTTATAATCTGAATTTACACATTAATTAGCTCTAAATTACTTAATTAAATTTAAAAGTTCATATCATCATTCATAAAGAATTCATGCCTTGAATTSTAAATAAAAATGTGAGTGCCTGAATATTAATTATTATTAATTAATAATGTAGTGAGATAAATTGAAAATTGGAATGGAAAAAATCCTCTCTAGATCTTTTTTCTGCAGTGCATCAAGCAGCCAGCTTTTTTTTTTAAGAATAATTAGATGTGGAGACTGTCTRGGGGATCATTACTCCTAATTAACTTGGTTATTTACTGCAAATTAAGCATCATTTGTAAGCAGGGTGCTTTGCCTGTAATGTTTGTGCTTTTCAATACACTGGGTTATGGAAAATATTCAGAATAACTAGAGCACTCCTTGGTTCTCTGATACTTGTTTTTGGATAAGTTATGCAGCCAGCACACTATACTGTTGTGATTTTTCAATTTTTTAATGCATTTTTACTGCTACAGAAAAGATATTAAAAACAATTGAGAGAGAGCATCTCTACTAAGGTGATAATAGATTGTTTGTTACAAATATAATGCTTGAAATCTCTTAAATTTTAATGGAATTTCTGTTTTGTGCTAGGGTAAGGGACGTGAGAGTTGACTGTACAGTGTAGATCCCAGCATGACCTGGGGGCTGGACTACGAGCTGTGCAGGATCCCATTGCTCGTTAGGTTTTCCATACTCCTGAGTCGGTGCTCATAGTCCTGATTTTGGTTGGAGTCTYAAGATATTTCAGTGGTAAAATAAATTATAATCATAACAACAATCTTTAAAGAAAGGGAAGTTAATCAAAGTGTTTCTTTTTCCCCTCTTAAAGAATGGGCAATATGTTATAAACTGCATTCCCTGTCTCCYTGCCATGTTCTAGTTCTCAGCTATGTCCAAACACGACACCGATCAGCTGCCCCCTTCACACCACGGATTCTCTTTTGTGGACCCCCAGGCAGTGGGAAGCGCCTGCAGGCAGCACTAATAGCTCAGAAATACGGCATTGTCAACAGTAAGTTCTCAGTAAATATGCACTTTGCTCAATTCCCCCTTTTCTTTCTTTTTGATCATTTATCTTTTGCTGGCTTTCTCTCTTGCACATAAAATTTCTCTGTTAGACCATCACTGTGGATGTCAAATTTTTGAGGGGTCTGAAAAGATTTCAATGAAGAAATATAAACCGATAAAACATACATTTGGTGACAAATCAGCTTTAACATTGTTTTAGTCCTCATTTTTTATGCTCTGTAGATCAGTAGTTTTTCATGTGTTACATTCTTGTTGTGCTCTGAATTCTTCGTTGWATCATTGGATCACAAATAATGTCTTTGGAGCTTCATCTGCCTTGCCAAAATTGAGGCACTTTTGTAATAGAATTTGYGGTGAACTATGAGGAAGCCTCTTAGATTCCATATTTCTAAAGCAATGTATTGGAAAAGGAAACATTTATCAAAATGTACATTCTAATTTTTTCATGAGTGAGACCCAGAAAATGCTAGATGAGGCTTGATCATGGTGGTACATGCTGATGTTRAAGTGCTGTAATATTAACACTCCAAAGGGTGCTAGAATCAATGCAATTTGTGTCTGCGTTCTGTAATGTCTTCTAATATTGGAGTAGYCATAAAGTATTTTCAGTAAATGTCTAGTGTCTGTAAAATTTGACGGTTAGCTATGTCCTCTTTGTTAAGTAAAATACAAGTTAATTTCATTACTATTTTTCTACTGTGTATCAAAGGAGAAAAAATAAGAATTAAGTAGMTAGTACTCTTCTTGTGTTGAGAAGTGTCTTTAATTAGTGGAACTAATTCTGTCCATAGTGATGTAACCAGTCCTCCTGTGTCCTCCCTGAGTTCCTGGGGAAGTCAGACCAGAGAATTCACTGAACCTGGATTTGGCTTTCCAAGTGAATAATAACTTAAAGTTGCGAGCTGTATTGTTTTCAGTCATGTATTTAGTAGAGGTGTTCAGAAAATAAATAATTTTCAAGTTCAAACTTGAAGCCTTAAAGGGGTATGTGCTTTCCCTACAGTCATTTCTCCTTGATGGTTACGTGTTTAGTTTTTATAGTGCCACTAAAGGCATGCAAATAATTCTRAAACTGTTTGTCTATCTATCATTCAGTAGTCTATGTCTTGTGTTTTTGTATTTTTAAGTGTTTATCATTATTCATATGCTTCAAAAATACTGAATGACTAAAATATTCAGTATACTTGAAAGGGGTAAATTTATATGATTTTAATCTATATTAGAATACTGAACACTACAAATAAAACTGATAGATCTCTTATGATATCAGATGTTTTAATATTGCAGTATTTTATCATCACATTAAAAATTAAAGATTTTTAGAGATTTTTTCAAAGCCATATTTTTAAGTATTTTATAATTGGCATAATTAAAAATGAAATGTGTCTGTTATAACGTGTTAAGAAAAACTGTTAGCTATGTTAAAGATTACTTTTCTCTTATGTTTTTGAATACCTTTCCTGAACTATATTTCTGAAGCTAAGTCTGATGTAGTATTTTAATGTAGGTCAAAATTTGCATTTTATTTTTTATGCAATTATTATATAAAGCAACTGCTGCTCTCTTTACTTAATGCCATTACGACTACTTCATCCATACGTTGAATTTCGTTGTAAGTATAATCTAAACCAATTATTCCAGGAATTAATATTTAAAACAGAGCTGGAAGGCCATCCTTTTCAGAAGAATACTTCAGCATATGCTTAATTTCTGATTAGACCTTTGGGATTGAAGCAGGCTTAAAAGTTTAATCCTATATTTAAATATTTTGACAAATTGGGTTGAATTTAAGCCATATACATGTTGTCCTAAGTTGGGGTCTATACACAATTTCTGTTACATAGTTAAACCATTTTCTGGGAAAATGAATTTGCTTCTGTGGGGAAAGTAATGMCCGTTAATATTTGTGTTCATTCCTTATCACTTCAGTACTAAACCTTCTCAACTTTGTCAAGAAATTTTCCAGTAGTTTATTCTTAGTCCTGGGTGCTAGACAATATCATAAAACAGATGATTTCAAAACGGATGGAATCAGTTTGTGATGATTAATTGAAATGCCATGCAATAACATAGTGTTATTGTTATCAAATATTAAGCAAAACTGAGTTGTAATTAGGACTTTGTGATGTTGTGCAAACTCTTGGTGCCTCTTGTGGTGTTATGCAACCCCTTTATGCCTTAATTCTTTAYTTGTAAAATGAGGATGAATACTATTGGGTCAAACTCATATGGATAAKAAGATTTAATAACTTTGTATATTCAAAACGTGCTATACAATACCAAAATAGCATTAGTTCATGCATAACTGTCCTGTCTAGAACTTTAGATCTCCTGGWGTTCTGGGTGTTTGAAGTCAATGATAATATTGCATTAGCACAGTTTTTTAAATATAACTCTTACATGATCATTAAATGATCCAGGGAGTCACTTCCTTGAAYCGCGTATTATCCTGCACCTCCAACAGTGCAGTTCAGATGCTGTTCAGCAGGTGTAACTTTATTCAGTAATTAAAAGTTTATAAAAAGTGAAAACCACTAGCAGTCCCTTGAGTTRCCATTTCAGTAACATATTTGATTAGTCTCTTGCTCTCTCTGTTTTTAATATGTTCTTTGCCAAATGTATTCTTTTTTATTCAGTATTCTCCCCTGTTTGGTCTCTTTGCTTTTTGCTCTGCTTGGCCAAAAAAAAAAAAAAAAAATCCCATCAACAAACCCCAAAACCTACAACTTTTATTTTATTCAGTGACCTTATTTCAGTATGCAGCTTCTGTTGTGGTTGGGTTTTTTTCTTTTCTTTCTTGCTGCCTTTTTAAAATTTAACCTTGTATCTTTTTGTTCTTCCTTCCTGTTAGTTTGCTGTGGGCAACTGCTAAAGGAAGCTGTTGCAGAGAAGACAAAACTTGGAGAACTCGTTAAGACTTATTTTGAYGATGACCGCCCAGGTAGGGCATGTTGGTGTTTCATTGCACTGGATTTTTAGAGTTGTGGGAGAAAAATACATTGTGAGTGAAATTTTCGTGGTCGAAGTCTAGTCCACTTGCTTTGCAGTAGTCGGAAAGCTGATTAATTCCCTTTCCTTAGGTGTAACTCTAGCTAGATGTTTTTAGCTCTSTGGTTTCTTCATAACAAAGACCTTACTGTCAAATGATTTTTTTTTTCCGTATCCCAGTCTGAATTCCAAGCTTTTTCATCTGTATATCAAGATCAGAATTGTGATATATGTATACTTAAACTGCTTTATAAAGCATAGTACTATGCTTCATTTTAATTTTAATTTCAAGTGGGCTATAATAAAGACTGAGTGCTTTTATATGTATATAAAATGCTACCCTAGATTAAYCAACTGTCATATAAGCTTTTTGTCTTAAAAACAAAATTTCAGAGTATTTTGTTTCCATCAGCATTTTTGGGGGTTGAAGGGGACTACCACAAAGAATACCTGGACATATGTTGCTTTTGGAAGCCTYTCCGGTGATTTCAGATGAATCATAGATACTTTAAGCTCCTCAGGGCAACAATTTCGACTTATATGTTTGTTGGTTGTCTTGAACAAGGATGACTCTCTCTATGTGGTAGTTCTGCAGGATAAGGTGTCTTTCAGTAGGGTGGAGTAACATTTGTTTTGCCAAATTGAGCAGCTTTTGGTGCCTCTGTCCAGCCTGGACGACAGCACAGAGGACAACAGGGGCTGGACCTGAGCACCTGCATTTACTCATGGTTTCCTGACTCCTAGCTGCTGTTGTTAGGAGTGACTTCCAGAAAGATTTAATTTAGAGATTCTGCTAGCAAAAGTGCCTATTTAAGTAATGGCAAGAGATCGCAGCGTATATTAGTCACAATATATGCCAGGCTTATATATATGGGAATGACTTTGGGAAATGTGTAGTCTGCTTGACCTGAATGTAGCAGAGGACAGTCGCTGTAAATACCTCCCTCTCCTGATTGCAATTACAGCTGACATGGGAGTTTGGATGATCTACGTTTTCAGAGATGAGTCCTTTAAGAGCTTCTGCGCTCTGTGTGTATTTTACAAATTTCACTTCAGCTATTAACGTTCCCTACAGGAGATACTGGAAGCATTCCCAGTAGGGTGAAATAATTTCAGAGACTGTAATGTTTATCCAGTCCAAAAAATGTACTTCTCCTTAGTCCAAAGGAGCTATTTTCACTTCAGGGTAATGGAATTGGAGAAGTAATTCCTTTCTTCCCCAAATTAGAAATTATTTCAAATGCAGATTTTTTTTAATATAGCGCACAAGAATGAAGCTGTACAATGCATCTGAATATTAATGGGAGTCATAACTATATTTTTGTGCATCGTACTAAATTTTTCTTAGTTTTTGTTTATATGCACATATAATTTATTTGGTGGGATATGTTACAAAATTAAGGACTGAATAAAAATAAATATTATATAGAAATACCAAAAAATAATAAGTTCTGTCATTTTGCTAATCTCCCTCTCCCAGGAATAACAAAGAATGAATTTAAATTAGTAAGCACTAACAAGAATTCATTATTGCCCTTACAAAAAGCCTTAGAGAAAACGAAAGAATGTGGTGTAGTGAGGAGGAAAGATGGGCAAAGAGTTACAACTTGATGAAAATTTTCACTGCATTTCTAGTTATGTACCAAGCAGGCTCAGTCCTTCCTCTGGGCAAGGAATCATGCGAGTGTTGTCATCACAGTGCAATATCCTGGTACCAAGGACAGACCATGAGAAACATTAATCGAATTATCACCTGTCAAAATCAAACTAGTGCCTCAAAAGCTTGAGGGATGCCCCATGTATCCTTAAAAGGATTGCCTTGGGGACTGGTCTCTGTATGGTCTCCCTTSCTGTGGGCACAACTGATAGCATATAGTTAAAGTCACTTAGGATATGCCAACATGATATGTTGTGGTCTCAAAAAGGCAGAAAAGACAAGCTTAGAGCTAATTTTTTAATGAGTTATTGCAGCTGTCCCCTATCTGTTTTAGCTCTGGTTGACTTACTCAGATTGCTAGATTTTAGAATTCACACACAACCTTTTTTGTGGTGGGTTGTTTTGTTTTTTTTTTTTTTATTTTCCTGTATGGCTTTTTTACATATGCTGCATCTCAAGAAGAGCCCTGCCAGTACTGTTATTCACCACAGAAGGACACTCAGAGTATTCCYGTTTTCTAGTGATCCCTGTCTCCTGAAGATCCTAGCACTTGCCTTATTAAACTCGTCCATTTTGTGTATGGGTGATTCGTTTTGCTTAATGAAAGCAATGCAGATGGCCTTGAGCCCATTAATTTTTAAACTCCGAGGCCATGCTGTTCTACAGTTGGTATATTTAAATATGTGTGTATATATATATTTAAAATATATTTTCAGTGAAAAGTTCAACTACGTGACTGCTTTCTGTGAGCAYTGAGAACGCCGAGGTCGTATTTGGGCCATGAAATTACTTTTTCTTGAAGATGCTGTGGTTTCTACTGAGTATGGAGCAGTTATTGCTGAATTTACTCTGAGCAAAAAAAAAGAAATTTGGTACCAGTTTACCATGTTAAACTCTGATTTACACTCTCCTACGGTCTCTTGTTCAGCAGCACTAATGCCRTGGACAAATGTGTCACGTTGTGTTTGCAAGGGCAGTCTAAAAGCACTCCTGTTTGGAGCAAGAARCTCCAAAGTTTAGTGACCAAAATCCCTGGGAAAAACTGGACTGCATCCTGGACCTGTTTCACTGAGCTCACAGGCCCATGTTAATGCTGCATCTGCAGTATCCATTGTCACCATTTCTAACATGTCCATTAGAATTTGATACCCCAGGAGAATATAAGCTGCAAGAAGCATTTTTTTTTCTTCATTTGTTTATTTGTTTCTAAGTCACTGGATATTACCCATGAGATGTTTCCATTTAGTGAATGAAAATASAAATGGCAGCATTTGGGCCCTGGGGTCATTTTAGCCCTGGGTCATCGTAACAATAGGACAGGTTATCAGCCACAGGAGAAGGCRGCTGCGTGTCATTCTGTTGAATTTTCCAGGTCTTCATGGTGAAGTAGCATGAAGAGATTAGTACTAATTAATGTACTTTTTTGCAAAGCTGCAGTAAATGGAGCCAAGAAAAATGAAAGGACAGAAAACCAGCATGGAAGGGTGTGTGTGTTGTCTTACCCAAACAGGAAGGTTTTGCTTTTCAGCAGGGAGAGCTGCTATTAGAGTGGGTAATGGTTCTCTCCACCAAAATGAAGATTCAGGTGGTAAAGAGAGCTGATTCACAGAAGAGAGGTAGCATCCCACTGTTTGCAGCCTGTTAGAGCTGAACACACATAATCTGTATTGTTTTTTTCCCCCTTCCTTTTTCTATTTTTTAAATAGTAGTATCTGAAGCTGTCCCCAGTGGCATTCTGCATGGGCGTTAAAATCTGGAATTCCCTAATTTCTTCTATTTCTACTGAAAACTATTACTGAACAAATGTAGATATCCCCCTTATTTTGAATTGAAATGGTTTTAAAGGGGTCCTTTTTGGTGCAGCCTCTGAAAGTTGGAGTCCCTTGGCAATTGTGATCACAGCCTCACTGCAGCACTTGTGTGTGTGTGTGTGTGTGTGTGTGTGTGTGTTTTTGATATCAAATTAATATTCTCATCACTAAGTGTGAGGTAAAGATTTGACAATAGAATAGCTTCCTCTTTGTTAAAAACTTGCAAAGAGTTTCAGAGTTGAAAGGCTGGGTAAATCTTTCTATCTGAGGAGGTAAGCTTAGTGCTATTTCTTGTTTTTAACAGCRCTGTACTGGCGAGCTGCAAGCTGTCTGAACATTGGAGAGAGACCCTTTGGGAGCTCCATTGGTTTTCAGCAAGCCTTTGCATGCAGTGTGTTTGTACTAGCTGAAGACAGCGCATGGCTCTCTAAATAATTTACAAGTTGATTAATAGACTCACATGGGTATAATTAGAAGAGGGAGAGACAGCAGCTACAGTAACGGGTACAGTGCTTGGGGGAACTAGAGACTTTATTTTTTTTAAAGAAACTTTCTAGGGTGCTGGGCGTTTGAAGATAAGTTGGGAAGAGCTCAGTGCCTCTTCTCTTTTGAAGTGGAAATAGGACAGTTTGAATCCGTCGAGTTTAATTTTTCACAAGCTTTAGGGGCCCTGCAGTGCAACTCCCTTTTTATTATTGAAAAAAACTCTCCATTTTTCTTTCATTTTTTTTTCCACACGCATGCACACATACACAGAGTCCAAGCAGTAACTAATAAACAAATTGATTTTCTATTTTATATGTTAGTTTTATAATGACACTATCTGTTCGCCTATATATGTGAACCCATATCACAAATACACTGTGTAAAGTTAGAGATATTTATGAATACACTATTCTTTAATTTATGCATTTTTAAGAAACCTTCACCTCTGTCTGACAATGCTTTTGAAGTAGCTCCGTTTTTCAAGTCAAACTTTTGACTTTTCCACTGGGACTGCTACAAAGGGTTTTTATGGAAAACAGGTAGCAGTCTTTTTTCCTATCAGGAGAAAATTGGTGGTCAAGAGAACAAAATAAAATTTAAATATACTTATTTATTTATTATTTTAAGATGTCCATACTTCWATAAAAAATACAGACCTTTAGAGGAGAAAGTTTTAGTTTTATGTGAAGGCAATAAGTTGTCATCTACTTTCTTGAGTTTTACTCGTGTGTCTGTGTGCACTGAATCRCTACAATATATTAAACCAAAGTCCCCTTTTTAAAATTTGAATATTGAAAAATATATTCTCTTTAATGTGCCAAATATGCAGCAACCAAAATTGTCCAATTCAGTTACCAGGCATTCAGGTCTGAMGTAGTCCTGCAGAAAATCAGTTTACAAAGATGATTTTTTTTAAAGGCCATCCTTTTTAAGATAAAGATACTGGAAGGTAGTCCAGGAGTATGTAGCATATGTGATTTTATTAGAAAGATTCTGGTGAGGTCATTTTCTGGAGCAATTGTGGTGATCAGTAATTTAGTGGATATAAATACACAGATTTTAACAGTCTCCTGTTGTTTACATCAGTATTCCTCCTTATTAATACCCGAGTATTTAGTTATCCTGACTCCCAGGGCTGCTGGAAAAGGGGATTTGCATGGGGAGGACGCTAGGGCAGGGTGAGGGTTATGCAGTATCATATTGTGCAGCACCAAGGTGCTGTGGCACCCTCGGGGATTCAGGTGAATTTTGGGTCCTCAGCCTTGGCAAGACTGGAACTTCTCAGCAGCAAAGCACRATTTAAATGCAAAATGATAATCTCTTGGTTTTGGGGGTCCTTATTGTTCTCAATTGTTCTTGAGAGGGGAAAAAATATCTTCGGGGTGGGTTTGTTTTGGTTTTGTTTGCTATTCCTTCTTCAGCCTAGCTGAATAAACCCCAAGCTCATGAGCAAARCACTGCTGATTTAGAGCACATTTGCTTTTCTTTTTGCAGTTTAGGGTGGAGAAATTGTAGGAGGTTTTATAAGACAGCAGGAAATGAAAATATGCTGCATATTTGCAGCCTCCCATTTAAGATCTTTGGAGTTTAAATTCTAAGTCACTGGTGCTATCGATATAGAATCAGGCCCTTATATGAAATAGAGGGGGGTTTTGTTTGTTTTTGGGTATTTTTAAAGACAAGCAGAACATCTAATTGCTCTTGTGCATGCTTTATGTTTTTGAGATATTGCATTCATTCCCTGTTCTCTACATGAGTGCAAAATGAGCCAGGCTGGTACTGCATTGATTGCCCCTTGCTAATTTGTTCAGTTTACAGGGCTGGATGCCCCTTCCGTGCGGTGGGGGAGCAGCGAGGGGACGGCCGGGGCAGCTGGGCTCCCCCCTTACAGAACTGGAGCTCACGCTGGCATCAGCACTAGGAAGGCACAACAAACCCTTCTCATCCTCCTTTCTGATCCCAGTGTTTGGTTCTAAACCTGTGTTTGGTTTAGGAAGCAAAGGTGTTTTTTTCCCCTGGTGTCAGACTAAGCCTATTCTTTTTCAGTATTATTACTGTAAGAAAAAAAMCCCACACATTTTTATAGGGAAAATTTTGTCCTGCCGCAAGCCCTGTACTCTTCTGAGGAGCTAAACCAGTTTAAAAATAAGGAGGAGACAGGGACCTTTGTTGCTAAGTCTGGCAGTGATGGATTAGCTGGGTTGGAACTGAGCTACTGTTTTGTGCGTTGCTGCGTTAGCGCTGCAAAAGCTCAAGGAGTAAAAACAAATAGCACAAATGTCCGTTTTCTTCCTAGTCTTTGGAACGTGCACATCAGAAACATCTCTGTGAGGAAATTCAGGGTTACCCTTCTCTAGCAGGTGGGTAGACTGAGGCAGGGGCTCCCTGGTGCCACCGCAGCCGGGATGTGAGCGGGGACATGAGCCCAGGGGTACAGAGCCTGATGCCCGTGTCACCCCCTAGATCATCCTGCAGGGCTCTGATAGCCCCTGTCACTGAGCGAATGCAGAGAGATGCTGAAAACATTGCAGAAGGTATTTTAAGGGGGGGAAGGCGGAAGCCTTTTTATGTCTCTGGGTTTCCCAATTTGTTCTGCATTTCTGTTCCTAGATCTGAAGTTGCCACTGATAGGTAAAGCAAMACTGGGAGGCTGGAAGCTAAATGGGTCCTTCAATGTGCTGCTCGAGACAAAGATTTCTGAAACTCCTGCTCAGTGGCTGAGGGAGAGCACGATGCACCGCTTCCGCTTACCGTGCATTTCTGAGTCCTCTTWAATCTTGTGTATTTGATGATTTGAGGATCATAATGTGACATGCAAATATCATGACTTCCTCTTTAATACAGATAATTTTTGAGATGAGAACAAACCTCAAAAAAACCAAAAAGTCCTCCAATAATTATGACAGAAAATTACCTAAAAATGTAGAAATGAAATATTTTATTGATAATTGTTTTATCGCATTAAAACAATTACTCTTAAAAGATGTCATTCACAACCGTGTTTATGCAAAAAAAGTGTATGAGTGGAGACCTTAAGAGCAATCGTGCATAAATATTTCATTGGCTGAAATTACTAAATAAGCGGTGCAGTGCTTTGCCASCGCCACATCCATAGGGTTATTTTTGCCGCTTTCTTTGCTGCCTCCGCTCGGGAAGCAGCAAACGGAGCAGCTCGTGGCTCTTGCGTGACTCAAGGGGCATTAGCGGAGYCTCCGGCGGCTCCCGCGCAGGTTCCGCGAACGACCCGCGGGGCCGGCGCGGAGGCGGCGGCGGTGCCTGCGGCGCCCGGCGCGCCCGGCAGGTGGCGCTAGAGAACAAGCAACGCGCACCGCGCCCCCCGCCCCGGCCCCTCCTGGGGTCCCTGGCTGCTCCTGGACCAAAACTGCTCTTTTTTCTCCTCTTTTCTTTGCGTGGGACACACGATGGCATTGTGTTTATTATCTACAACTGGCAAAACCGGGTGTGTGCTCTGAAAATAAAAATCCGTTTGTAGCAAATCTGCTCTTTTAGCAGGATTAAACCAARCTCTTGGTCAAACTCTATCATAAACCATCACTTTCTCACACATTGGAAGCAAATCCATGCAGTCTGTGAGGGCCATAAGATGAGCAAGGAATCAGAGGCCTGAAAGCCTCAGCTGAAGTGACCGGTTGTGAATAATCCAGACTTTATAGCACAATGAGATATTCAAATCTCACACTTTGCTAAATTTAGAGTTGACAGGACGAAGTAGCCCTTGGCAGTAGCTTATATTAGGGCAAGATGTTAACTGTCAAGTACCGGGATCAAGCCTCAGGCACATGAATTAGCAGTGAAAATCTTCACGCCTAACTGAAAAAAAAAAATTCCAAGAGAAAGATAAAGGGTGAATGGACAATATTGTCAAAAGACCCTTAAACTTTTTGCAGCTCAAAGCTGACAGATTTTATATCTGCCAGCACATTAGTGCTGTACTTGGAATCAAGGGTTTATGGGTTTGGAAGAGTGAGTCAATACCCTTAAAAAGTCTGTTTTAAAGGGAAATATATGGAGGAGGAATCAATTTAAATATGATAATTTTATAGCTCGGAGCACTGACTGCATTGGAGCATTGGAGAGTAATGCCTTGTAATCTCAGTGTTTTTGCCTTTCAGATTCTGCCTTTAACGTGCTGTTACCTTTGTCTTGAGCACTCGGTATGATTTTGTCAGTTGATTGCCTGTTACCGTCCTCTATTAGCCCTGCAAATCTGTGGACTGGGTAAGCGCTAATAGGCCACGTTCCTGTGAGATTCATGAGAAGTACCTCTTTCTTGTGAAAAACTTTGAAGCTCCGGGAAGTAAAAATATTTTTTAAATGGACCTACTGGAAGTGCTGAGTGATAGTCCTGGAGGCCAAAGATCTCGAGGTGTCCACACAGCATGCAAATAGCTGCACTTTTAAGCTCCTTGTTTGATCTTACCCTTGAAAGGATTAGATCACTTCTTAAATCCACATCTGCTAATTCAGCTATGTAACCTAGACCTTTAAAATAGTCCAAACAGACTGTGGGATAAAGAGGATATAGCCTGTGGTGTTGACATCAAGCCAGAATGTATGCATGAGTGAATGACATTMCTACATGAAACCAGTGGTGGCCCAATTTTGCCGTCTCCGAGGTTCCYCGTCACCTCAGCCCACAGCTACGTCCAGTCTCGCAGCATAAGCTGTCACTGTAGCTCAGCTGCTCTGCAGAATTGCTTCTGTGGGGTGAATTTTACTCCTCTACCTTCATTTCTCTTCTTAATAGAGATGTGCTTCCATATTACCTAATAGGATATCTCTCTTTGCTAGCAAAATTGTAATTTTTATAAGAAACTTATCTTTGGACTTCTCTAACGATAAAGTAAAATCTCTCTAGAGCCTCGTTCACCCAACTTTCAGAGACAGAGTTGAAAACTCACACAAGCTTATGTTGAAAAGGAATTGATTATTCAAAGCTCTTGTGCTTCATAATCTACTTAAAACATGTAGATTGACTGTCTCGTCAGAAAAGCTCTGAATTTTACTTTGCTAGATAGCCCTCTGGGTCATGTACTTGAGGCTGGGAGACCCATGGCTAGTTACTTCCAGGCTGTGTGCCACTCCAATTACAGATTATTAATTTCCCTTGCATTCAAGAGGCAGTTCCACATGGCTGAAAAGGAATACCACGCTGCAGAGTGCTTCATTACCTACTCACTTTAAACATCAGCAAAATAAGAAAAATACTGATTTCTTTCTTCCTTTTTCCTCTCCTTTTTTTTTTTCCCCTCTGGTCTGTGGAAGATGTTTTACAGCTTTAATGCAGCAGTTTTAAGTGTGACTGTTCCTGTTCAAGGGCAGCTGATGTACTTTGTAATGCCACTGAACAGCCAACAAGCTCTGTTCCCCTATTGTGTTGAAGTGATAGGTATGTTTGCTAATCAAGAGGAGAGCAGAGCTTGCTGTCTGACTTGTTTATGTTTTATTTCTCCCCATCAAGCTTTACAGGGAGACACAGAAAATATGTAAGCATCTATATTATTCAGTGATGTATATGCGTACAAGATCTAAAGTGCACTACTGATATTTTCTCATCGGTTGTCATTGAAATTACAAGCATTTCAGGGTTGCCACATCTACCTAGGATTATTCAAGAAACGTCTGGCATTCTATTAGCTGGACCATTAGTTAATTGCTACTTCATCCCATTTCAGTGTTTTTCCTCTTGTGGTTGCTTCATTCTTGTTCAGAAAGAGCCACAAACGTGTAGGAATTTGATACCAGTCTTCACAGAAGACCTATGGGCCATGATCAGATAGAGATGGGACCTGGTTCTCATCAAAATCACTTCAGAATATTCTTCGAGGGTGTAGAGTTTCTCCTTCCCTTACTTAGGATGGAAGCAATTTGGGATCCAAAACTGGAGAGACTTCTAAGCTCTGCTGGAGGGCCAATAAGAGCATGCACTGTGTGGGTGTAACCCAGTATCAACCCCCATTCCTGGGGTTTTCAATCTCTTCCTACAGAAGTGAGAAATGCCTCTTGTCAGCCTCGGCAGCAGCAACCTACTTTAATAGGGATCTCATCAAGGGTTTGTATGTCTCGTTCAACTCTCCCAGTTGGGTTTAAGCATTCTGAAAATACTTTAAAAATCACGTTGACTGAGCCTCTTAATAAATCCATGTTAAAGATTGCAGTAGGAATCACGTTAAAAATTATATGCTTTGAGACTGGAAGTTTGCTACAGACAAAAATTCAGAAGTACTGTGAAAATTCCACCAACCTTTATATATAATATATTTTTGGGAAGGAGAAAAGGAGAAGTTAGATATTGGTTTTCCTTTTTATTTTTCTGCTGGAACTTCTTGGTTTTATATTAGTTCCTGTAGCATGGAGGGTAGAGAGAGGAATTTACTCGCGAAGAGCACTGATATCATCCTGCTATCCCCTGTCTGCCTGCCAAGAGCCAAGCTCTTAGATAGGTGGGTATCATCTGTCTAATAACATTTTTACTTTCTGCTCCAATATTATGTAGTTAATTTTATGAATCTCATTTTAAAAGGAATACCTAGTTTTGCATTGTCATTTTTCACTGTCAAGTAACTGGTACTGATTGTATTATATTCCATTCCCCTTTTATTTTAGCAGCTGGAGATAGTACACTGCTTAACCCTTTTTCTGTTTCTCATATGAGGTAGATATCCTCAATTAATACACTAATCTGTTTTCTAATTAATTCCTTGTGGTTTTCCTTCCTTTTTGCTGGTACACTGAATCCTGAGTGCAATCCTGTAAACTCAGTGATCTGATTATTTAAAGAAGTAATGAATTGTATGAGAGAGGTGTAACTTTTTAGGAAATGCTAAATTTCAGGAAGCAAAAGGATTCTATTATAGCTGTTTAAAACCTACTTCAATCCCAGGCTTTGAATGTACACTGGCAATAATATACTGTACTGAAATACAGACACATACCTGTCAGCTGTTCCTAAAGCAAATTGCATTGTTAGGAATCTTGACGCATACACTTCTCTGTGAAGAATTCTTCTTGTATTTCTGTATGCAGATGCGACGGCAGGATGAGTATCAAAACATCAACGCTGCATGATGTGGATTTATGTAGTGAATTTTATTGCTTGTTTCTAGTAAAGGCAACGGTGTATTAGACATACTGTACAAATAAGAGGAGGGACTGTCATTGCTTCTTGAAAATTGTTTTGGCTGCTTGTTTTTGCTGACTTTTTTTGTGGTTATTTAATGCTAAACACACAGCACTGTGAGGGTCCTTTGAAAATTTAATAGACACCCTTGTTGAACTTGAACATTTAATTCTTCTCTTAAAAAAGGGAAAAGAAAAAATATAGTTCAGCATCTGGATTGAAATATTTCACTTTATGAAAGCTATAGTGAAAAATATACTGGATACCTCTTTACTAGGTTGTTCCATTAAGTAAAACATAAAAGCTGTGTAGTAATTCTAAGCCATGTCAGTCTTGCTGTTACTTTATTCACTAAGAATAGATAGTAATAGAGAAAGGAGAACTTTCATCTCTAAAATTAGGGAGTCATCAATGCAGTAATTAGAGTAAATTTTCAAAATTTATCTTCAGTTGTAAGAGCTTCAAGGTTTGGGCAAATCAGAGAAGCATCCCATCTACCCTGCTGCAGGAGAATTGGCATCTTCTCCTAAGTTAAATGCAGTATGCTACACAGTCTTTTTTTCTTCTTTTTAGGGTTTCTTTTATACAGTTCCAGTCATTATTTTTGCATTTTTATAAGATCATATCACGCAATTCATTGTTGTATCAGCCTAGTGTTGCCGAGAGCAATTACGTAGGCATCGGTTTTTACCGCCTACTTTACTGTAGGCCTATGGCTTCTGGTGAGCTTTCCATGATACTGCAGTCAACAAAGTCAACAGTAATTCTTCTCTCCACAAGGGTGTCCAACATAAACAGAAATATCTTTTTGTATTTTTGTTCATGTAGCAGGCTGACCAGAAAGAGTACTGTGTTTCTTGTTTAATTACAGATCTTGCAGACAAAATAAATACCTTTTTTTTTAATCCTTTACAGTCCCAGACAACCTTGTTGTAAAGATCGTGGCAGAACGGCTGAACACGCTAGACTGCGTGACCAATGGTTGGGTGCTTTGTGATTTCCCGAGGGACCTAGAACAGGGAGAACAGCTGCAAAGAGCAGGAATTATTCCAAACAGGTAAGATATACATTTGGCCATTATGACATTAATTATGTGAAAAATGAGAGATACTGAGTTTTACTGACATCGTATAGACTGTTCCTCTCAGGGCTAGAAAAGCAGTCTCATTCCAAAGAACTAGGAAATAGAACATTGGCCTTACAAACCTCCGGATGGCCAAACTGGGAAAAATTAAAGGTTTGTTTTTCTGGTTATTTGTTTGAGTTGCCTCTAAAGGCAAACTATAAGAAGTAGATTAAAGCTTGGATTATATCAGAAGGTATGCTTTATTTGCAGCAGGGAGGGGATCTACGTCTCCTTAGTTCAGGATTGGCATAGCATCGTGGAATTTATTAGTACTTTTTCCCTTCCTCCCCAAAAGTTCCTTGTTTAGGCCCTTGCTGTTGGCTGACACAGTAGCTGCTCCAAAGATGCATATTGGGAATTTGTAGCCTTTATGGATTTCTAGAGGCTTGTCCTTATCTAAGAATCGATACTGGGAAAGCTGTAATAACCACATATGTATTTAAACTGGCAAAGTTACTCTTCCCATGTCTTCCCTGTGTCTGCCTTCAACTTTCTTCCTGTCCCACATTCCCCATGTGGATACCGTGGAAAGAACTGAGAGAGCCAGACCATTTTGGGGAGAGATAAAAGGAGAGAGGGAACCTGCAGTCTCGCCATCAAGGCTTGGGAAGGAAGGATGTAAAAACAGCAGTGGTTTTATTAAAAATAATACAAGATACATCTTAAACAGAAATCCATTTCATGAAAAAGGGAGAAAGATTCCAGATCTTATGCTAGATTAATTTAAATATCACTTTCCTTGGACTATTATTCATTTGCATTTTTAAAGTAGGTCCTGGGTCCCTAAACACATACGTGAATACACACGATCAATGAGAATACTCATTTGTCTGCAGCAGGCTCCTTTACAGAACAGAGACCTTAGCAAGCAAGGGGGAACATCTGTTTATAAAATCCTGTTTTAAAAAATATTGCGTTCCTTCATTTGCTCAACTTCTCTGAGCACATTTAAAGGGCTCAGCACATTCAGATTTGCATTAAGAATTTGGCCCTTACTATTTCATACTGGGGTTGAAGTGAGGGACAGAAATAGGACGTCGTACTACCTGATTGATTTTGGAGCTGACATTTTCCTTGCAACGAAAGTAGTAGGTATATAAGGAAGAGAGGGTGATTATAAACAACAGGACATATTGCAGCATAGGATAGCAGGGCAGTAATTCAGTTTCAATTGTGATGCTAGTTATAAAACACTATCTGCGGAGGTAGTGTTTCTGACATCAGGAGAAAAGCCTGATAGAATTATAGCCTTGAAATCAATCTGGGAATAGGATGCAGAAATCTATAAATCAGACACAGAACAATCTACAAAGTCTCAATTTTAGGAGGGCTCTGTTGATGAAATTAGATTAAAATAAATTTACATATATATCAAGTTTATTATTAAAATCTAGTCACATCAGTAAACAAAATTATTTGTGAAAGAGTATGTTACTCTGTTTTGAACTCAAAGTAGGCCTCTTTGGCTGATCAGAACCTGGAGTTATTGTCTGGTTGTCAAGTCATAAATCTATTCCTTAGAGCTAATAAATGGTTAGTGTTCAAATACTATGTTTTATCTGACTCCCACCTCATAAAGCTAGTATACATAATACTAAATTATACAGCATTGAGCAGGATCAGTCTCCTGGCTCCTCCATCTTATGGAAAGAAAAAACAAACCTAGTAATTGATGATCGGAAAGAAGGAAAATAAAGTTATTTGAAAACAAACAAAATGGGCTATAAAGTTTGTTAAAATGTAATAATAAAAAAACTCATACAGCATCAGCCACTGCATCCAAAGAACTGCCCTGGTGCAAAAAGGAAAATAATTCATTTYCCACTGAAAATCTACAGTACAAGGTTTTCCTTAAATTAGAATTTGTAGTACAGCGCACAGTTGCAGAGCAATGCAGGAAAATTTGGCTTGTACCGGACAAAACCTGTCGTCCTGCAGTGCTTCCCTTTCTGGGCTCCGAGAAGACGGGTGTTGTGTGTTCCGGCCTGCGAAGCAGGTAGGGCTTAAGTGGACAGGATCCTGATCCTATTGAACTATGGCAGCCTTTAGGGCAAATAAGAAGCTGAATGTATTAGTGGTCTCTYAGCTCTCTGGCAAAAGAGCACCGTTAACTGCTTAGTGTCTAAAGAAATTGGGAGTCCAAATACAATTACAGGTTGACATCTGAAGCTCAGGACTACTCCTGCTAAGGRCTGAATTCAGTTCCTCATCCAAACAGGTATAAATAGCTATTTCTGCCTTTTTCTTATTGTGAATACTTGAGCAATAACAGTAAATATCTAGTGCAGCCCTGGACGTTTCTAATCTAGAGGAAACTATTGGTTGCTTGTAAAATCCTGCTTAAACCCTTCTCCATCTTTATGTATGTTTAAWTTAAAGTTGGACAAACTGTACTTCAAGACATGTCTTAAAGGCAAAAAYCTCAAGGTTGGATTTTCCTAATAGTGCAAATTGATTAAAGTAGACCAATTGCTGCTTTCCAAACTTACAGTTAAAATAAGATTCACCAGCGACATTGTCATCTGTTATATATATATCTCTTGCAATTAACTTCAGCCAGTTCATGACCAGCTGTCTGCTGGTCCCAGGCCAGTTTATGGCAATCAGCAGTTTCAGGGTTTTCTGAGCCAGAGGGTCATCTGGACCACTGAGTCTAATAGCCCATTTTCATTGACTTCATAATCCATTTTTCAACACATTATATTTTGGGCCTTCACCAAATCATCTGTAAAGGAGTTTATCTTTTTAACTGGGTTTCATAGGAACATACTTCAGGGTGTTTGTTTTAAACCTCCTGCCTGRGGATTTCTCTGGGGTTCTTTAGGCCTTCCAGTACGAGAAATAGTTATAAATGTTCCCTGATGAACCTCTCCTAACACTCCTGATTTTATAAACCTCTCATATGTCTCTGCGTATTCATTTCATACAGGARCCATTCATCTCATCAGAGCCTTGGTCTGTTTATCCTTTCCTTACCTGGAGGTCATTCCACTCTTCTGATTATCCCYTCTCCCTGTTCTCTGCCTTTTCTGATTATTGTAACTGCTTGTTTTTCTGAGATGGGACAACCAGAAGGCGTTCAGTTTTCAGTTTTCCTTATAATCACTGATATTCTAGTAGATATAACTATGATAAAGCATTCTTTCAAAATCTATGTGTGTATAGAATATAGTAACTATTTTTAGAATGACTTTTTCATTGAAAATATGCTGAAAACATGTCATGCATCTCAATTTAGTCTATATARACTTGGCAAGAAGAAGCCTTTGGGCCCCTTAACTCAAAATCTCTGTAGTTAAAATGGTAATCAAGTTTGTGTTGAAGTTCTCAGACTGATAAAACAACCCCTTCCCATGCTTCCCATTGCACCAGTTTATCCAGTCCTGCCTTCTTTCCCAGTGCAGCAGACAAATAGCACAAACATCTGGCACAGTTTTTTTGGTGTTCCCTTCAAAATGAATTGCTTGTATGCCCTTTTAATGTAGCATTTAAAAAACTTGTTTTTATCATGCTACTAAGAACCTGTAATCAAGGAGTTTAGGGTAATGTAGTTTCTAATTTCTAAGACAAAATCTGTGAATATGTGAAGAACAAAAGGGAAAAAACAGAATAGAAAAAACATTTTTTTAAACTATTTGGTCTTTACATGGAGTTTCATATTTCTGCAGCTGATCCCAATGTGCTTTAGGGATAATAAACAGCCTATTAATGGAGGCCTGAACTAGGAAATGGAGTTTGAATCAGCGGCAAAATTCAATGGCTGGTGAAGGTTAATAACTCCATTACTACCAGCTCTCTTCTTTAGCCATTTGAAGAGCTCGGTGTTAGCCTTATCTTACTCCTCATTAATTGAGCTAATAGAACCTCAGTGACCCTACCATGCTGCCATTATCTGAGAGTTTACCAGACATGGACTGGAATACTTATCACTGAATATGTATTCCTCAGATGCATTTTTTTCCACCTTTTTTTTTTTGTTGTTGTGAAAGATTGACTGCCTTCAGATTCTTTTTGTTTCCATACTGCCTTGTGTTACAGCTACATAGTTGAAAAATACTGTAAATGGCTTAATTACAACCCTATCAAGGAACAAACAAGTCCCAAAATAGTTGCATCAATGAAACATAGTAGTGATTGAATTGTTCTGACAKGGAAAACCTTACAGGACATTTTTAAAGCTTTGGTCTAGTCCAAAAGATGGTATTTTGCATATTTTAATAGATGTGTTTTTAATTGATGGCATAAAAAAATCTGATAAGTAACAAAGAAGTAAGGTTGTAATGATCTTATTTTCTCYTCAATCAGTAGGGAAAGGAGTAAAATAATAGGCAGATCAGTTCTGTTTCACTTTCTTTCTCTGCTGATTAGAAAGCTGTTTCCTCTTATCAGACTCCTTAGCCTGCTCTCCGATGATTGTTTTCACTAACGATAATTGGTTTCCATTTATTATTGCTTTGCAGATCACTACTCCACCCCCAGCTGCCTTCCTCTTCCTCCTCTCCCCATGCTGAAGTTCAGGCAGCCAGATGTGCACAGTCTAAGGAGCAAGTGATTGGCAGCCAAAGGGGGCAGGACAGAGACAGATTTTTCTTGAGGCCAATCATATCCTTATAAAATAGAAACGTATTTTATAAGATGTGTTTTAGGTGATGGATTGTCACTCATTTCTCCCTCCCCAGCAACTGTATTTGTCCCCCCAGCTATGCAGACTGTACATACGGGTTACTTTAGAGTGACAACTGATTTTCCACATTCAATCCAAAAGCAGCACACAGGCAGTCTTTTTCCTACCCAAATCTAGTAGAAGTAGCTTCTTGCACAGATCTCAGGGGTTTGGTGGAGAATTTTTACTCTTTCTCCCTCTCTTTTTTGCTAGATTGTCCTATGTTTTCCYTCATAAAACATCACTGATCCTAATAAAAGCTGTGGCTGTTAAGGAATCCAGGAGATACAAAATTGGATCACTGTAATTAAAGGATTCTAATGTCACCTTTGCAGCCTTCACTGCACATTCTGCCTGACCTCTAGCTTTTCTAGCCTGGGGAAAGCTATTAATATGCATCTTGAGTCAACAGTGGCAAAACATCAAATACCATTTTAAAATCATTCTACAGATTTTCTATAGGATGCTGTGTTTGCTGTCACAAGCATCACTTCTTGTTTCTTGCTGTGGTTCAGCAAGAGTAGGTGGTATATTTGGCTTCAGTTGTGGGAGGCAGGTGTTATTTTTAGAAGTCACCTCATGCAAGTACCTTTTGATGGTTGGAGGTTGTTTGGTGCAATTCTGGATACAGCAATTAAGGAGATCTCTGATTTCAGCAAGCTTCCTAAGACTCTGGGAAGAGGAAAGAAGAAATGCTATTTCTAGGTGAAGACCTTTTTTTTTTTTTTAAGGACACAAAGCCTCATGCACAATCATTCCTTTCRCTGCTGAAAGGAGGGATATTTTTCCGCAGCAGCTATCTCTCATAGGTGAAGACAGATTCAGAAACCTGAAGATTTCCTCTCCTGATTTCCTGTATGTTTAAACAGTTTTTCCTCTAAAGATGTCACCTGGGCCAGGGTTACCTTTCCTCCCTGAACACCTGACTGGAAAGAGAAGGAAAACTCAGCAAAAGTGGAAGAGTYTGAGCTACTTCTCATCTCTTTAGCAGTGGTACCATGTTATAACAAGACGGACCAAACCAGCAAAATCCCTGTGCTTTCTTTGCACCGGAGCAGGTACAGTCAGACTGTGAAAGCACTGGGTTTATTATTAATGCTTTCTGTGCCTCACAAAAATGTCAGGAAGTATCCACACCTTCAAGGCAGTGCCAGTGTTCCCAGCTCCCTTTTGGGAGTGGAATGCTTATCTGAGATTGTCTCAAATTCTGCAGAGGAACTGAAGATCTTTACTAAACCTAGAAGCAGAGTTCCTCATGTGAAAACCTTTCCTATATTATTCAGGAGACTGAGGTGATGGGCTTCCTGTGTTCAGTACCTTGGGAATTTAGGCATTTCCACTCTTGCTAAGAGTGAATATCTTATCCTCAAGAGGAGATCTGAGAAGTGCCTGAATGAGGAACCAGACTTTTAAAAGGACTTTTAAAAGCATGGAATGGAAAAGTCATGGAGAAGGAAAGTGCTGGTCAGATCATCTAGCCCTGCCTTTCCTCACTGAGCGGTCCTTGCTTTGGTGGCCTCACTGAACCCACAGCCTTGGATTCCCTTAGGTGTCCTGGTTTGCTTCTCACCTTTCCCAGGTGGGATCCAGCAGCATCCAAGATGCTGTTTGGATGTTGTAGTGTCAAAAATGAAAACCCATCCTGCAGCTCTCATCTGAGACCATTTTTGCTATCTAACCAGCAATTCCACTAAGTTTGGTATGAAGGAAACCAGTTAACTACGTGCTGCCATGTGCCATCAGTTGCTTTTCACGGAATATAATGCAGGTAAATCTTGCTAAAGGTAAAACATGATATATTTTGTCATTCTGAATATTTCTTCATAGACTACAACAGTCATTTCCAAAAAATGTACCTCAATTTCTTCAGTAGTTCTTGGTTCAAGCTTGTGCCAGCTGCACTCTAGTTTAATAATCTCTTGGGACCTGAGACTTCTGCCAGAAAAAGGCTTTGCTGTGAGCTGGCAAAACTGGCCCATACTGAAAACCACAGCAGAGCAGGAATTATGCTGCTTTTCCTTAGATTCTGCAAGCTGAAGATCTGGGAAGACAAGTGCATCAGTCTGTAGCAAATATAATATGGCTTGGATGATTAAAACTGTCAAGTAATATTGCATATTGAATGGAGACTGGTTTGTCATTACCATGAGGATTAGAAAGCATAATCTTCATTAAAACATCACTGGATTTACTGCTGTTTGTCTTGGAACAAGATATTTGCTCAGAATTTTCTAGTAAGTAAATTTAGCAAGTGCAGGGTGATTTAGGAGAGCAGAGCTGTGTCTGACAGATGCACTTGATCTAATTTGATTCATTTGGATCACCAGCAATCACATAAATGTATTAATCACCTTCACTTAAAATGGCTCCTTGGGCTCAGGTGTAAGCAGTGACCCAATGTTTCTGTGTTGCGTAAAATCGTATTTTCTCTCCTGAGATGTGTAATGTTTTGAAAAAAAGTTGGCATTACAGAACTTGGTCCTTCATAAGGCTTCAGGTGGTTTTAAATAAGACTTTCTTGTGTCCTAGAGAAGCTTTTATCTGATACTTTTCTCAAATACACTGTGATTCTGTAAGACTAGTATTGCAACTTGCACATGGTCTGATTTGAATGTTGATTAATATCCCACTGATTTGCATTGAGTGATCCAAAGAATGGTGAATCCTTCTGGTATAACAGACCAAAGAACACGATATTACTGATTAAAAAATAATTATTTCATTTTACTAGTAAGTGCTGCCACTTTTCCGAACATGAGATTGGGGCAGTTAATTTCAACAGATTTTCAGGCAAAAAAAATGAGAGTTTGCCCTCGTGTATTTGCAGTGAAATGGGTGGATTTTTACTGGACAAAGATATGTCCAAGGATTTAAAAGAACAACAACAGTGATTTCTCAACCCTTTGAGTCTTTTGGACTGTTCAAACTGACTGTTTTTCTTAACGGCGTTTCCAGTGAAACGCTGAACTGTCAAAGCTAAGTTGCAAGCATCTGAAAACTTGCCATGCTTGCAAAGTTTACCTTCTCTTTTCAAAAGTGGAGTTTTCTCACAGAATTCTGTCTCCAGTGTTRCGTTTGTAACCTCCATGGATGAGACTGCACAGATATAACCAAACCCTTAGTTTCCTTCTCATCCTGCCAAATATAATTGCGGCTTGAGAACTTGCTGCCTTTTTTTTGTTGAAAATGTTACTCCGAGCCCATTATACTGAATCCAGGATTTTATTAATGTTCAGTCTCATCTTCTGACCTCTCCCTTCAGTTGTGAATAAGTTGCTGAGATGCATTTTGCTTGGTGATTATTAAAGAACAGGTTATTTTCCAATTCTGTGGTTCTTATTCAGACTAAATGTCTGTTACTCAGAAAAAAATCATGCCATAGAACATCAGAAAATTTACATAACCTATGGGGGCGGGACTAGCTCTGTTTCTTAAGGTCTTCTCTGTGTCCTTTTTTTTTTTCCCTGTACATTTGCATTATAAACATAGGAAGTTCAGCTTTCGGCTTGTCCCTTCTGCAAAAAGTCAAGTGTGGTTTCCTCTGATTTGTGAAGCATCATCTTGCTTTACTGCTCTGTGAAGGAGAGCCCTGTGTTGGGCTGAATCTTTGTTTTCAGTTCCTGCCTTTTGGAGAATTTCTCTAAGTTTCTCATCATGTTGTCTTCCTTTCCCCCACCCCTACCTGACCCTGCTATAGAGCTCAACTGTTGTTTTACCTTGTTGATGGTTTGTCTATATTTGCTTTAACCAGATGCCCCTCTTTGCATGCAGCACTGGGACTCATCCCTTCTCTCCTATCAACAATAATTAGCCTTGTAAGACTAATGGAAGAAATCGTGTCTAATTACCCTGTTGAAGGCCCAATTATGTTATTAACATTTGTGGGCTATAAGCTAATGATGAGGAGAGCCTCTCATTTGCATAGCATTAAGTTAATTGAGCTGGAAGCTATGGGGTGGATAGCGGTGATGATAGCAGGATTCTGTTACAGAATGGATAATGATGACCGGAGCAGGACGATTCACCTGACAGGTTTATTAATTAACGGCTATCTGATTACCTAAAAGAAATGGCAAGTGGCAGTCCTTCTGAAAGAAGCAGTGGTATTTTTTTTATGAAAGATGTTATATTGTTGCTGGGATAATATTCTGGGATAATTTATGGTAATGGCAGCACAAGCCTTTCACTGGAAATCTACACAACCCCCCCCCTGTTTTGGACTCCCCAGCCCTTGCAAAAATGCCTTGTTGGGTGTGTGTTATTTCTAAATATTCTAATKCCTGTAGTGGTGCATGAACTAGTGCTGCGCTGGTAGATTTGTTTGGCTGTATGAACAGTCTGCTTTGAAAATCCAGAATTGTTATATAATCTGGAGGCCTTGCCCTTGGAGGAACTGGAGGATTTGRTTCTGTAGTTTATTGTTGTTGTTACTGTGTTGAAAAGGATTCTGTATTGTATTAGGGAGAAAAATAACTATAAATCTTCAGCTTTCAGATATTCCTGGTATGTATGAACTAGGAGTGAAGGTGAGTGTGCTTTAGCTTCCATTTGCCTGTRGGTACAAAAAACTATGCAAAGATATCAGCTCTTTTAAAGAGCAGGAAACTTTTTAATTTAAAACAGTTTTAAGAATAAAATTCTGCTGTTATCCATTTTGATTAGGCATCAAGTTCTGTCTGGTGCATTGCAAACAAATGGCAATTCACAACAAATTTGGACAAACCCTCATCCAAAGTGTGTCTTTTACAAACAATAAAATAGCACTCTGTTTAAAATTGCCCATGCTAATCCCTCCAGCATAACTCTGAGTAAGTTGCTGCACAATTGCTCATTGTCAGAAACACACACCTTGGCTCCAAACGCCTCTGCATGTCAAATACAGCTTCCAGTCAGTAGGTCTCATTAGATTTTTTTGTTGTTGTTGTTTTCTGCTCTACTGAAGAGCCCATTATTAAATCATGTGAACTCCAGACCTCACCTTCTGACTAGGATACCCACCTCATCCTGGAGCAACCTTTCAGCAGACATGTCCCAGGAAAAAGAAAAAAGAAAAAAAYCCCAACACAACAAATTTGAACYTTTCAGAGAATGACCTTTTATCTGTAAGATGGTCTGTTAATTATTACTTCAATAGAAATAGATTTGTGAAGAGTAGAGGTCTGTAGATTGAAATCCAATCACCATTATTTTGCTGTTGGAGATGATATTTTTCAGGTAATTTCCTATATTCTGCCATTGGCATTTGCTGGGTATAAAGGAGCTAAGGACATGACCTTAATCTGATATGGCAAATGCACTTAGAGGCCAAACGCTTAGTTCACTAGACACAACTGTGCATTTCCAAATCAGCACTTTTGATAAAAGAAGGGAGGAAAAATGGAGAATGAAGGATCCAGCTGTTGCTGCTGGTTGAGGGAGAGTGACTCTGTGTAGCCGCAGACACCTGTGGGATGCAGAGCAAGCAGCTGCCTGTGCAATATTTAAGAAGAGCATCTTCTACCGCCTTCCAGCAGGTGATGGTACAGATCCTGATATCCGTATTTGTGTAGAAATTACCTAAAAAGCTTGTTCAAGAAAACACAACACACTGCCTGTGTTACCTGTACTGAAATTTAAACCCAACAATCTCCCAGTCCTCATTAGCTTTCTGCAATCGCTAACCTGCTCAGCCAGTTTTAGATGGAAATATCGTTACTATATAAATTAGCTTTTCCTGCAAGGCAGTCAGTGCTTCACTACAATGCCTTGTATATAAAATAGACAAACACAGCATCAAGCTGAGATCTGATAGATCAGGAATTATGTATTTAATTCAGAGCTCTCTATAGAGTGCTCATAAAAGCTTGATCATGATAGAGGGGCCCATAAACATTTGGGAACATAAATATTTCTGTAGGAAATGGCTTTGTGAAACATTTAGTTGTTGAGTAATAAGAAGAACAGAGAAAATCAGATGAACAGAAATCTCTAGGTACTAATCTGATGGGTTATATATGTTGCAGTGATAATTATGTTGAGAAAGAGAAATTTTATGGGATCAGTGCCAACAAATACAGTGAATCCTGCACTTTTCCTATTATTTTCATATTTTTGTGCTAGCCCCACTTGTTATTTTTGCTGCTTGAAAGATCAGCTATAAAACCCAGAAAAGCAGTGGTTCAGACATAGAGCCGCAGCGTTGCTTTTCTGCCCGTGAGTGCAGAAGTGCTCCGAGCTCACAAGCACTGGCTGCTTTGAGCAGGCAGGGAAGAGCCTGGTCAGATGGTCCCCAGAGGGGTGAATTTGGCAGTGTGAGATGCACCTGCCTCTCCAGGAGAGCTGGTGGATTTAATTACGCTGAGATCCTCAGCCACATCAACCACATGAGCTTAAGCCATTGGTGACGCTTGCCTAACATCACTAGCCGTTGCATCAGCAGGGGGACCTGATGTGATCCCACCAACCTGCTCTGCTGCTGGGCCAGAACTTCTACCACAGACATGCAGGGAGCCTCTCTTCCTCTAGCAGGCTCAGGGGTAGCTTCAGCCTGGAAAATCCTGGTGGAGTTTGGAGGCAGCAGCCTCTGCAGCCAACATAAGGGCACTGGAAGGAAACATGTGAGTCCTCAGGCACCGAGCTGCTGGTTTAACAAATGCTTGAGTTCCCAGTCATGAAGGGCAACAGTGGAGTTAGTGGCAGATAGACTGGCTGCCCTAAAACAGAGCTTGGGTTCTGTGATTCCTGCTTGTGATCAGGAGTATTAGGCAAGGACAGATTGTGGTAAATCAGATCACTTTGTGTAAGGCAGTAAGTCAAGGCGGTTTGGAGTAATTAACTCCATCTGAGTCTTCAGAAGGTCTAGAGAAGCAGTGACCACAGAGAAAAAGAAACCTGAAGGAAGCAAAAACAAGTAATAACACATGAAAGTTATTTTAGAAAATGCAAGGTATTGCATTTGGGGAAAATATGATGAGTAAATATATGAGCTGCTATATAAGCAGGTAAGCTACACTTACCATCCTTCAGCAGGGGAAGGTGACTGTGTGTGGGGAGCAAATCTGATCACACTGCCCCCAAAACCTACAGAAAGCCAGGCARTGTTTGTTGTCAGGGAAGGAGTGCGGGGGAGAAGGGTAATGAGTGAGGATTTTAGGAAAATGATGCTCTGACTTCTGCTTTTCTGAAACATCCACTCCTTGAGTATTTAGGTATCAATCCAGCTAGACAACACCAGGAAAGATATTCTAGAAAAGCACCCATCAAAAAGTATTCTAWATAACCAAAATGTAGATGAGAGCATTGTGGCAACACAGCTGGTGCTCATCAGTCCACAGGCTGGAAAATCAGAAGAGATCCAGTAAGGAAAAAAAAAACCCAACAAACTCTGGGAATAGCTACTTGGGTTAGAAGTGRTGTTTTGGCTGCAAGGATTTTTGAGGGCTGTAAAGAAGAATGGAGTAAGATTAGAGAATATTTGTCCACCGTGCATGACAGATGTGGGAGACAAAGTTATCATTTGTTGCTTCTTTCCTCTGCAAACAGCCACRGCAATGAGCTGGCAGGCACAGTGAAATGCAGTTAGCAAAAGTAATGGGAGTTGAAAGTTTGACCTTTCATGATAGAAATTTGATATGAAAAAAGAGTCTTTTGATAATTTCTCTATCCAGTCAGATATGGGAGATGTCTTGATCCTGTTTCTCCATTTGCATGCTGACTGATCTCATTAGAAAACCCAATCATTCAGAAATATTGGGACGTCAACAGAAACGTTACAAGTGAGGAGCTGTTTTATCTGAAAGGTCTGCAGGGTGTCATCTTGTGTTTTTCACTCCAGTGGCCTGATCTCTTCTTCATGATTCCTTGTTTTTATTGGCAGGATAAGCTGAACATATTGAAATGCAAATAGCCCTTTCCACACTGAACCAAAATATGGAATGGGAGTTTTTCTCTGTGTGATTGATTGTATCCAGGGCACTTCAAAAGCAACAAAGAAAATACTGTCTGCATTGCTTCTGATTTCTTGACACTGCCAGGTTCTACTGTTTCCCGTTAGCARTCATTGGCAGAAGGTGATTTCTGTGCCTGCATCTTCCTTCTGCTGCCTCCCCAGCCRGTAAGAGCTACATGTTGATGTGGTTTCCCATTCCTGCCCCAGTGTGCAAGTCCTTTAGCCTGGCCCTGCATGCACACACATGCATGTGTGCTCACAAGTGGCTATCCCAGGTGCCAACATAGCGTCATAAAYGTCTTTAATGGATTTAACCAAACTGCAGGTGTGTTTAATGCAATAGTGGTATCATTCAAAGCCTTTCCAGCTTGGCTTTCAGCTCCGTGCGTCGCTGTCCAGGTGATAATCTGGCTGCTCAGATTTTAGATCCCAGGCACTGCCCACTTAGGTGAGTTTAGCATCAACTTCATCTCCCAAACAAACAATTTAACCTTTCTTTTTTGCTAGAACAGGCAATCCAATTTCCATTTTACTCAACCATGCAGTGGGTTAATGGCAAGCTTTCCTGCTGTGTAACTGGTGTTGTTATCCCTTATTTCAGAGACTGCATATTAAACTAATGTCTTAAGCCCAAGTTTTACATTGCTTAAGCCAGAAACTAGGAACAAACTACCAATATACAATAGTTCTGAAAAACAGAAGYGATTAAAGATAGTTCTTTTTTGGCATAACACCTTTCTTAATATCAGGATCAGGCTGTATGAGTGTTTTTTAAAATGTCCAATGAATTTTTTTTTTTGATTAAAAATATCTGTGTGATATTGCTGATGCAAGTGATCTGCAGATGTAACTGAAAGTCACTTCCAAATGTAAGGCTTTGTATTTAGAGAGCAGGTCGAGAACCACTGCGGTCCTTCTYAGATGGGGAGCAATATACCCAGCTGGGGCCCCATGAAAATCAGTGGTCTTCATCATCAGGCTACAGAAATAACATACTAACCTGGCTTGCTCTTTAGTCTCTAATCGGGAGCTGTCCTAGTCTGACACTGTTTTGTCTGCGTGTGCAATGATTAGCTCGTYGTTCCTGATTTCTTCTGCTATTTCTTCTGCTTGTGTGCCTGGGTTAGGGGCTTTGCCTCTGACGGAGGCTGTTGGCCTCTTCAGTTCATTGCTCCATCTARTCCTGTGCCCTGTCGGCCAGAGGAACGCACTTTGTAAAACACCAGAAASAGCCAATCTCCCCCGTGCTTGTGCAATAATCTGCAGTTGTTGGTCTGAATAGTTAGTCTGACTGTGCAGCTCTGAGCCRGGCATTGAGCATCCTCCCCGTGATGGGGTCAACCTCCTTCATSTTGTATATTTTGGAATATAGAGCTATGCAAGTTAAAACACCATGTATTATTCTTGATAGCCCCTGTAATCCAGCTCCTCCCAGGTGGATTTTTTTTAAGGATACTTCTCTTCCCCACTTCTTTTCTTGCTCTCCGCTATTAAAAATAATAAACGCAGTTTAGCTTCCCAATATTTTCTCTGCTGTGAAGTCAGCCTAGAATATTAGTGTCCAAAAAGTTGTAAAACAAAAGACTATCATATGTTGCACCTTTTAATCATGTAATTGCTGAGCGACATTTAACTCGGAGGCTTCAAGTTACTCCTTTGTCAGGCAGCCTCCTCCTCCTGCCCCTCTCCTGCCTCCCTCCTCCAAAGCAACCAGCCTTTGCAGAGGAGGCTTTAACTACACTGAAGTTTGGCTGGGCTTCTACATATTACAGCAGCAACACGAAAGCAAACAATTGAAGTATTTGAGAACAATGAAATATGTATGGCTATCTGTGACAGCCTTATAAAGCAGCGCAATTAGCCGCGTAATCCGAGAAAGCCAAAGCGACCGGCAGCCCACGGTTCCCTATTAGTTAAATGCTTTTTGTACGTCCTCATCCCATCAAATCAACTAACACTTCCTTTAATTGGTTCATGAATTATACAGCTCGGCTGCATTATAATTTAATCACCAGTAAACATTCCTGGGGCCCGCTGTAAAGTGTATAGCGCTCATTAATTCCTTAATTTCAGCAGATGGAAGGGGAGATCGGATGAACGGTGGCAGTACAGAGCGCCTTGGGCAATGGAAGAAGGAAAAAAAGGTGGGGGGCCGTTTAGGTTTTTTAAGGGCTGTCAGAAACTCAATCTGTGAGCTGTCAGCAGCCTGGCCCCGCTCCCCCCGCCTCCCCCTGCCTTCACCCCACCTACCGCTGCAAGTGACTGACGGATTCGTACGGAGCCTTGTCAAGCCGTCTTTAAACATCAAGCCAGCGGGTAAACCAAGCCCAATGTAAATTAATTCTTGTCTTACGGGCCCCCCTTTCTCTGTCCCCATGAATATTTCATGGYGGGCAGCATAAATATTAATTCTAATAGCTCTGCACAGTGGTTATTATTTCTGTTTTATGACAAATATTCATAAAATATTCAGGACCCTTTTTTAGAACATTTACACACTTGATTGTGAAATTTTCCAGCTTCCTGGGGACACAGTAAACATATTGGGGTTCTCTTGATGGACTTTTTTCTCTCTTAATTAATACTATGCCACATTAATATTTAATAAGATTTAGTTTTCTTTTCCCCAGAAGTGAACCCTATTACATTTGAGGATTTATTTGACAGTATTTAAACAGGGAATTTTTATTCCCTATTATGAAATCAGTTTCCTTTGACACATATATAAAATGGCACATTGTAATCCATTCTTTTATTCCCTCCCCTCGCCCCTAAATCATTCACTTTTAGGTGTCGGTTCTTTTATTTTATTTAACAAACATCCTACCACCACCAAAAGTTAGCATTTAAATGACTGGGGTGGGGGGAGCTGAATGTAGTAGCAGTTAAGATTAAACGTCATTTACTATAAATTTGATTTTGTTTATTCAAAAGCAAGTCTAGCTTTCCTGGTTAGGAGCAGTAAACAGCAGAGAAAAGCTGCAACCAGGTAGCAAAGWCATCAGAGCTGATATGAGTTTGCTAGTGCCTAACCCTGGAGTTCTTGCTCCACTTGTAATTTGCTTTGCAGGATCTAAGCACTGCAGGGCAGGTTACACACCTGGAAGGAAACACGGCTGCATTTGGGGCAGTGGATCTGGGTTCCTCTGGGGCTGCAGGGGCTCTTTGTGACTGAGTTTGATTAACCTTAGAGATAGTGGAAATTGTGCCAGCCACATTACTCCGAAGCAGTGGCTGCTGCCATCTCACTGTGTGATTCATGCAGCCCCGCTGGATTGAACTCCAGAGGGAATGCAAAGCTGCCGGAATAACAGCTGAGAGGAGGAAGGAGGCAGAGAATAAAAAATGACGGGAGAAACGTAAAACAGTTTTGAATGGAGGTACCAAGGCATCCAGGCTGCTGATTAGGTATGGAAAGAGTTAACATGAGCTTCTCAAAAGAAGCTTTAAAAATGCATTGAAGCCCCTACAGTGGAAGTGTTTCCTGTGCAGATATTTGCTTTTCACTGGGCTTAGGTAACACCCACTTGGCAGTCCATTCCTGCAGCCACTGCTGCGTGCAGCAGCCCCGCGCTGGTGTCGATCCTCCTGGAGCCGCTCTGCCAGATCCCAGCTGGAGACGCAGCCCCTCGTGGTGCAACATACACACGGTGCCTGTTCCTGCACCGGGAGCTGTGCTGGTGCCTGCTGGGATGGTGCTGAGCCATGAGGCTGGCGGAGCGGGACGCAGGAGGGACCCTGTCCCCTCTGCTGTGGGAGGCCGAGCGCGGCCCGCTGGGGATGCAGAGCCCTGCCCAGCATCATCACTCTGCACTGCCCGAGGAGGGAGCGTCTGCAGCTGCCGAGGCTGCTGTTCATCTTGCTCCCCTGGCCAGAAGCTGCCTCCTGGGAATAGTGCCCCACTTAGTTGCCTTTTGTAGTTATTTAACAGAAACGCAGCCATTTGAAAGGAAGGATSCAGCGTCTGGAAGTAGCTTGTTGTCAAATGAGTTATTAGAGGAGCTCAATGAGCAAAATGCTTATGCCAATTAACCTGTGTTTTGGAGTTTATACAATGTTTTTTCCCTTATGGTCAAAACCTTGTGGGTGAAATTACTTCCCAAAATAGAACCAAGYGTCTTTCATCAAAAGATGTCCCAGAACTTCAAAGACATTAATGAATTAAGCCTCCCAACAGCTCCTTCTATAGATAAGAGATCATTCCATCTATTGCAGTGAGGTGCAGAGACAGTATTTAGGGTAGGAAGGAAGCAAAGGGTATGTTCAGGTAGTGCAGCCTACAAAGAACCTATCCAGCCTGCATTCCTCTGGGCAAAATAGCTGGCTAGTATCTGCACTGTGAGAAACCTAAACAAAAAAAAGGAAAGATAATTGYGATCTATTTATTTAATTTGATTTTTAAGAGAGGATTTGGGATGCTGAGTATCATGATGGACATATAAAGTGGCCAGAATCTTGTGGTTCGGCTGCTAATTCTTGAGCCGAGGTTTCACGTTTGAGGTGGGGCTGTACTACAAGAAAGGGAACATTCCTTGGAGCACCTGATTAATGCAGATACTTGAAATTCCTTGAAATAGAAAAATCAGTAGGGTAAGATGATCTGGTTTTATCTAGGAGTAGTCAGGTGGATTCAAATCTGAAGTTCCTTGTAGCTTTCTGCTTGAACCTGGATTGCCTTGGTTTGCCATACGGCTTTTGGTAACCCAAGTGTGTCAGACATTGTGAGAGCCGAGTTACTCTCTTCTCTGTCTGCTTTGGCTCTGGGTTATGAGGCAAACAAGAAGTTTTCATTTGTGCCAATGATCACAGAAGGATTTTACCTGTGGAAGCTTTTCAGAGCGTTACAGCATCCATACACCATAGCACAGATCTGGTTTTCAGCTTTGTAACTCGATTACAAAAATGCAGCGATTGCATTGCCAGAACTAAGTCCTCTGGGAGAGGTATTTTCTCAGGGGAATTGTGCCATAGCATCAGATAACATATTGATATCTCCATACTGTGTAAAATGTCCTGTGCCTTATCGAAAACTCTGTTTTCCAGCCTTGATTTGACGTTTTCTATTTGTCTGCCTGGAAAAGAGGATAAGTTCGGGTTCCTTCCTCTCCTTCCTCCACTTTTCCATCTTGTCTCTCATTCTTTTTTCTTTTCTCTTTTGCTGTGATTTAGCTGGATTCTGTCWAAGTTTGTGGCAACTTCGAGATCAGACAGGAATCTGATCTTCACGTTCTTTTTTTGAAGCAGACTCATGTGGTACGTTGTAAACTGCCAGGAGCACTTGCTAATTTAGTAGTTAATGACAGTCACAGAGACTGTTTTTCTTGCCCCTGGAGAGGTTTTAGACACAGCTGGGGTAGATTTGCCACTATCAATTATGCACAATTTTAAACAAGAATTGGCCAGCAGGGGCCTCTTTTTTTACAGAGTGCAGAGCGTGAAGAATGGGAAGATGGCAGCTGGTACCTGCCTATGGGGGAGAAGATATATAGGACTCAAGAAAATATGGAAAAGATTAATAGCTTACTATTTTTAAAGTTGCAGTTTCAACTTAAAAGTTTAAATGCTGCAATAAAAGTGGTCCAGTATTTATTTATTTATTTATTTATTTTAATCAAGCGTGTGAACTTCAGTGCAAAACTTGCCCTGGTCCCAGTGCAGCCACAAGCCCATCAGTAGCATCTGTTCCTGGCCCTTGCCTGTCTTTAAAAGCCACCCAGGGAGTCAGGATTTTGCCTTGGATATAATACTGCATTCTGATTTCATCCTTAAATGAGGACAAGGTGTGGATGCAATGGGGTTTAATGGTGTAGATCAGCTTCCACGGGCAAGAGTTACACAAAAGAGCTTCGTTCTGGGCTCCACTCCACTCGTGGCAGTTCAGAGCAATTCCAGGTAAAGAGTGACAARGACAGGGGTCTCACCTAGGTAAATAGCTCAGATCTAGAATGGTCAACATGCAAATCATTCATCCTGGCCAGCCKTGTAAAGTAGCTATGTTTAAGTTACAGGACCAAAAGCTGAGGRAGGCAGGGGCCTACAGGCTGAGCTTTGATTCTTTTGAGTCATGAAGGCAGCTGGTACCATGGAAGGTCAGTAYCTGTCTGGGCAGGAGCAGTGTCCCCTCATCTGTAGCACAGTCAYATCAGAATTCAAGCACCCTACATGTAGATTGTTATGATTCCTTCCTATTTTTTTCCATTATCTCACTAATGTGTCTGAAGGCTGGAATAGGTGAGTTCAGTGATTAAAGRTGCAGAGAAARAGAGGCAGGCTACTGACAMAAGGGKTTTKTTGTTGTTGTTGTTTTTTCCCTTTTAACGTGACTGGACCTTCTCTTGTGCGTCTCGTGGGAGCAAGAACAAAGCAGAGGGAGCAGAGCTCTGCTCRTGAATCACTTGGCTTCGATCCTAARCCCAGCAGCTGTGTTGCTTCTCCATGGGAGTCACAGGGACGTGTCCTCAGAGACCTCAGCTGAGAGACCAGGTTATACCCGCAGCACACCAAGCTGTGCCTGGGAGCTGATGATTTGGGGTTGTCCATAGGAAGGCACTGAGCCCGTGATGCAGGAGCTCAAGTTATCCATACGGCTGCAGCCGGTCCTCCCTGGTTGTGCTCCTGGCAGTCCTGCTGATTGATGTTACCCACCTGTTGCAGAGCTGAACTAACAGCTTGCCAGCCTGGGACGGGAAGCTGTGCTGGATGCTAATCTCGCAGCCTCGCGTAGTACCCTTTGATATGAAGCTGTGTTTCCTTGCCTCCTTGTCTACCAGTTCTAATGACATCTGTTTCATATTTTCCCTTGATAGAAGTTGTGACACATTACAACATACAAAGCCTGGCTGATTCCTAAAGCGGCTTTGTGGAGGGTGCATTAATAGGAAAACTATTATGCTCTGCGCGTGAAAGGGGCCAAGCGCTGCTTGAATCCAGTTCTCACTGGGAGCTGGTCCTGTTGTTGCTCCAAAACTGGACTGAGGCTGAGGATACAGCCCTGGATCTTRGGAGGATTTCAAGGGGAAATCTGACAGAGATGTCACCTGGACGATTTGAGGTTTGTGTCTTGATCGTCGGAACAGCAGCTGGAGAAAGGGACACGGGGCAAGATGCTCCTCGAGGAGCTGGAGGAGATGTATCATATACCYGAGGCAGCAGAGAGTGTGGGCATGAGAACAGCCTTTACTCCTGTGAGTGAGGGCCCCGGGGTCACATAACAGACTTTGCCTTGTATGTGTCCACGTCAAAATGATGGTGAAGCTTTCTAATTGGAAGTATTTTAAGTCTAGCTTGTAGTTCCATGTGTGTTTTTCCCCTTTATCTTTTCTTCCTGCTTCTGAATGAGTTTAAATTGACAGCCCTGGGGAGTGAGGTTTCCTCTTATCCATAGGAGATGCACAGGATGGCAGGGCAAGCATCCCACCTTCTCCAGGAAGGACCCTGAGCTTCTGCTGCTGCACTGTATATTCTGTCTGCACTATTGTACAATACATAGGTGGGAAAAAAATCCATATTAGCAGAAATGTCTATACTCTCCCACATCTTCTCCCTGCACATTTCTTTAATGATGACACCAGACTGGCTAATAAGAAGCATCCTGTGTAAAAAAGAAGGGAATCTCAGACAAGGCTTTCAGAGTTCATTTTGTTGGCAGCTTTTTAAGTGGAGTTTTTTTAGGCTCCTCTGTTTCAAACACCATAATACTTTTTGAGCTAGTAACTATGAATTACGACAAGCTTTCTTGATATGCCAGGTTATAATCCTTTAGTGTTTTTGTTTATTTCAGAATATAATAGGAATCCGTATCAATTATCATGACTGTAAATGTTGTTCCTCTCTACTAGAATATTCATCTTGAGATACATCATCAGATGTTACCTGCTCTGACAATCACATTTTTGTGCCATTGTTGGGCAAGAGAAACAAAGAAAAACAAAATGTTAAGAGTGTAACGGATAAAAGAGTGTTGAAACTGTTGTTCTTTTCCTGTCTTTGGAACCTCAGAGATCTTGAATGTTTTATTCCTGGCTGTTGTTTTGTTACCACAGTGTGAATAGAAGTCATTATCTGTAAGCATTTGAAAAGAGAAATGATTTTCATAACTTTAAATCCTACAAAGGATKCTGGTAATCTGTTATGTGCATGCCAAGGTAGAGCTCAGCCTTTCATCTGGTCTGATCCCACCCAGTCAGTATAAAATGCTCCTTTGGTAAATGTCTAAAGCACCCAGTATCTTCTGTGAGAGGCAGACAACAGGGAAAAGAGGAAGCCTGGCCTTTAAGGCAGCAGCAGAGGAAGGTGCATGAGAAAAAAAAAAAAAAAAAAGTGCATTTGCAGCCTTTGCACCTTGGCTGGTTGGTAAAAGTTTATTTCCATGAGTTTTCAAAGGAAACCTTGTTMCTTGCTTTGCTTTGGAAGAATTGTAAGAGGTGATCCCTGTCCAGCCCCGCTTTGCTCTGACATTGCAGTGATCTCGCCRGCCACCATGGGACCCTGGCCAGACTGGGGACTCGTGTCACTGTCCTAAGCACATGGTGAGAATCTTCACCTAAAAAACCTTTGAACTAGAATATAAAATTAACAGAATGATTGTAAGGAGCTGACAAGGAAGGGCCACTTAGGGACAAGCACAACTGTTCATACAACAGTAAAATGTGACTGGATAATGACAAGTATTTTCTGGTTCAGCATCTTYGATTCAAATGAGGCTCTTGCATAAACTATGGGAAATAAGTTGGGCACGCTTTTGTGGAAGGGTCTGCATCCCATATTGAAGAGCTGCTGCCTCAGTGAGCTTGGGGGCTGAATAAGACCCAAGGAGAAGCAGCARAGAACAGAGGTGCTGGGAACGTGCTAGTCTTGCCTGGCTCACAGTCCTGAGCRGTACTGTTGCTTCCATGTCTGTGTGTGTGCTCTTCCTTTAGGGTAAGGATTAACTCATCCTCGAAAGGTCACAAATGCCGTTCTCAGGGTGTTAATGATGTTAATTAATACGTTCTCCACAGGGTGTTCTTCTTCAATATCCCCTATGAGTCCATCATGGAGCGTCTGTCTCAGCGGAGGATTGATCCAGTCACCGGGGAAAGGTTAGTGCTGATGTCTCATGTTTGACAATTTTTAAGTCTGTCAGTGAGATGAAAGTGTCAGATAGACTTCACAGAAACCTAAGGAAACTCAGGAATATTGTACTCTTGCTTAGGGATTCCTTAAAAGAAAGGTTAAAAATTTCATAGCTACTCAAGTACCAACCTAGCTGCCTRCTGCAGCAAGGTCCTAGGCTCAGAATAATGCATTTTAAAATCCCTGAGACTGAARCCTATAGAAGCAGTAGCTCAGTTCTTAACATATTAATGGTGACTAAATTGGTTGGTAAAATAATGCTGAGCGAGTATGTCTGAAACCTAGCCTAAAAACAGATGGTTCTCACGCATTCCCGTGGGAATTTTGCAGGCTTTCCAGCTGAAGAAGTGGAAATTTTGCTGTATTTTACTTGCCCCAGCCCCTGTGGTGGTTCCATGTACTGGGAGACGTTAACAGGTTTCCTGCTCAGTAGAGCAAACRTGTTTGTGTCACTGCGAGGCTTGGTCCTCAGATGTGGCACTTCTCTCAGTGGCAGTCGCAGCACCTTGTTTCATCAGTGACCTTCAGGTTTACTATMTCCCCTTTGTTCTCAGGGGAAAAGTTAACAGTGAAATATCTTCCTAAATACCCAGTGGATTTGGTGCTGGATTTGCAACTTTAGCTTGTGGTCTATTCTTATGATTAATGTATCAAATAGATACTCTTAATTGTAAACCACTGTTTTACTGTTTCTGGTATTTCAGTGCATCCAACTGAATCAAAGACAAAACCCTTAAAAATGAAGTCCATAAATATTGGACTCATGTCAAAGTGGCACATGATTATTCAGACATTTCACTCGAGATGCAATATTAATTTGCAGCAGCAACAGTGATTTGCCCTAACTGTTTTAACTGTTTTCTTCGTTTCAGTAATAAGCGATGTGGTTGTTCAGAAGAAATTACCAGTCCGAGGGAAATCATTCACACATCTTTGCATTTCTTATCATTAGGATTAGCCTGTTCAGTATCTGCTCCAGTTAGCACGCTTTCTTCTTCCAAAATCTGGGGTTTATTCTTTCCAAAGTCTTTGTGAATTGAATTGTTTTAAATKCTGTATCTAATCCTCTGCATTATGTTAAACCTGCACCGCTGGCCACGGCGTGGTGAAGAGGGTGGCCTTCAGCTGTGCTCTAAATAATCCTAATGTGCAATGAGCACTGAGTGCACAGCATCGTGYCAGCTTGATCTGTAATGCAGCGCTCTGCAGAGACACCGAAACTTTGTTCCTCTCCTTGATTTTGTTTTGTAGTTGTTGTTTTTTAATATGTCTCAGCATTCGTTCCAAAAATTTGGCKTTAGAGAAGAGGGGTAAATTGTTTTTGCACTAAGGCACAGGAGACATTTCATCAGAAATAGTGTTACTGTGGAAGCAAATTTAAATACCTGTTTGCTCTAAGGAGCTTTCAGTAGTTGTTGGAAGCCTTTGACAGTAAAGAAACACTGGCCAAGTACTTCTTGATCTGAAAATTCCYTAAAATCTCTGATTGTTCTTTTGAAACCCAAACCTAGAGAGCGGCATTTCCCAGGACTTGTGATAAGCAAAATCACAGGAGTTTCTTTGGCAGTAGCTGCTGTGTCCCAGCTCCCGCTGAAGTGGTGGCATTTGTATCTCATCTCTAGGTATCACACTACATTCCGACCAGCTCCAGCTCTGAAGATCCAGGCCCGTCTCATGCAGAACCCTAAAGACAAGGAAGAAAATATTGAGAGGCGCCTGGAAGCTTATTATAGAAATGCCAAGGAACTGGAGGAGTTTTATGAAGATGCCTTTTACATCAACGCTGACCAAGACCCGCGAGTTGTCTTTGAGTTTATAGAAAGCTGTATCATTAAACCCCTTCCACGTAAGTTCTGACCTAGAGGGGAAAAAAAAATGCTCTGCCTTGTTTGGCATATGTTGTGAAATCACAATTTCAATCGTAGATTGCAGTATGAACCAAAAACGGAAAAGGCTTCKTAGGAACCTTAGGGTGAATTCTTGGAACACCTTATGTGGGCAGTTGGTTTTTAACTTTCTTCTGCAGTGTTTGAAGTCCTATTTCTGACAGGCTTTCAAAAGAGAATAAACTTCAACCAAGCTCTGTCTGAGCTGGGTGAAATCATAAAAGCAAGAGACCATCCTTCACAGGGGCAATTTGAGTTAGCTTGAGAGCTTTGCTTTGTGAGCTGAGCTCTGAAACCACGTGGCCACAAAGTTTGTGTGTTTAATTTACTTATCTTTTTTTTCTGAATTTGTGATTCAGTGAATGGCAGATTTGTCTTGAACATGTAAAACACTCATATAGCCAAGTTGGAATATTAAAACTCTGAAGTGAGTTTGTGTCTCAGTTCACTTGGTCCTTTCATCAAAACCACCCTGTGCCACCTGTGTGCCTCCCTGGCTGCCTGCTGTAACCCAATACACATGGGAGGGCAGTAGCGGAGCTTGCAGCTCAGTGCTGTTCTGCCCCAGACCAAGAGCAGGGTTTCATAGCCAGGAGAGGGACATTTTCACTCCCACCTTAACCCAGTTTGCTCAAGGGTCTCACAGAACAGCMAGGTGGTCACTTTGCACCAACCTTSCCATTGCTCTGAGTCTAACCCTGCAGCTGGACAGGTTCACAAAAAGACTCGGCACAACTTAGAGTAACACCTAGAGCCCCAGAAAACAGCTTGTGGTTTGATCACATTCAGAACCCAATTAAGGATGAGCTGCAGGAGTGGCGAGGTCACTAAATTGGCTTTTCCTGGGGGTAGGAGGTTCTTGTTTCCTGCTGCCCTGGCTGCGTCAGGCTGCAGGTGAGTCTTGCTGTGATGGGTGAAGAGTGCTTTGCAGCCCCTGTTATCTTGCTCAGACTCTGGCTGTGGAAATCTTTATCYGGAGTCGCTTCTGGTGAAAGGGAGTGATTTGTTCTTGTGATTCAGAAAGCCACTCAGTTTGATGTCTTTATTACATATTTCCCTTTTGTTTTTCTGTTCTCCTATGTGTGTGTAAGATGATGCTGAAAACCCTGAACAGGGACTTGCCCAGGGAACTGAGAGGCACCTAAACTCTCTCCTTGGAGCCCCTGTGYCCTCTCCTTCCAAAGGCTTCAGCAGCCTTTTGTTTTCAGATGACTTCTCTGTTCTTTATTGCTAAGTTTGGTTSAGTTTGTCTCCCTGGCAGTTGTTGATGGTGTGTTTAGGCCTCTATGAAATGCTGCAGGGACGTGCATGCAAAATTCCCCTCTCTTTCCTGTAAATGCAGGTGAGACGCCCCCGACTGTACAAATGGCTCCGATGCTGGTTATGTTACTTTGGATGGTCAGAGTTTAACATCRGACTGCCCCAAACCTTTGAGGGACTCAGATGAATGGCAGCCTCCCTTTCCAGCCTTTGGGGCAGCTTTAAAAGCCCTGGGATCCACCGAGTCCTGTGCGCTGAGACGCTGCCGCAGCGGCTGCTCCCGCCGCGCGGGCCTGGCCCTGGCCCTCCTGTACGGCCGGGCTGGGACGTTTACAGCACTTCTGCCTGTTACAAATGTGCTGTTTGGTAACCTCCTGGAGCAGCTGGGGTTTGTGCCRTTGCTGCAAAGATATGGTGTAACACTGGTGCATAATTGGGCGGCCTTCTATTAATAATACATGGGAAGCTCATCTTGCTAATATCGCCTTCATCTGAGTGCTGCTACTAAATATTTTGATAGATGAAATGGGTAGAGAATGTATTTAAATRCTGTTTGTACTGCAGCGAGGGTACAAAAGGGACAGCGCATCTTTAATTAGACAGGTACATCTGCTTAATTAATTTAGCTGTAAAGCCCTTTTTTCCTCTTCATTCTTTCATCTATATGCGGCCGCTATATTAGTTCTGCTCTGCTGGCTCCATAGAAACTGAGACGAAGGGGGCGGCTCATTGAGATGCGCCCGGCACGTCTGGGTGCCGAGGCTGGGGTCAGTGGTCAACCCCCCCAGGGCCGGGGGCGGCCTGGAGCGCGAGCGGGAGGGTTAGCAGAACATGCTAATACTCGTGTAGAACTCTCCCTCGGAAACGGCTAAAACAATTGACATTCATTTAATTACTGTAAACGAAACAGCCCCTGCATCACTTTGCATAGTAAAGCCTGTTAATACCAGAAAGGTTCAGTGGATAGAAGAAGGAATTAGGCTTTTATAATTGGAATACAACATTTGAAAAGCAATTTGGTAAGCGCGCTTGATTTTATTAGCATCTTATTCTGGCAAAACAAATGTTAAGCAATGAGAAAAACAAGGTAAAGAGGAGGTGGTAACAACACAGCAGGGAACAGGCTTTACTTATTTTATAGTGTGCCCAGTTCTGAGCTAGACATCCTTTATCACTGTGTTTTCCAAAGACGCTTTGCGAGAGGGCTGCTTGGAGGTTGTGTTATGCCCTATATGTTATGCTGTTAATTATGTTGTTTGGCAACAAGATGAGTCTGTCCAATTGCTCCGCAACATTTGGTGTCCTCCTGCTCCAAACAACAGACCCTCTGARGCCGTTCAACGACCTCCAGGCAGCCCCCCAATCCTCTAGCACTGTCTCTGTGGTTCTCGGGCAAATCCTCTTCCTTCTTRTTTGGTTTCCTGCCTCTCCGTGTAGGATCAGGTGCTTCCTGCGTGGATGGAGGGGTGTTTCCCTGGGAGATGGAGGGGTCTTTCGGGGCAAGGCTTGGCAGGCTCCTGTGCGTGGAGCTTGGGGAGACCAGGGCTCTGTTTCTGCTGAAAGGGTCTGTCTCTGTCTCTCCTGAAAGTCACTTCCTCTGGCCTGTACACTAAGATTTTCTTTCTTCCTCTTTTATATAGAGAAAGATTAAAAGGAAGGACTACATCTTTATCTACTCTGGTCAGCTTCAGCTAAAAGTCATTTATCCTTTTACAGATGAGCTACAGGGTGATTGCCATAGTAAGAGAGGTAGTAAGTGGAACAGCAGAGCTGCCTCCATGCAGTCACTGCACAGTGTCTAGCTCTTCACCTTTGCCATATCCCCATAGTGAAGTCTTTCAAGTRTCACAGTTCAAAGATGTGGCACTAAATGTGGCATCTAGCCACACTGGTGGCTCCGTGTCATCCTTGTTAGGTCTCTTGGCATTACTGAGGCAAATGTGGGGTGTTTGTAAAGAGGGAAGCTTTCCTTGTGCTGAAGGACCAACTACGTCACTCTCCTGCCAGGCCTGGATGCTGGCACCCTGTGTGCCTCCCAGGAATTCAGCCCCTTAAAATACAGACATTACAAACAAGCATTTTATTTGTTTATTTAGATTAAAAAAGGAGCAGGATTACAATGCTACTGTCGCAGTATACAAAACRTTCATCCAAGTTTGCTTCACGTTTACAAAAGGTGCTGTATACACAGCAGCAGTTATTCACAGCCACTTTGTCAGACCCTCCCATGAACTAGGCCCCAAAGGAATCCAGAAACCAAAGTCTAAAATCCAGCTTCGCTTTCCAGCAGGCCTGGGGACCGTGAGGCCTGCACTTGCACTCCACGACAGAATCAAAATGCATGAAGAGATGGATGAGATTAGCGGAGCAATTAAACAAACCTCCTCTCTGAGCAGTTCCCCTTGGTTGGCTCTCAGGTTTCCCCTGCTCAGGGCTGGGTTCCAGGTTAGTGTTAGGAAGGCTGCAGGGCTGCCATGCCTGGGGCCCTGCACAGGCTTTAGCGGTGCGTGAACCTTCCCAGGATGAAGAAACTCCTGCTGCAACGTTCATGTTCTGTTGGAGTCAYTGGAGCCCAGGACAGGGAATTTCTCCGCCTTGTCCTGAACTGTGGTGCGGTTATTGTGAGCTGGGAACACAGTCCTCTCCAGTCACGCGTGCTCAGCTCAGTCACTCAACTGCCAGGGCTGAGGGGTGGCAAAGCACAAGGAGTTCCAGGTCTTGAACGAAGACTGCTTAAAAACAGAGCTAGCACTGATAAAAAAGGTGATGGAATGAAAATATTCCAGATGACACCAAGTGTCTGAGAACAYGTCCAGTGTAAGATATTAGCACATATGTTGCATTGTTTCAATCTGAGTATAGCTAAGGATTAACATAGGTTGTAATTCAAGTGAAAATGTACCTCCTCCATTAGATATGRAGACAGCTGCTCTGCAGCCTTTGCTAGACATACATGCTAGCTTCTACAAATCGTGAAAGATCGATCCTGGATTGTGACTCCCAGAGAAAGCCACCAGCCGTGTTGCTCAGTTAGGACTCCTGCATCCTCACACAGGTCGGGCAGAGTCTGCATTTACAAAAGCCAACTCAGGTGGTTCTTGCTCCTTGCATGGAGGGGAAAAGCAGCTAAGCCAGCCTAGTATGTGACAGTGAGGCTGTGAACGAGCAGGCATCTCCACAGGGAGGTTTGTACCAGGTCTTGTTAAAAAGGGGAGGAAAATAAAAATATGTCTTGAATTCAGTCAGGGTAACTTGTATATTTACAAGCGTGATGTAGAAAGTTCCCAAAGATGCTTCAAAAGGGAATACTAGAAGGGAACTGGGATAGAGAAGTGGTATTGGTAACTACTTTTTCACTTTCTTCTGGTTCATTTAGATGGTTAAAATTGGGTCCTAAATGTGACTTCTGCCATGACTAACAACATTTTTGAGCCTGAGACTCTTTACTGCTTTTATTTCCAGCTGCAAAAATAACACAAACTAGGTTAGAGCTCTGCGGTAACAAGTTTGGAAGTTTACTGTATTCTGATAAGCACTGGACTAGTTCTAAGCACCCACTTACCAGGTGAGTGCCAGAAAGAAAGGGCAATTGAAACTCGATGGCAAGGAACAATGGCCAGTAGAAAATGCCAACAAGCTCTTTATTGTGCTCGGTCATAGGAACAGGCACGGGGTTGTCTCTGATGCACCCAGCTCTGCTCAAGCAAAATAGCAGACTTGGAAAACAATATTTTCCTCTTATTACAGTGCTGCCCTTCAGTGAGCCCCTTGAAGAGCATCTATTGGTAGTGGCATCTGACTGACCTTGCTCATCTGTCACACACAAAATGCTTAGATGGTGTCAAAGGCCCAACTTGAACGATGAGCTCCCACCCTGCTCCTTTGGGAGGGCTCTGAGGAGCAGGAATTGGTTCTTCCGCTGGTTTTAAGGCCATTCCCACTGATGGCAAAGGAAACTCTCACGTGGTGCCTCCGAGACTGTCCACTGCTTCACAAACTGGATCAGTAACAAAGAAAGGGCTTTGTAGTTGAAAGGTTAAATTGCACAAAAAAGTCTTGTGTGATTTGTTATCCTTTAACAAGAGCTATAAGTGCTTGCCTTCAGTAAGATTATTCAATATTTACTTGGACTTTTAAGGTATCTTATTCCAAGTTACTCACTGTACTTTCTATAGTCTATTAGYCTGCATTAAGAACAGTCTATAGGGGAATCTCAACAGGGTGAGTGAGGAATAAAAGCCTTTATCTCCAACCATTTCTGGTAAAAACACCCTGGATATTTTGATGTATGCAACAGCCAATGGTAGTTCCTTGAGGTCAGCATGGTGGGTACTTATGGGTACAAGCAGCATATCTTAAAGGACAATGACAAAATGGCTTTAGACGTGGAACATATAATGTCTGTGGCTATTAATCCTCAGATGCAACAGCAAATACTAGAATCCCTTAAAAAATTTATAAGCAGTGCATCAAGAGGAGGTTAGTCTCTCTAGAGTACTACTCTTAAACTGCTCCCTTGTTTGAGATATGTGGCCTCAGTATTTACAGGTGAAAACTTAGTGGGATAAACTCTTGACTTAATGGGATTTATTCTTTGCATGTGTAACTTCGTTTCTCAAAACAGGCTGGGTCTTAATATTGCACAGTTCTAGTGTGTATTAATTTGGGAGGAAACTTGCTTACATRGCAAAACAGAGCAAGGATCTGGCTGCTGATGCTTGTGTCTTCCTCCTCCACTCAGGATTAAAACRGGATTTTGATTAGGAAAGCGTTAAGGGATGATGTGAGAGAATTCATCAGGGTGTCACCGCGGCTCTGAGGGTTATAGCAGGCATGGGACTAAATCCCACATYCCCAGAACTGCAAGCAGTGACCCAGAACGGAGACAGTTTCTTGAGAAGGAAATCTCACCTAGTAAGTGAGGAAAAAGATCCAATGTGATCAACACTGGAGGTTAAATTTTACTCGTCTGAGGTGTGCTATGCTATTCTAGTCCAGACTAGCTAAAAATACACTTGGAGACCAGAGATGGTTTAAAAAGCAAAGCAAAACAAAAAGCACAATACCTCTTTACCAGTTGTGCACGGGCCAGGGTGAGAAGTGAAAGCTTTGTGCTAAAGGATCTCCACTGGCATGCAGACAAAGCCGACATCGTTGGCTTTAAAATTCCATTCTCCCGGCAGTCATAAATCAGGTTAAATAAACTGGCAATGGTTTACTGAGTATCTACTACCTTGAAAGACAGGAAAATAAACATTAATGCTGAAAGCAGATGGACTTGCTTCTAAATGTCTAAAGCATTYGACTCAGTCCAGCGGAGCTGGAGAACTGCTAGAAGGAGCTGTGAGGCCTTAATTCAGTGAAAATGTATTAAATGTTCTGGCCAGAATGATTTAAACACTCAGATTCTTAGTAGATCTTTAAATCAAGATCAGGGGAATGATCTCTGACAGTTTAAACATTTGCGTATAGTTCTGGAAAGCTCTTGCCTCTTCCATCATCATCTGGATGTTGGAGCCAGAACCCTTGCTGAGCAATGGGGCAGGGCTGCTTGGGCAAGGACTTGCAGCTTCTAGTGAAAATGGTACCACTGCTGCCACGAACAAACCTTCTGATGAGCTCAGGGTGATGTAAACGTCCTCCCACCACCCTCCTCAGGACCAGGAAGGGAAAAGAACATCAGTGCTGCCCTGGGCACAGGACTTGCCTCAAAGAGAGCACTCAAGGGGCTGCTCTGACCTTGTCGTACTGGATGCTACGATAAGCTAAAGAATCTCTTTGCAGACACACCAAAATCACTTCAATTTTCAAGTCACAGCAATAGAAAACTAAACATTTCTTTAATACAGTTATCATATCACTTCCAGGGATATTTACAAATAAGACTATTTTACAGATGAATGTGCTTATGCCGTTCTAGTCTATTATATTAATAATCAAAGTACTATCATGCTTAGCGCATGAAACACTGAACAGAAAGGACACCTGACTTGTTTAAATGTTAGCTGAAGAAAACTGCTCCTACTGAAGAGGAAGAGACATTAGGAAAATATGCATAGTCATTAAATCAAGGAAACTTAAGCACCAATCCACACATGCATTGTTGCAGACTGATACTGTCAGGACAATTCCTTGATTTTTCTCAAATACTAGTAAGGGACTTCACACACACATAGAAATGTCATGAATTACAGACAGGGCCACACACTTGAGCATCCAGACTGGTACTTCTAAGAATGCAAATACATAAACTTTGGGTTATTAGAGGACATGATTTTAAGTTAACACGACAAACTGTAGCAAACAACCATATGCACTTTGGAGGAATTATTCCTCTAATGCTGCATAGCAAGTTGATTCTCCTATTCCCYAGATGAATTGGGTGCTAAAGACAAAAAGACTTTTATTCTTCCTGTAGGACAGTTAGAAAGCAGAGTAAGTTTGGGGGCTCAGCCATGCTATATTATGGGCATACTTAGGAATCCCTTGATGATTAAGGCAGGTTTTTGTAAGAATAGCTTCACCAGGCTCTGTAACCAACCATGGAAACTTCAGAGGAGACATCTTTTGTACAGATTTTTTTTTTACTGTGGTTATTAAAAGACCATTATCTGGGAGAGATTACTTGTGTATTAAATTTCTGTAAAATACCAGAAAGTCTTCATTCAATTGATAATTTTGGTAATCAAGTTACACTGGAAGAGATGATTCCTGTTGGTAGAGGCTTAAGTGAAACAAAAGGTAGGAAGGGGTTAGAAATTATTCAGAAAAGGAAAGCAGGGTAAGAGACTTAAGAGCACTGAAAATTATATATATATTAGTGTTCAATCTAATTGCTAATAGTTTAATAATTATTATTTAAAAATTCTTACTCATCCATATTTGACCCAGGCAGCTAGTGTTAGCCTTCTGGCTGAGACACTGTTACAACTGTCAAGAAATAGTAGAGTTTTCTGTCATACTTAAATGAAACTAATATAATGGCCAATTTCTTTCATGTAGCTATAACTGGCATATACTTTACTCTGCAAGAAATCAAAACCACAATTTATTTTGAGTTTAATATTCTGCAGCAAGGGCCCCTGCTTGTTAATTAACAGCACGAGTTGAAGCCTTCTCTACCCACCAAAGTATCTGAGAGGCAGCTTCTCTGTTCTCATCCTGGCCTTAAGGAGACCATGCAGGTGCCAGGTGGAAAGGCCAGGTCAGACTGCACRCTTGAGCCTTCTGCTCCTTTTCGGTGAAAGGAAGTGTGTCCACTCAGCTGCTGATGCTCCAATGGGGTCTGTTTCCAAACTGCTTTATAAACTTGCTCTTCTGGATGTGCTCCTGTTTCTGGAGCATGGATCAGGCTCTGGATGAAGGATTTTCAAAATTCTTTGCTGTTCTATTTACAGAATTGTGGACAGTGTCTTCTCCCTTCAGGAAAGCACGTACTCCCACACTCGATACCTGTCGAGACGGAAGGGAGCCCTTGCAATAGAGAAAATACTTTCAGTCTTCACGCCTCTTCTCTAGAACACAGGAGAATCACAGAACGTACATGGTCCTTGCAATAACCTCTTGATCCATTCAGGATCTGGGAAACAAAAAAAAAAAAAAAAAGCAAGCAAAACAAAAATCACTTAAGCTGGAGATCAAGATTAAAACCAGGACAGACATTAAGTTAATTATGAGAGATGAAGTGGGTTGGAACAGTTTACCTTCTGGGGTTGGATGCCGTGCGATGCTGTCATGAAGCAAACACCTTCTGTACACCAAACTTTGGCAGGATTGATAGGTTAAAAAGCACCTGTGAAAGAACAACTTTTATTGTTGGATGTTTGTCTCCTGYTCCTGCACTCTGACTGAGGCTGGATTCTATTCCCAGGAACCCTTGTTTTCCAAGAGTAAGGGCAGTAGGGAGCCATACAAATACCAGAATTTAAATAACTCAAGTATATGAAACTCCCAAGTATGCCCAATTATGCAGGACTTCGTAAACAGAAAAGGCCAAAAATCAATATACTACAGAAAAGACAAGTGTCTTCACTGGCAACATGCAATGAAAAGGGTGAAATATTTGAAGGATACTGTGCAGGGAAAGCACTGGTGCATCTTTAACAGAAGGTAATGACTACCTGGTCAAAACAGCATGTGAGATCTGCTCGGAAAAATTTAGATAGTAAATCCTTTTCTTTTAAGGGTAGGACTACTGACTTACTGAGTCTTCAGGGACAATTGCCCACATCAATATATCAGTGTTGAAAGATTTCCTTTTCCAGATGTTCCAAAATGTGTCTGACTTCTCAACATAGTTCTTACCAATTGCTTTTTGTTAAATTGATTTGTGTGCTGCTACTTTAGCATTTGAAAACGAATCTCAAAGGATTGCTTGTGCTTGATTTTTTTTCCCCCCTCTATTTTCTCCCGCCCCGCCCTCCCTCTTGAAGCAAGATGTTGATGATCAAAAGCATTTTATCTTGAAAACGGCATACTGAGAAGCTAACCAAGTTCAGTCTAGGGTGCCGCCTCTCTCAGGGGAAGATCTGGCCAGCAAAAAAGTGCAATTAACTGCAGTATGGATTACACGCTTTGTGCCTCTTTTACTCCCACACTAGGAAAATGTTTTAGGTTAGCTATTTAAATGCAAGTAATCTATCCAAGGGAAAGAGGAGAAGGGCAAAAGCTCTTAAAGAAGAGATTACCTGAGCCAGATATGTCCATTGGAGCAAACTGCCTGTTTGCGATCAGTGAACGGCAGGATCTCTTTACACAAGCTGCAGTGCTCTGGAAAAGTCTGTTTGTTCATTTTCTTTAAGATGTGCCCAATCAGCACCTAGGAATACACAGCAGTCAGCGCCGTTTATTGCTAGAGAGCTGCCTCCTGAAAGGTGAAGTCTCTCGGGTTACTATGATTTCGGGATATGAGACACGATGCAAAGATCTATCCACTTTGCTGTATTAAAACACAAAAATCTAAGCCCAAGGTGTTGAATTACTTAAATTTTTCATGTATTCCTTATGATTTCTCTGTTCTGCATTAAAGGGACACAGAGCTTAAGAGCACCCTTAGGTTAGGCTAATTGCAAATTTAAAAGCATGGGAGAACCAAATATCATCCCACCTTGGAGGATGYCAGTGACCGCTGCAGCAATGCTCTCAAATTCTCCTGCCTATTACAGTGGATACACCCAAAAAATCCTGTTTGGAAAATAGATGGGTGAATGTCTTTAGTAGTTATCTTATAATCTTTATTATATATATACTCTAGTGGAATACATTTATGCAATCAAATTTATTACTTAAGTGTCTTTGATATTTCAGTAGATAGCCACATCCCAAGGACTTTTAAACTGTGGTAGCAAGCTGAGCAGATGAAATAGAATTTGAAAGTCAGCTTTCAAACGTGTACACACAGAAACATCTTGTTTACAAGACAAGGAAAGCAACCTCCCGCCTTTATAATTCATAATAATAATTCAAAATAGTTGTAGGTTGCTAGAAAACACAGCAGTTCTGCCAGGATCCTTGAATTACTGAGGAGTACACAGCTGTGGCCTGCTTGCCTATAAGCTCAGCAGAGACAAACCCATTATATCAGTAATGGACATTGTGCTCATTTCCTCTGTCTTTCCAGATGCAATACAAAGGTTGATTTGCATTTTCAAATTTCAAGTGATTCCAGGATCCAGGTATTGGAAAGAACCATTCTCTATTCATACAAAGAGGTACAAATAGAGACATCTGACATGTTCCTGTCTTTGWATCTTAAGAGCCGGGAGGCTGGTAGCAGAATTTTCTCAGTGAAGGTACCTTTGTCTGACATCTATATTCAGAAAGCTTCACTGCTCCATGCAGGATTTACTGATCACTCATTTCCTGCCTTGTAGCAGTTAAGCTGCTGTGTTGCTTTTATTTTGGTAGTGGTGTTGCAAGTATGGGAAGTGTTCATGTCCTCACTAAGCATTCAGTTATGCCTGTTGTTTGTAATTTTGGTAATTTTTCAGTAAATGCTTCACGTTCAGGCAATAGATCTGTTTTTCATAAAACAAAGACACTGAGTCAATAGGTTACTTTCAGTCCTGCATAAAGTCAATGGATTTAACTCATACAACACAATCCCTTTCTGAACTTCTACAACTCATTTTTTCTCTGAAGGTTAATGGAGCACTGACATGCCCAGACGTATCAGTTGTCACAGCATTTTCAATTGATACTGTAACTCAGAAAAATTGCAACTGCAGGTATAACTGACTAAAGGAAACATCTCCCAAGCTCAGTTCTGCACAGTGATATACTAAGTAAACTTAGCCAGAGAAACTGATAATTTTTTCAATCAGTTCTTTTCAACTACGCTCACTAACAGCAGTGAATAAACAGCAGTTCTCTCCCTCCCTCTGCAAAAGAGCTTAGGCATGTTTACTCGTTATTAGCCTTTACCTGATCAAAACTTCCACATCTGTGTTTATATCCCCTCCACCCTGACTCCCTAGCTGCAGAAAGGAGAACTTAAGCAGAAGCTGACCTCAGAGCATGAGRTGATTATGGCTCCTTCTCCCACCACCCCCAAAGTTACGTTTCCACTGAAGGATGCAGAGCAAGGAAACAGTAGCAGCTCATGACACTGCATTCCCAGAACACAGAGATGCACTTACGCGTGCTGTTCTGTCCTCATATCCTTCATCGGACATTAAGAAGTCACAGACTCCTCTGGTGGGAATACTGGTGTTTTCTGTAATCCATGTGTGCAGGTAAACTTCACCCAACACTCGTTTCATGTGTTCTCGTGTCAGGTGCATTTCTACAGTCTCTATTTGTGCCTGTATTTCAAGAAGTTTTTCTTCCATTGGTTCACGGCCTCCCATGTCACCCAACTGAGGCAGAGAATCATCTGCGGTGTCATCTACATCCATAGCTTTGCCTGTGTCGCACAGATTCTGTTTGCTGGCGTGTTTAGAAGTTCCTTCATCCTGATCATCTTCAGTGCTGCCCATCCCAGGGGAGTCTGATATCAAGATCTTTGCATCCTCGTGTGAAGGTCTCCACATGACCTCAGAGGGAGCTTTCTGCATCGACTGGTACAGAATTCTGAGCAGAAATAGCTTAAACCGCCAGAAGTAAGTAGAACCACAGCTCTCAATCTTTTTATCCAGTGCTTCCTGCAAGAACTGAGGAATATGCTTATCCTTCAAAATTTTCCAGCGCACAAGATCTGTCAGGTCCACTTGCCGGAAAAGATTCTGAACGGATGATTCCAAGAGCTGAGCAGCTGCCTCCTCAAAAGTTTTAAGGGTTACAAACTGCACTTGATAGTTTTTGTTCACAGGGTGAAGACCATTAGTCATACCCTCTGTTGTAATAACTGCTAAGTATGCACCGCATGGGCTAACAGCTATTCCATGAGTCCTTACAGARCCAAACACTTCGGAGAGCTTTATCAGCTGGTGCTCAAACTTTAAAGCAACGTCTGTGAATATAGGAATCAGCTGCCTTACCTTTCCATCGCTGGAGCACGTGTACACCGTGCCRTTCTGTTTGTCTGCAGTCATAGACACAATTGGCAGAGAATGGAGTCCTGTAACATGGGAATTGTGGACATTCAAACCTGCTTTGGATATCAGCAGAAGACACCAAAACACGTAAGGTCCTCTTGCAGCCACTACTAAACTACAGCTACATTTCTGGTACGGATGGTAAAGAGGAATACATTTGATACTCTGCACTGGCAACTGGTCCATTTCTTGCCACAAAACTACAGGCTGTCTCAGTGTGAAGTAGCCTTTAACTGCCTTTAGATTGACAGGAAGGATTTTAACGGGTCCAAAAGCACTCCCTACAATGAGTCCGCTCATTTTTCGGTTGTTGTGTTCATATTCCCACCAAGACAAGACACTTGGAGAACTGATTCCAGACTCTATGGTATTGCAAGAAGTAATTGATTCCTTACCCAAGAACGGCAGCTGAAACTGCCAAACTGCAATGTTTCCATTTTCAAAGAGCACCGCTAAGAGCACGCTGCCGACATCCCGGCATTCGTTGTTGTGTTTCACCTGCTGCGTGGTGCAGATCCCGGACCACTCCATGCGCACCGGKGTCTGCATGCTGTGCCGTCGCTGAAATTCAGCAAAGTCACCGAGTTCCGCCCGCGGAGTCTCCACCTTGGAAAGTCTGTAACTGGCTTCATACAAACGCTCCCCGTAGACTTCTGTCAGGTCAACCAATTGCACCCACTGCAGTCTGTTGAGGTTGGCGTGGATGGTTAATCGATTGTCCATGGTTAAAGCTGCAAGGAGGCACCTTCCGTTAGCGTCGCAGCCCAAGGGTGACCAGCTGGAATATTTGAATCCTCGCATAGGTGGCAGGGACTTTCCTTCAGGATTAAATACTCTATCTAACATAAAAGCTTGACTAACTGTTGGGTCCACAGAATTGGCAAACTTTTCTTTACATTCGGCTACTTCCTTTTTTGGACCAACCTGAAAGACAACAAAAAAAGGAGAATTCTTAAGAAAGCTGCAGCAGGTTATGTGAGGAAGACTTTCCTGGAGCTGATTCCCATTTGCAATAGAGTATCCTTCACTATAAGCTATCCTAAAGTGTTCCAGGGTTAAATTAAACTCAGTATTAAAGGCTTAAGCTTCACTGTTGGCCTGAAATGGTACAGTTTTGATTTCAGCTGTCAAATCTTTGTCTACAGGCCTGAAAGACTGTTTTTCTATTTGCCTTTTCTCAACTGTGTTCTTCAAGGAATCTATAACAACATCCAAATTGTAAAGCRACAGTATTTTAACTCAACTAAAGTTATTCCGTGTTCTCAGGGTTGTTTTGAGAAAGAAGCTTCAGATCCACAACAGCGTCTTGTTTTCCCATGCTTTTAAAGKGAATAACTACAGTGCATCTAAAAGCTGAGGCAACTGCCTTAGAGAACACCTTAACATCACCATTAGAGCTCTRGCTGCCCACCATATTCATGTCTTCTATGCTTAGTTAAAACAAGCAAAAAATATATTTGGTTCTTGTGCATGAGACTGTAACTTAAAAGATTAGCATAGACCGTGAGTAAAAGAGTTTAACATCACTGACTGTTTTTTTCAATGAAGCTGCCCAGGATGCGGTCGGGGCAGATCTGCTGCCCTCGACTAGGCTGTCACTGCCTTTAAGGACATGTGTGTTTCTAGCAGGSTCCCCAGACTGCCGGGGGAGCACAGGGAGCTGACGAGTCACCTCGTACCAAGGCGACAAGGCGGACGGGAGCTGTCCATGGCCACGGGGGGTTAAAGAAACTCATTTATTGCAACCGGGTAGAGGGTGTCACGCTAAGGGGATGAGCCGGGCGGGTGAGAAGCGCCTCGCAGCAAGCGGCCTCGCGCCCAAGGTGGCCCYGCTCGCTCCTCAGCGGGTGCCGAGGCCCCGGCGGCAGCGCCCGGCTGGGCCCCGCGGCCCCGGTCCCGGCCTCACCTTGAGGCGGCAGGCGGCGGCGGGCGCGGGCACGGCCGTGCGGTGGATCACCATGTCCTGGGCGCCGCTGTGCACGTCGCTGAGCTGCTCGAGGACGGCGATGCTGCGCGCGGTGCTCACCGACACCCGGTGATCCTCGGACCAGGCGAGCGGCTCCAGGCCGCTGGCGCCGTGCTGCAGCCGCACGGCCGGCTCCCGCCGCAGCGCCGTGAGGCGGAACCCGGCGCTCGGCCCCGCCGCCTCCTCAGCCAGCGCGTCCAGGGGCAGGAGCGGCGACTCCCCCACCCCGCCGCTGCCCTCGCGCGCCGCCGCCATCTTCCCGCTGCCTCCCGGCCGCGCACGCGCCGCCCGCGAGGCCCCCGCGGCCGCCCGGGCCGCTGCCCGCAACGAGGCAGCGCCTGCAGACGGCGCCGCTGCTGCCGCCACCTCCTCTTCCTCCTCCCGCGAGGCGGGAGCGGCCGCGGCGGCTCCGCTCGCCCCAGGGGCCGCCCGGCCCTGGCTGCGCTCAGGCGGTGGCTCCTGCGCTCGGGCGGCGGGTCCTGCAGCGCGGACAAGATGGCGGCGGACGGGGAGCTGCTGCTCAACGTGTGCTCGGCGCCGAGCCGGGTAGGGGCGGCGGGCGRGGGCTGCCCCGACTCGGCCACGGCGGGTGTTTGGAGGCCGGGGGCTCCTCTGGAGGCCGGGAGGGGTTTCAGGGTGTGTTGGGGGGCGGCCTGGCAGCTAGCGCCTCTCGAGGACCGTTTTGGAGAGAAAAAGGGCGAAATGACGGGGTTTTGCGAGCAGCATCCGGAGCATTGCGAGCGGAGGGACGTGGGAAAGGAGCAGAGTTTGGGAGCAAAGTGGTGCGGGSTGGGTAAAGAAAACGGGAGCGGGGCAGAAACAGAGGAGAACAGGACGAGGCGTGTGGGATGGTGACTAATTTCAGGAGTTTTGCAAACGCCCTAGGAGAAAATCCCCCCAAAAATAGGCGGAGTGGGGGATAGAAGAGGGAATGGGGAGTAAAAGGAAGTTGCGTTGACTTTCTCTGTCGCTGTTCCTGGCAGGATATGGGGGCAACAGCCTCTTTCCTTAAAGCCATGGAAAGAGCAGCAAGAGGGATTTATCGCTGCAGAAACAGAGCTCAGAAACCCTAAAAGCTGGTCCTGGGAGCAGAGGTCTGAGTGCAGGACAGGCCCTTCCTCCTGCCACAGGTCTACGGGGTGGCTTTGCTGTTATCAGTATGCAGAGCTTTTGAGGCAGAGCTTTAAAGGGTTTTCTTCAGTTACATTAGCAAATAAATGAAATCCCTGAGTGAGGAGCCCTTTGCAAGACTTTGGATTTCTGTCTGCATTTCAGCAGTATTCAGRGGCCTTAGATGTGATGTAGCAACTGCACAGGAGTGTGTGGTTTGTTCTCTGATCCAAAGAACTCAGAGCTGCAAACAGCGGGCTTTGTTTCTTTAGTCGTGGGACAGAGGATCCCCCAAAGAAGGGCTCATCAATGAACTGGTGTCTGTGTTTAACGTGTATAAAGTATGACATGTTGTAGTTAATTCACATGTATTAATGCATACCTTGCTATCTGTCTTGTTAATACYAAAGCAGCCTAAGGCTCCTAAAAGAAAGCTTCAGTCACCACATGGAAACCCACCTTTAAAAAGGAGATGTAAACCTTCAGTAAGCTCCTTCAAGAAATGCACTGCAGAAGCTGACACCAGGGGAAAGGGAAACTCTTCAAAAAAACCTCTTCCAAAGAAGAAGTCGTCTGATGGCCACAAGGAGAGCCCGAAAAGCAGACCTTTCGTTAAGACCTCCAGCTTGTTTAAAAACAACCCAGATGTCCCAGAAATTCGCAGGTAATTTAGACAAGTGTGTGAGGAGAACCTTTCTTTGCAACAGAGTTCTTGCCTTTCTTGGGCAAAGACATTACTTGGTACATGTATTTTCCCTGGTATTTCCACAGGTCCTTGTCATAATACTTTGTAGTAACATAGTGCGTTTTGTTTTATTTGGTTTGTTTCTCTTGACCCCTAGAAAAGCAGTGCAGCAAGTGCAAGAGGATGTTTTCACTTCAGATTCTTTTGGCCAGCTGGACCTCCATCCACATCTGGTGAGTGGCAGGAAGGCTGTGTGCTGTGGAGAATGCTGTTTAAGGGGGAAATTTACTTCTTTATCGTGGGAACTTCTGCCAGCTGAGTAGCACTCTCTGTGATTTTGTTGTCACCTCTCAGATAAGCTCTAAGTACAAAGTGGTGACCGATATTCCSTGAGCCTGTGTCTTGACCTACCTCCCAGCATTTGCCAATGCTCCTTATTGTCATACCAAAAGCATGGAAGACACATCTGGGAGGTCCACTAAAAATAAATAAATACACACACACACACACATATATATATATATATATATACATACAGACATGGTATTTTTGGTATTTTATTATGTACTAACAGTGATAAAGAAGTATTTTGAGGACCTGGGAACTTTTCCATCCACTTGCTCTGGGGATAGCAATCCAGATGATAAGAATCATTCTTCTTTTCTTTGYGCCTCTGTCCTGCATTTAATAAAAATAAAAAGTGAGAATTTGATAATGAAACTTGTTTGTTACTGTTAATTATCTCTTCAGATATCCACAATAACCACTGTCTTGAAGATATGTAGCATGACCAGGTAATCAAATGCATATTAAACTTTAATCTTTGCTATGCCTTACAAACAAGTCATTATATGATGATTCTATATAATCAGTGTATTATGATTAATAATAATTAATGTTATGATTGTTTTGTTATATGTAATTGGTTCCTGTAGCAACATAGTAGCAATGTAATTTTCTACTTTATCTATCTGTAGATTTTCCTTAGAAATCTAGTAGGCATGAACGGCATGGAATTTGGGGTAAACAGTTTTGAAACAATCATGGTTTGCTAAAGCCGTAGGCTTTTATGTTTTGCGTTGGACCTGTGCTTCCTAACCTCTTTTTATTTGTTATGCAGTGTTCAGAAGCAAACAATTCCTGTGCTGATGCAAGGCAAAGATGCTTTAGTGAGATCTCAGACCGGTTCAGGTAAGTGTGCAACTGCAGTCTCCCTTCTTAGGGCACATTCAATTGGGTTCCCTAAACAGAACCAAAACATCACGTTCTCAGTACAGCTTATGATAACGACAAAGGCAGAAGCCTGGCTTGGGACTCTTCTGACACAGACAGATGCAGAGGAAACTTCTGTAGTGATGCAGTGGTGGGGCTAAATGCTGGTGTGCAGCTTCTAGCCATTGCATTATGGGCCTATTCTAAGGGTCATGCTGGGGATGCAGATCTAGGGGTCTGATGTCACTGAGCAGCTCACATGTTCAGCTCACATATCATAAAGCATGAGCATCATGAGCAGCTCACATATAAAACCACTTGAGACCATAAACTGTCTTGTTTTCCTGGGCGAGTACAGCTGTTTGTGTAGATGGGTGTCAGTGGGATACTGACAGAATGGGAGGGCATACCACCCTTCTTTAATTTAGCTCTGTGGTGTTATGGCCTATGAGAAATCCCTTTTGGAGAAATTTCACTTAATCAGAAAACATTTCCAAACTCTGACATCAGTTTAAGTATGATAGGTTGAATGTTGCTTTTAAATGCCACTTAATTTGCAGGAGTATTGTACTTTCCCCATGTTTTTAATGATGGAAACTTCTCTTTTTTTTCTCTTTTACAAAGGTAAAACTCTTGCCTATGGGATTCCACTGGTACAGTCCTTGCAAGGGGTGAAACCCAAAATACAGGTAGGTGCAACAGAGCTGGATAGATTTGCCTTTGRTGATAAAAACAGGTTAAATTATAGCTGTTCTCTTCAGTCATCAGTGTTTCTTGTTACAAGGGTCAAACAGTCTCTCTTCCACTTTCTTTGTGCATATTGCTAGTATGATCCTTTCATACTGTTGAGATACAGATGATACAACACTTTTAAGTGTTACACATTCCTCTTCATGCAGCAAGTAGATGCAAGCCTGAACTAAATGGATCTCTACTAGATGGTTCTCTGGGTCTGAAGAGCAAAACCTTGTACTAAAACTCCACAGAATTCACTTTGTCAGCTGTTAGAATTAGGAACGCTATGTATGTCAGTGCTGCCTCCTTCTTAGTGGATCTCTTGTCTTATCTGTTTGCAGCGCAGCGATGGGCCTTATGCACTTGTATTAGTCCCAACAAGAGAGGTAAGTGTCTCTCTTTCTTTCTGATGTGGTCTGAACCTGAATTGTTGATCATTAGACTTCCATCTTGGTCCATCAGAGGACCATCTTGGGTCTCACCCTTCTGCTCAGATCTTGCCCTCACAGAAAGAAYGTTTGCTCTCTGGATGAATATTGCCGGTTTTGTTCATCTTTGCATTTTCTCGTGCAGTTAGAAATCTATAGAGTAAATGCTCTAGCTCAAAGTAAGGAAGGGAGAAGCTTACCTAGCTTACATAGGAGAAGTAAAATTAATGAAATCAACTCTGCAAATGTGTGTGTTTATGTGAATGTTTCATATTTAAAGCCCTTTTCTCAAATCTGTGAGTGCCTACTGAGGATGAGGCTACGAAGAGTAGTTGGTTTCATCAGTGAACCATCTTCTGTTTGACATATATTATTTACAAATGCGAATGCAATTTCAGAGATTTCAGAGGAGGATATCAACCTTTTCATATATATATAGAGATAGATAGATAGATAGATATATCAAATGATAATAGTTTCCGTGTGGAGAATTGATTGTAGATACCTAGTTTGGAGTSCAGTATTTTAAGGGACCTGCAATGCAATATCTCAGCTCAGTTCCAGGAAAGGAGAAAGCTCTGAAGTGATTTATTTTTTTACAGCAGTAAACTCACTAGTTCATTAGGATGCTGAACGAATATTAAGYGTGGGGGAAACTGTACATAAGCTTGTTCAAAAGGCTGCCATTTAGTGCACTTAGGGAGATAATTTGTAATTACAGTTGGTATTACCTTGACTTTAAGTGAAAAGCAATGATGTCCTCTGTGACAAGCAGTGGTATTATCTCTAGTCAGAGCATTTAAAATAGGTTTTAAGGCCATATTGATATCCTTGTGCTCTATGAATGGGTCAGTGTGGCACCATTGCCTTTCCCAGTCTTCTTTGCCACAGCAGAAATGTTTTTTTGGACAGCACATGAAACCCAAGAGCTGTGTTTCCCTCTGGCCAGGTACTTAGTGCTGCAAGTTGTATACCTGCCATCTCTGTTTTGCAGCCTGGGAAAATAAGAGGTGGAAAGATTCAGGGATGYGATGGCTCCATGGAGCAAGTGAGGGAATAGTACAACCTGCCTGGACTGTCAAATGATTGTTTTAACCTCTGGGCTGCATTTCCTGTTACAAGTGCCCTTATTTCAGCAAAATCTATGGCTTCAGCTTGTTTCCTCCCTTGTGCATTCACAAAAGCTAGGAGAAGTCTGTATCATCTGGAAAATGGGCTTGCAGAGTTGAACCCTTAAGGTGGTTTTTGAAAAGAAGAGAGTAAGATAGGAGGCAGCTTCTGGAGAGGAAAAAAAAAAGTATTGAAAATTCCGATAATAAGCACAACTAAATTATCTTAGAGTTTTGAGATGGGAAGTGTTAAAATTAGATTTTTGAATCAAAGCAACTTGTGTTCCATTAGTAGGCTCTTTCAGAACTCATTTCTTATGTTGATCTTCCATAGCTAGCACTCCAGAGCTTTGAGACCATACAGAAGCTACTCAAGGTAAGAATTTCATTCCCTCTTTCCTTCCTGCTTAGTCCTTGAGCTTGTTGGATGCTAAGCTAGTTCTTTAAAGTCAATAAGAGTTTAGGGAATACAGCATGTGGCAAGATAGATGGTCCTTAGAGATAAATCTCTCTGTCTTTAAGTGCATTTAAGTTTAATTCTCCTGTACCATATTTTCAGCTATTAAATGAACAGTGATTAATTATGCTACCTTAGACAGTTGCATGTCTTTTCATAAACATAGTGGATTTTACAATGTTTTGTTTACCATGGTAATTTATTTTGCTCTAAGTTGTGAATGGAAATAATAGGACAGTATCATTTTGCTGAAACTCTAACACTAGACAAGTGGTTTTCAGATGGGGAAGAAAACTTGGAAAATTGCTTTGCTAGTTGACTGAGTTGAGAAATAAGAAGGTTTTTAAAGTGATTTTGTTGTAGCTTTCCTTCTGATTGTAGTAGAGTATTTTACCCACAACCTGAAGGGATCTAACTGATTTGTCTGGTCCTTATTCCCACCCATATTCTATTCTTTGAAATAGTAAGGCACTTTCAAGTTGTTCTTGTTTCTGTCACAGAATTATCAAGTACCGTTGTTTTTGAGTTGAACTGGGATTTAAAACACTTCAGTCTTTCTTTTCYGTAGCAATTTGAAGTCATGATGAATAGACTTTTGATGTGGAATTTGAATCTTTTAGTACTGGACAGTGTTATTCCATAAGGGCCTCAAGCAGCTGAATAATCTTCAAAGAAGGGTGCCTGGATTGGTCCTCTTAGATTTTTCTTTGTTTAGTTATATCCTAGAATAGCCACAGATCCAGTTTGAAAGATTGTAGTAATCCAAACTAGGAGATATAGATCACGGTCTGACTGACCTTGGAAGGACTGTGGGAGACCAGGGGATGTGTAATTCTCTTTTGTAATTACTGAGGGAAAARGGGACTATTTGAGCTACTCTTGAGACTATTACACAGACTCCAGCTGCAGAAGTTGTGTTGTATTGGTCTTACTTGGACATCTTGCTCCCTAAGCGGARCTCTTTTGTAGACAACTGTATCATMAGAGCATTTCTGGAAGCAATGATCTGTGCAGACTTAAGTCTTTTTGCCTGCCATGTGTTTATACAGTCCTTATAATATGTGCTCTGCTTCTGTCCCACGTTGTTACCTGTTGAGTAAGGCAGTGGCAGTCCTGTGTTTTGATAATCTCCAGTGTAAAAATTAGGGAACGCTGCTTTGAGTGTAGACTCAGGCCTCGTTAAAGTGAATAGAAAGAACTGGCAGTATCAGTGAGACTGATGCTTAATGTGCATGGACGTGGTGTGTGCTTGTGCTTGTGTGTTCATATCTATAAACTTKAAAGGTGTTGTTTTTCATGAATCTTGCTTGGCCACAGGAGGATGTTGCTTAAAGGCATGATGAAGAAATAGCGTGGTAGCTTGTCTTTGAACATTTAGGCTACGTGGGAAGAAGAAAAAGAATTATTATTGTCCTACTGGAAGTGGTGCAAAAATGATTGCATTTCGATCTTCCCAGGGTGGGAAGCAAGTTACAAGGCTAGAATTAAAGATACCATTGATATTTAGCTGTGGGTGAGATGGTTCATGTAGACTTTATCTGATAGATCAGATAAAACACACACTGATCACAGCCCACGTCCGCTCTGTTTTTGCCAAGAAAAATCAGATTTGGATTAGAGACTGTCTCTTTATTAAGATTATATACTAGTCTTGGTTTTCTTTTCTATAGCCATTTACCTGGATAGTGCCTGGAGTGCTAATGGGGGGAGAAAAAAGAAAATCAGAAAAAGCCAGGTAGGAAGCCAACTTTTAAAATTATATTTTGSGTTCCTCTTCTACTGCACAGCCTGTTTTTTGGAGTGCTTCTCTTGGGTGAGAGGATTGTGGCTTTGGCTCAAGCTGTGATCCCCCTGGAACTTACACAGACACAGTCAGCAGGAATTCTTCCCTTGCCTCAGTTGGATCTATTTCTGTAATGTTGATGAGCCTTCTGAGGAGATGATCCCTTGTGTCAGTATTTCTTTTTTTTTTTTTCTCCTCTGACAAGCCCCTGTATTTGCTTACTATGAAGTGCTGTCTACAGTATTTGTTATGGGGGAAATTGCTTTTCTGCAGAAAGGATTTAATGGAGTTAAGTCTTGTTCTTTTTCCTCTATCATAAATCAAATTGTAAGCTAACAATCCAAAGTGGAAWTTTCATTTTTCAGTCCATTAGCATACACAAAATGAACGTACTTTTGAGAGGAAAAAGTATTCCRTTAAAAACCTACCTTGACTATTTTTGATTTTTTTTTTCTCGTTTTATTATTGATTCTTTTCACCGTGTCCTTACTGCTGCGTATGCCTCTGTGAATATCAGTGATGATGCAGGATAATATTAAGCTATGTAAGAAATTTCAATTTTAATCAGACAGAAAGTATTCTCTGTTACTTTCACTATGGTCATAATTTCTTCTTTGTATATTGAAGTTCCTTACTCTGAGGCATTCCTATTATTGATTGTCTGTGTATTTTCTTTATTGATTCTGTGCTTCCAATAGATTACGTAAAGGGATAAATATCCTTATTTCAACTCCTGGTCGCCTGGTTGATCATATCRAGTCCACAGAATGTATTCATTTTCGTCGCACTCAGTGGCTGATTATTGATGAAGCAGACAGGTAACTTCCAAGTTTAAATAAGAACAAGAATAACAAGGCCCTCCACATGTACATTTGATAATGTATTGAATATTATTTTTTTTTTAAAAAAGGGGGCATTCATCCTCTGGGACATTACTCTAGCACCAAATACATAGGGTTAGGAAGAAAAGTTTCTTTTGGTCAGGTTATTCCAAAAATTTTTATTGCTGAGATTTTCTTKCTGTCTTCTGAAGTATCTGATCCTGGCCAAAGTTGAAAATTGAATATGAACCTAGACAGACCAAAGGTCTCGTCTGCCCTGGTACTTTCTGTATTCCTAGTTAGTATGTGCAGCCATAAGACTTTTTTCTCGTTATTCTTTACTATGCCATTTTTTACCATCTCTTCCATTTTTGCAGGATCCTGGACMTGGGCTTTGAGAAGGATGTTGCTGTGATACTCAATGCTCTAAATGCTGAGAGAGAAACACGCCAGAATGTCCTGCTCTCAGCCACTCTCACAGAAGGTAACTTAAAGATGGATAGTGTCTCCTTCAGCTTAATAAGTCACAGGGAATTGCAAAATAYTTGGTTGAGCCTAGTTATATTATGGCTCAGGCTGAAGAACTTTGCAGTAAGTAGGATATTGCTCATTAATTTAATTGGTCTTACTACACTTGTCTTTCACTACTGGGATTTCTGTCAGCATATGTTTACATGGTTCTTAGAGGTCACACAAATTCCAGTGSAAGGTCACCAAGATGCTGGGACACATGGTCTTTTTGTCTTACAGATAAAGTCRTTCACTRCTTTTCACTGGAGTTGCTCTKGTTGTTATTTATGTGATYATATCATTACCAAGTGTACTCAAGATGGGACTTCATGAATGTATCTCTTCTGTGTTTAGGAGTAACACGGCTGGCTGATATCAGTTTGAATGATCCCATCAGCATTTCGATAGCAGATAAAGTCCAGGACAGACTCCAACCTGCATCACAAGAAGGTAAAGAAACCATTAGTTCATCAGCCTTCATGGACCAGGAAAACTTTGCTGTTCCGGAGAAGCTCAAGCAGTATTTCCTAATGGTCCCCAGCAAACTGAGACTTGTCACTTTGTCAGCTTTTATCCTGGAGAAGTGCAAGGTGAGACTCTATTTGCATTTATATCACTAAGTGGCTCTTTGTCCTTCCCAGCTCCTGTTCTTCTTTCGTTATCGAGGGTAGTGTGTATATTACACAGTTATATACACTTAGCCACAAGAGAGCTGAGCTGTTCTTAGGTCTTTCATGCTGAAACGTGAGATACCTTTGGCACATACATTCATTCTCCTTTTGTGGGCTTAGCGTTTGCTGTCAAACTTTTTCACATGTCTCCCTAAAAAGTTGCATCTCCGGAAGTGAGTCACTTAGACATCATAAGGTCAAGGAGGTGGCAGAGGATTGTAGAATCAGTGTTGTGTGATGTTCTTTTTCTTTTTTTCTTTTTTTTTTGCTTGCAGTTTGAAAAACGCAATAAGATGATTATCTTTTTCTCCAGCTGTGAACAAGTGGAATTCCACTATAAGCTTCTCCTAACGGTCCTTTCAGGAGGTCCAGGGTCTGAAMAACACGAACATTTGTCTGTCTCCTCTACACACCTCCAGTTTCTACGACTGCATGGCAGCATGGAACAGGAAGTAAGCATTACTAAAAACTTGAGATACCTGTTTTGTTCCTCAGTCCTTATAATTTATTATGTGGTTATTCTGGGGAGGAGGGCAGAAGAGAGGACATAGAGTCATTTCACCTCTAGAGGCCTCACTCTTCCATCTGCTTAGGAGAATAAGGATATTGGCCCACTTCTCGAAAGAACTTTAGTAGCTGTATCAGAAAGACACAGCTGAAGAAACAAAAGGTGTTATTTCAGCAGGCTGAGGCAGCAGCTCAGTCTTCCCAATGGGCRCACTTAAACCGTTTATGTATCCATGCTTCTTTCTCATGCAGTCAAAAAGTGCTTTTAATACCAGAAAGAACCTCATACAAGCCCCAAAACATTGTTGGCTATTAAATTGTATCCCATTCCTAACTGCTTTTTTCCTTTTTTTGAATTTTGTCGGTAGGCAGCGCTCTTCCTTGGAATGGGACTATAACTCTGGGTTTTAGCAGGATAGGTTTGGATGATTAGCATGGGGTTTGCCACAGAGAAAGCAGAATGCATGAGAAGAGTGTCACGTAAGCTGTTACTGTGGTGGCTCTTTCAGTAGCTGAAGGAGCTCCCTTGAAAGTTCATCCCTTGGTCCTGCTCCTGGGCTGGGCCGGAGACAGTTACTGTTCTACTCCAAGCTGCACAGCAGAGATGCTGAATGAATAGAGCTTTTCTGATGAAGCCAGAGGTGAAGAGCCATTGTTTTTCTCACTCATTCCCATCCTGTGGAGACCAGAAACATGTGCTTCGTTGTCCCTGCTTTCTGGCCTTTCCTCAACCTKCCTGCCTGAGCAAGTGAGCAGGCCTGGGCTGGCCCAACTCTACCCTGACCAGCTGTTAAGGCAACAGAACACCACTAAGTAGCTGGCACCAGGGGAAGGGTTTTGCCTTTTTAGTACCCAGTGTGTAATTAGTGCTTGATGTCTTCAAATTAAGAGCATTAATGGAGCTAAATTGTGGATCCCATATGGTACTGCTGAGCACGGCTGCTGTCATTGTCAACAAGATACAGCGTGCTCTCTTCTTTAATTTTTGTCAGCAGAGGGTTCAGTGTGTCGGCAAGGCCCAAGTTTCCCCCCTTTCTTGAAGAATACATCTAGCTGGAAGGGAAGTGTGTAAGATTTCTCCTATACTGTCAGCATAGCGGGCTCTTCACGCACCTCCTAGCCGGAGCTCGAGAAGGAAGGCTGGAAATATGGAGACAAGGATATTTTGGGGGRAAGTGCAGGAGGAATAGGCAGAAAACAAGTATTTTTTGAAGCCTCAGGCCATCTGAGCTATGGAAATGAAAAGTGTAAATGGAATAAGACTGGGGAGCTGTATGTGCAGTCGTTTCCCTTGGCTGTCAAGAGGAGAAATGTGTGAATGGTTGGTACTGGCAAGCATGGAGATCAAATGCTATTGAGGCCTCTGATGACTGGTGCTCAAAGCTCATTCTGCATCTAGCAGCAAATGTCCTAAGAGTTGGATAATCCTTTTCTCTTGCTTTTATGAAGAAAAAAAAAAAATCCTGCTCAAGAGTTCTGTGACTGGTGCTGGCTCCTTGCCACCCACAAGTGGGGATCTCTGACTGGGCCCTTCTCCCTTCTGCTGAACACTGTTGGCCCAAAGTAGTYCCCAGGGTGACTGAGTCAGCCCTGAGCACCCGTAGTATCTGGTGGTTGCGTGGCAGTCTCATGGCTGTTTGAGTGCCCCGTTGGGCACCTAATGGGACCAGTGTCCTGAGAGGCAACTGTACCCCCATATGATCAAAATGGGTTTATCCACTGCGCCTGTTGTGTGACTGAACAGATGCAAGTCAAGGGACCACTGTAGACCCAATCCGGACTTTCATTTGTAAGAAAACTTCACCTGCAGCCCTTGGAGTGAATTCCTTTGATTTGGAAACTGAACATGATATAATGAATGAGACGCAGTAATTAAATTATTACATTAGCTAATATGTTTTATGGCTGGTTGTAATGTGCACTTTATTTTTGCTTTTCCTAATCCTGTAGGAAAGAACTGAGGTGTTCCAGGAGTTCCTAAAGTGCAAGACTGGCATCTTGCTTTGCACTGTAAGTAACATACCTCTGCATCAACATGCTAATAGGCCTGCCTGATATCTAATGGTAGAACAGAGGAGGTGGCACTGAGCTCTAATTCTGCCTCACCGTCTGACCTTGAGAGAAGTCCTCTCCTTTTTCTCGTATGAAGTAAAGACTGATGCCTTCTGTAAAAACAATTCTATAATCTTTTGCTGTAAGGCCCATATTAAAAAGACATGTATATCCTCTTATATGAGATCCTCCTACTATTTTTATGGCCTTATGTTTGGAAAAATCTGTTCATTTGAAGCTGTAACTTTGTCCTCTATGTACAGTCAGCAAAAAGCAATCCTAATTTGTAGCRTGCCCCATAACTGCCAGGTAAATTGCATGTAATGTGATGTTTCCCATCTTAATGACTACCCCAAGGTCAACACCAAAACCCTGCAGGGATGGAAGGAGAGCCCAAGCAGAGGACTCTGTCATTAGAAATACACATGCTTTGCTGCTCTCCATGTTTTGCCCTTCAAGCCTCCTTCAAGGGTGCTGAGGGAGAAATTGTCCTCTACTGAAGTTTGCTGGCACCCTTGTGTTGTGGTGGCACCTTCCGCGTCTCGTTTCTGACCTGTCGGTGCCACAGCTAGCCTGCTGCAGTGGTGCAGAAGGCTGCACGATTTGCTCTCTAATAGTGGCAGCTGTTGATCTGAAAATGTGTGAATCTTGGCGATTTCTACCCACCGCAAACTTGTAAATTACAGCGATCGGGAGTAATTAGAGCTGAGAAACCCTCTCTAGCTCTGAAATGACTCCTATTCTTACAGTACATACTCTTAAAGGAAACTAGTTGCCTTTTTTTTTTTTCTTTCTTCTTTCTCTCTGAGTGGGGACTTTTATTTTTTTGTACMCGCAGATCAAAATAGGATCGACATGTATGTAGAAGTGTTTGACTTAAAATTGCCAGATGAAGTATGGTAGCACCTGTAAAAATGGTCTTGTTACATACTAGTCGTGGCCCTGTGTGTGTACAGCCTTTCCATTTTGACCTTGATCAGACCACTGCATCTTTGCAGTGCATGACTCTAACTTAATTTTGTGCTCCATGGAGGTAAAACTTCAGGCTCTCAGGCAAGAGGGCAGCAATGGTTCTTCATTCAATGGTGTAGATGAAGTGTTTTAAAGATAAAATGTTTTGTAAATGCTAGACAGCTTTGTTATCCTTCATGCACATGCTAACAAGAATAGAAAATTTCAGGAATCAATTTACTGATTTTATAAAGACTGAGAAGACTCTGCTTTAGACAAAGAGAAAGCAGAATCATTGTAATGACTATCTTGTGTTTCACTGCCATATTGGTTCCTGAGTGAAACAGTTTGAAGGAAAATGCAGCTTCTTCAGGAAAAAYCTGCCAAGAAATATGCAGCTGGTGACAGGATACAAGGAAAAATAAGTTGAATAAAGCAATCCCAGTTGATGGGATCCCACCTTGAGGCATTGGGATATGGTTTGGTTTTCTGCCATGCTACTGACTCCACCTAAGTGGATGTGGAGTTGTGATGACAGCACAAGTAGCCACAGGTCAACTGAGCACTGATATTTTGCTCCTGACCTCTCATAAATGGAAGGTAAKGTGAATTATCTTGGATTGCAGTGAGGAGAGTGATGTAAGGGGATGCATTTGTCATAACCCACCTTTMTTGCAATCTAAGCTACTTTGCATTTACTGCAAGGCAGGAATGCAAGTTCACAYGGTTACTGTGGCTCAGCTGGCATGTGGTTAGTGTGTTTAAGCACAGTAAGTTGAATGCCTGGGTCCAAAATGTCTCTGTGCTTTAGCTCCTCGTCTGCAAAATGGGGAGAGTAGCACTGTTTTACCTTACAGAGATGCTGGGAGGACAAATGCATTGAAACCAGGAGGTGGCCTGTTACCACAGTAATGGGGACCATATGGACACCTTAATATAGAGATACACTTTGCACTAGTCCCACGTTACAGGTGCCTCCCCAACGCAGATGTCCAAAGGGCAGCCAGACACTGTGACCACCTCCTGCCTCAGAGGGCATTGCTTTTTCTGCCATTGTTCTTCGTATCAGCAAAAAAAAAAAAAAAAATGTTTTGCAGGAAGATGGCTCTGTCCGTTTCACCGTGGAATCATATGTGAATTTGTGCCCACAAAATTTTGAAACTTGGCTCACAAAAGACCCATGCAAATAATGTTACTGTCCTCTCGTTGTCCCTTATGCCATCTTCTCCACCCATCTTTCCGCTCTAGTAAGCAATGGGACCTGCTGTTCGTTTTATTAATTTGCTCTATGTCWTATGTATATTAATATATTCCATAAAATATTTTTTGCCAAACAAAATAGGCTGGCAGGCAAGAAAATAAAGAAGGACCACATATCTCAGAGGGTCTCATCCAGATTTATTTCTCTCTCCTTCAGTGAAGTTCTTTGCAGCTTCCTCTGGGATGTGCCTTTTAAACAAGTTCATCTCTTCCAGGGAGAGAGGAAAGATCATTTGGAGATTGTTTGCTGTTTACTCGGTCACGCTAACTCATCTTGCCAGTTTTCTGGCGGCCCCAGCCAAGAGCTTTCGCCTCTGACAGCTTCTGTGCTCTCTCCTTCCTCCTCTGATTACGCAGCCCAATCTGTCACCCTGCCGACGGGGGTCTCTACCCTGCTGATGGCTTTCCACACTCAGCAGTAATGACTTTTGGCAGGCCGGGAAGGCGCGAGAGCTTCTTCCCCAGCTTGGAGAGCCGTTAGGCCCTCTCTGCCTGTTAGCTAAAGCACTTTGTGAGGTTCTTTGGTAAATAAATGAGTCATTTTAATCCAACTGACAGCCTGGCACCTGAGCAAGCTGCCTTCCATCTGTACTTCTAGGCCACATGTAGGCAGCCAATTGTCAAGCACAGGGCCTTCAAGACCTCACCATTGAGTGTCTTTCAAAAGCAACTTTAGCAATTTCCTTTGCCCTAATTAGGTTACATGAGACGGACTGAGCAAACCAAGGCCTTCACGAAAGTTTTGTGGCCCTGCTGGTTCTTGTGTTCTGGGTAGCCTTTTTGCCCTCCTTTCCCTTCCTGTGGTTCTTCACCACTCCTGTCCCAGGCAATGGGTAAGTCTGGAAATAAGAATTGTATGGAGCGGAAACGTCAGCAACTGTGAGGCTCCTCTTATGGGTTTTGTCTTGGTGGCTCCCTGTTAGAATTAAACTGGGAACATGGTTAAGGCTTCCGGTTATTATGTTTGATTGGTGTCTGTTTTTTCCTTAAAATCACACTGATGTAGTTTCTTTCTCTTTGCTCCTGTGAGATAATATCTTAATGCTCCTTTCCATTACCCACTGAAAGGAACTGGCAGGGAATTGTTGAGGTGTCATATTCTTGATATCCCTCCCATCTCTTACTAAGAAGTGGTTGTGCAAGGTCATGTGTGGTAAGGGGAATGCCATCTACATTGCATTTACAACGCAGTGAAAATATGGGGAGGATAGTAGGTGGAAAATCTATTGGGCTTCTTGGGGGTCACTGGCAGCAGCCGCATATCTTTGTGTATAGAATAAATGTAGTGCTAGGAAAAGTAAGTAATTGTTACTTGAGCTCTTTCCTCACAAGATAACCAAAAACATCTTCTAAATATTTGAGAAGCAAGAAGCTTTTGGGCTTTTTTAGCAGATGAAGACAGATCAACTCTGACTCTTTATCCTTATTCGACTTTGCTGCTGTCTAGCAGGAACTTTTAGGAAAAGGATATGCAGGAGATGCAGGTGGACTGATACTGAGGAGTCTTTAAGAGTTTGCAAAATACTCCAATTGCCAGTAAATCCCAAGATACTTCTGAAAGAAGGCCAAGGTAAAACCCAAGAGAATAACTACTGGTATATGTCAGTAACAGCAAGTGGAGCTCACAGCTTTGTGAAAGCAGCAGTGAACACAAGGCTGCTGATGGGATCATGTCACTTCCTAAAACTGTTGTTCCTGGCTGTCTGGTAGCCTTGCAGTTACTCTTTCAGCTTTTATATTTGCTTTGGCAAATGTACATGGGAGAAATCCTGTGTTGTGGCAGTGGTTTACTAGCCAGGGGTGTTAAGAAAAGATGTTTCGGAGGTGCGAAGGGGGAAGAACCCGTGATGGCTGAAGAGGTTTGGCTGCCTTGGGATGACAGAAGGGCTTATGCATCCTGCTCCCTGTTCTGACCTGGTCCCACGGTCAGAGCCTTGCCAACAGCCACAGCCTTTCCTAGACCACTAGGTACAAGAGAGCACAGAATGAAGAAAAGAGTGAAAGCCCCCAACTATTCCGCATGGAAATGTATAACAGAGCCAAACCAGAGTCAGCATTCAGCACTCCTGTTTGATCGTACTGTAGAGTTTATAAGCTTGTTATCCTGGTAACTGCTGCACATGTTTCCTGAATTCTCTTGATTTATTTTCTCCAACCTCCTTTAAATGGCTTTTTGTGCATCTGTTCATCTGACTCTGGGAACAAGTCATTTCTTAATGAGCGTGCTGGAGCGAAAGTGTGTATTGTTTCAGAGTGGGCGCTGCGGAACATGTCTCCTCTTCTGCAGTTGGAGCCACAAAGCAACCTGGCTAGTGCTTATGGGAAGGCCTTTGCTGCCAAAACATCAGCTTCCTAGTCTTTTAACGTGTGTGAGAGTTGCATGAAAACACTTCAGTGGGTGGCTGACACATTTTTAGTACATTAAGCTCCTGCTTACGTTCTTAATATATTCTGTTTTGCAACTAGCTAAAAGATACACGTGTTCCAAAACATTTCCTAACAGAGTTAAATCTGCACACCTGCTCTGTATTGTGTGTGGTGAATGTAAAATCCAAAGAGTATGTGAGGACATTACTAATGAACAGAAAATCAAGAAGGAGATTGAAACACCTTTGCACACTTCCTCTCTTCTTTGGACAGTATTTAAGCTCTCCTTTCTCCTTRAAAGAATATGTTTTATGAACTGTACTGACTGTGGGGAACTAAAGGGTCTCACTCACGACCTTCTCCTCATTGATATGTTTTTCTCACCTGCTGGCACATCAAATAACACTCCTGACAGCAGCTTCAGACTCCTTTTTCTTCAGGGCTGAGTTTTGTTTCTCCAAATCAAAGGCAGCTTGGTGCAAATCTAATGGGTAGCTGAAGTCCCATCTTTTTGAGCGGTTCTCCAGCTTCCTGCRGTTTCTGCTAAGTTGTTTATTGGCCCTTTCATCATAGGGCTAGCTGACATGCAAGTCGTCTGCTCCTCAACTTCAGGTCCATCACCTGGGAAACAACTAATTAGTTACAGGTGGAGATCAGTGCACATTTAGGTATGCTACTTGAGGCCTGAGATTCTTCATCATTTGCTTCATAACTGCTTTTTTTTTTTTACTTTTTACCATTAGCAGCTAGCTTTTAGTTCTTGGGCCTGCTGTGGAGAAAGTTGTGCTCAGAACTAATGTTGCTCTCCCAAGGCGAAATTCGGCCTCTCGATGATTAGTAGGTGTCTACAAGCAGGTCTTTCCTTGCGGAAACAAACTGAGGAAGCAAAGGTTGCGTTACCATTAAGATAGCAGGTTGTCTCCTGTGATGTAAAGGGGCTGTAGCAGAGTGGTGAAATTCAAAAATACTCTCCTGAAATAGTTATTTTTATGTCCTTCAGCCTTTGGCCCGTAGTAATAGAATATTTTTATTGTTATTGTGGTAGACTGCTAAAAAACCAAGAAGTATAACTTTGCCACTATTTTCAAAGCATTATTGCCTCAGTAATTTCCTTATTATTTTTAAAGGATGTTGCAGCACGTGGGTTAGACCTGCCTCAAGTTACATGGATTGTACAGGTAAGTTTTGTGTGTGTCTATGAGTAAAATACATGTTAAGTGTAGACTTGCTCATACCAAATCCTCTTCCTCTAGTTGAATTGTCTTTGCTGGTGCCTACAGATGTGGGAGGCCCAGGGGTTCCTCACTGCAGGACTGGGACTCCAATTTTTGCTGAGACGTGGTGTATTTGTCACGTTTTTGAATTTTGACGGTGTGTTCCTCTTCCATAATTCAAGTACTATGAGCTGTGTCCACATTATGCTGCCTGGGAGGAAACACAAAATTCTTTCAAGTTAGATTTTTGTTGGACTGGAGCTGGGGTTAGGTTTGTAGGGATATGAGCACTCAGGAGAACTGAATGGTTCAGACTTCCCTGGGAAGAAAAAAAAAACAACTCCTTTGGTATTGGCAAAAATATTGTTCTTTAAAAAAAAAAAAGAAAGAAAGAGGAGGAGAATAATTGAACCAAAGGATTGAACCTTGAAAACAGCAATCTGTAGTTTCAAAGAAGAAGGTGTGGGCATAAAGTAGATTTCATTTTTATAAAAATAAATTAATTTTTTAACAAGTTGAATTAGAAAATTCTGAGGAAAAACTGAGTCAGAGATTCTCATGTATCAAGTTACACCAGGCTAAAAAAGAGTAGGGCACAGAGCCTCAACAAAGCAACCTTTTAATTTCTATCTCATCCCTTCAGGTGACAAACTTGATTTTAATTTTATGCTTTAAAAGAAAAAAAAAATGTAGGAACTAGTTAGTCAGAGAAGGCTAGGGAAGTGAAGTGTTTAATTCCCAGATCTGTATATTAATATAATTTAACCAAAGATACAGTTGCCAGTGTTAGAACGTAGTGCAAATTACCTAAAGCCCTGGGAGACTTCTGTGTGTCCAGAAGGCGAAATCTCAGCTGTCCTGAGAGCTGTGTCCAAGAGCAGGGACCTGCAGGGAGCAATTAGATTGCTCACAGCATCTTACTCACACCTCTAGCCAGTAGAAACTTTGCCAGAGGGCACAGGTATAAACACTAGAGTGGGCTTTGGTTGTTGGTTTTTTTCCAGTTAAACTGCTGAGGGCTCATTTCTAAGCAGTATCTCTGTGCAATGTTCGTTTTTCCAGGAAAGGGAGCAGCAGGGGAAGAATAGGGGGAAGGTTAAAGGGAGGGAAATATGTCACCCTTGATCAGATCTTGCAAATGGCTGGGCATTTTTGATTCCCAGTGAAGTAAATGAGGCACTGTTATATTAGCAGGGGCTTTACACATTTCCATAGCGCCTAATAGTTGTGGATGGGAAGGCAACTACTGCCTGTATTATATGCTGCTTAAAGGACTTATTCCCCCATCTACCCTAGGTTTCTCTTTCTGTCCAATAACCAGTTATGGTTCACTTTAATCAAAACAATTTAGTCAACCTCTGGATTTGAATGCATTGTCTTTTATTTTCTGTCTTTCCTTCCAAAAGCAGAGCAGACAGATTCGCACTGGAAGCGGTTTGGGTTGAGGTTTTTTGGGGGTTGTTTTTTTTCCCTTCTTTTTAAGGGAAGCAAACAGGTTCCCGGCATGCGTGTGTAGAAATAAAATGTAAAAGGCAAAGAGAGACACCGAGATGGGGAAACTGTCCTATTATCTGAAAGTCGGCCAATGTGTCACATTCAAATGTCAAAAAACTGCTGTGGCTGAGGGGGTTGAGTGATGGTTACAGGGATGAGTCCAATGGGTTCCTGATAAACAGCCTGCTTCTGCGGGAGGTACGGCATATGGGTTCTGCTAAGATCCCTTTTGTTTCAGATGAGCAGACCAAGTGTCTCGTTTATAATTAACACGCTGCGTTCTGTTAATTCCTCCTTTCCCTTCTCGTGTTCCCTTTTTGAAGTATAACGCTCCGGCTTCACCTGCGGAATACATCCACCGGATTGGGAGGACGGCTCGCATTGGCTGTCACGGGAACAGCCTGCTTGTCCTGGCGCCTTCGGAGGCAGAATATGTCAGCTTGCTGGCTTCTCACAAGATTAAGTGAGTCAGAAACGCGAACAAAAGTTTCAGCTCATCCTCGCTAATTAACCTTCCATGGCACTTGCAGCGGGACTGTATCTCGTGCAGGTTTTAATAAGAATTTATTAATTTTTGTGATCCAGGACCAGCCCCAGAATAGCAAAAGGAGAGAAGGAAAGTGTGTGAAAATCATCAGCSTGACAGATTGCGAGCACGTGTGCGGCAAGGGGCAGAGAGGAGATGGTAGCCGGAGATCCTTTGCACTCTGTTGTTATCTCTGTGGCCCTGGGTTCAAATCATGGCTACGTGGAGATCACAAGTCAAATGAGCCTGTCAAATGCTAACTGGCCATCTGCCTGCAAAGCACCATATTGTCGGAGATTGTGCTCTCTCTTCAGGAGAGATCCGGCGGCGAAATAGCTAGGGAGCTGTGGGTCATATCTGGCAGGTAATTGGCCCAGATTTGCTGTGTAAGTGGCTTGTGACAGGAATAGTAGAAGTTCTTGCACATGGTCAGTGCTCAATATGGCCCTGGAAGGCAAGTAGGGAAGTGGACTCTGCAGATCAGAAGCGGGATGTGCTCCCAAACCAGCTGAGAAAGCTATTCAGAGAGCAGCTCTGGCTAGGATGGGAGTAGAGAGTAAGAAGAGCAAGCCAAACCAGTAAACAGCAGCCCAATATGCAGTCTACCTATTTGATAGCCAACACATGAGGCAGTTTCAGGCCAGCTCTGCTAGTGCCATGGTCTTTTTTTAAAAAAAAAACACGCATCAGCCCAGCATTCTCCCCTAGTCAGAAGTGCTTTGAGGTCTCAAGGCTTTTGAGCAGCCACTTGGATTTATGTGCTGCCTCTTGCTCTCTGCATTGCTGCCTCTTGGTATTTCAGAACAACAGCCAATSATGTCCCTTTAGTGTTGTGCTGGTGCTGATGGAGCCCTGTAAACTCGTACACAAATTAGTTCCCTTTTATTTTTTGTGTTTGTCGGGTGGAGCTGCTTGGAGTCGAATTTGGTTTTGCATCCTTGAAATAAACAAATGTTGGCAGTAAATACGGGCTTATTCTAGGCTGTGAGCCATTTAGTGGTCTAACAAAGAGCCATCCATCATCCCAGGTAACTATCTATTAAGCAGACACCAGCAAGGCATGGAGGGCTAAGCTGACAGGGCTTTTTTCATGTAACAAACAGCACTGACATTTAAAGGTGAAATCCCACATAATTGTGAATTTTTAACTCCGAGTGGAAAGTTCTTTTTTTTTGTTTTGTTTTATAATATTTGGGAAGGGTTGCAAGAAGGAAAGATAAATTCCTCTCTCTCTCTCTCTCTCTCGTTTTTTTTTTTCCCCTTTGCCTTTGCTTTAAATGTTAATACTTAGATCTGATTTAGATCTGATTCTTGCTATCTTTAGCAAGTTTAAGGAGCGGTGTCACCCATTCCTGTTGATAATTGTGGCTGCTGAGGAGACCTGTTGTTAAGCTAGCTGCCGTTCTTGGACTCTTTGGGAGGCTGCAGGGAGGTTGTGGGAATATCTTCCTCTGCTGCTCCAATCAGAGCGCTCTGGGGATTTGTCTTTTCCTATTTGTTTGTTTTATGTTCCTCATAAAAAGTGCTGCCCTGGCAATAAGGGACTTGCCCCCAAACAGTACAATTTCCCTCCTTTGAGCCCAGTCCTCAGAGCAGGGAAAGGAGAGGAACTAATTGGCATGGACGGATGGCTGGGCCCGTTTGCAGCCGGGCGCCCCGTGCTCTTCCCGCATAGCGTGAGAAGGGGCGGCGGAACAGGGAAGGGGGCTGATGAATTGCCGAGGAGATGCGGGAAGGCAGCTTGAAGCTAAAGGCAGCAAGTGCCATCAGCACAAATTGCYGTTACCCTTCATAAACAGAGCATTATGGTGATAATCCTGACAATTTAATTCAGCGCGAGGGCGAAAGGCAGCATGTGTTGGACTGTCACCGATCCTCCTAAGCACTGATAATTTCTGTTTCTTTATCCTAAACCTTTGTAGCTTTTGGCTTGGGCCGCACAARTTGCTGGAGTTTGCTTTTTTTAATTCTGTTTATTCTTTGCTTAATTTTAAATCTGTTGTTTTGTGTTGAGGGCTGTGTATGTGTTGTGAATTTTTTTTAATTTGTTTTTTTTCTTTTTTAAATGCAAGTCCCGCTGGGTTTATTGAAATGTAAATACTTCATAAAATATGTATTTCTTAGAAGACAAAGCATGAGACAGGTCCCTGCAGTCTTCRGCTGGTGTAAATGAATAGTGCCACGCTGATCAGCACTAGATGAGGATCTGACCCAGAGCTTTTCTTATACCCATCCACCCACCCCAGTGTGCATGGGAGTAAGTCCAGAAATGTTGAGAGTCGGAAGTAATGAGACCAGACGTGGCTTTGTTCCTGGAKGAAAATCCACTTCGGAATTAGGGATGACTGCCTTTGAAATTGGAAATCGCTCGCAATTAATTTTCACCAGTACCTGAAGCCTCTCCTTGGCTTCCACTGCGGCAAAGCAGCGCCAGCCCTTGCCAAAACGATCTCACTTTGGCTCTGCTGAGAACTGCAATTCCCGGTGGGGCCTAGGGAAGCTTTGCTGCAACTTTCTTTTCCATCTTCAGGTAGCTTGAAGTTGTGGTTCCTCTGCCGCCCTCTAAACAGGCACATGCAAATGCTCACTGATGTTTTGCGTGAATTTCTTCTTTTTTTCCTTTTTTTTTAAGGTTAGACTCTAAAACGTTCTGTCTCAGCACTGCGTGTAGCTAACGGATTTTCCTTCGAAAGGAGGAGGAAACAAGGCAGAGGAAGTCAGTGAGGTTGACTATTCCCCCCCTAGTTTTTTTTTGCTTACGTCTCTCTCAGTTCCTTCAAGCGCAGTCTAGCAGCRCCTGCCTCGACAGCGATCACATAATTTCTTTATCTGCTACCGGCGGCCTAACTAATTTATAAAAGGGCACACGGCAGCGTGAAGGCACGAGTGGCTCCCGGGCCGGCGCCCCGTGTGCTGCTCCCTGCCGCGAAGCGCGGCCGCCGAGCGGGGAGGCTCACACGGATCCGTGTCAAAGGGTTGACGTTTTCATTCATGGCGGTGTCGGAGCTGCCTTGGGGGGGATGGAGGCAAAGGCTCTTCTCTTGCTGAAGTGGTTGCCACGTATGTTTTAATTAACYGTTATACTTTTCAAAACCAAACAGRGGAACCCTCAGTTTTTGTTTTACACTCCATTTCCTGTCTATCCTCTGTGYGGGAATCTGCTCTATGGAGGGTCCCAGCTATGCAGAGATGAGGCTCGCCTCCCATAGAGGCCACAGTATGGCCCTGCTTCGAGGCTGCCTGGCTGTTTCTGTGGACTAGCTCTTTTTCTTTCCCTGTGTTGAGATGATGAGGTGGTTGGGGTTGAAAAAGCAGATTGCAAAAGGAAAGGTGTTGATCCCAGCACGTTTCTTGGAGATGGACTGGGAAGCAGGTCAGAATCATGGTGTCYTGTTATGCAGAGAATGGGAAAGATTAATCCATTCCTACTAGTCAGGAGGTCTGAGATCTTGGGGTGAGAAGAAAGGGGAGATCCTTGTTGTTTTAATTCCTTTCTGTACTTACCAAGTCGAAGATCAGCAATACTGCCTTTCTGAAACCTGTATGTCGTTCTGACCATCTGTGAATCAGGAGGAATCTGAGAATCCTTTGGCCTCCAGATTTATCTCTTCCTTAAATTGATATAGACTCAAATGAACTCTGCCTTCTGTACAATAGTTATGTTTTATGCTGGTGTAAAAAAGAAAACAACCTATTTCCTAGAGAGGTCCTTTGCCACTGCTGAAATGCAGCAACTTGGAAATTTGGGTAGGCAAACTTCTGTCTGTCTCTTATGAGCAATTTGCTTGGAAATGGGGCTCAGTTTGGATGCAGCTGTCACTGAGGATGTTAAACTGTTGAGTGCCAGAAAGACTTTCAGTGGACTACAATATTCTTATTTTACCTTGAGTTATTTTGATGCCATATTAAACCTGGACTGTTCATCTGCAGTTTAGGAACAAGATTGTTGATAAAATGGTGTCCCTCCTCCAGTCCAAGCCCAGTTCAGCTAGGAGTGTAATTTCACATTAATTACATTTCTAGGGTTGCTGGATGAGCAGTGCGTGTATTTCAGGGATAAGTTCTCAAGTTGAATATGTAAATCTCAGTGGTTTTTTTTGGAACTCACTTATCAACTTGTAGCTCACTACATATTGTGACTGAAAAGGAGGAGTAATCATARTTTTTTGTTGTCTTTGCTGTCTTAGTGTCTCAGAAATAAAGATGGAGAAGGTGCTGTCCAGCCTGATGAAAGATAATCGCTTCAAATTGCCCAGATCAGGAAACAAGGTGAGCTAACAAGGCTGTTTGTTACCAAGACTGATCAAATGGGTGTTTCTGCAGTACTTTCAAATTGTAAAATAATTAACACATTTAAACATAGAATATTCTTGCCTCAGATGTTCTTCTCCTGTCTGTCTTCCTTTCCTTTCAAAAGTGAAAAATAAAGCAACCAATATGTGAAAAGTAGATATTGCTCTTTTTTGCTCTGTATTAATGCTTGGTCAAGCCAAGTGGTATTCACAGGTAAGAAACTGGGTCCTTTCCCTTGCAGTCAAAGATGAGGTGGAATCCCTGTCTTCCTTCTGCCTTCAGAGTGGATGGAATTTTGCTGTTGACTTCTCTGGAGCTGGGATATAACTACTCTTGTTTTAGGATGATGGTCTGAATCTKGTGCAGGAATTTATGAATACATAATGAACCTATTTTTGAGTGACTTGGAGCTTTAAAGGTTTGGGACTGAAATCAAGTTTATCTTTATGGAGGGAAAAAAAATCTGTACRGTTCAGTGATAGAAATTAAGACAGTTCTGTCCCTATCATATAGAGTTCTTCTGGATTTATCTAAAACGTGTTAAATGCAGTCAAGGATTTGTTCCTTTTGTTAGAGTAGTATTTTATTGCCATCAGAAGTTCTACTAATGATCTGCAGTGCTTCTCATCTGCCACAGAGACCTGTTTCTAAGGTTCAGGAGGATTAATCTCTACTAACGTYTGTAAATTCATCATAGAGACGATCCAGTGAGCAGTGAAGGCGATGGGCAATRCACAGGACTGAGGGTGATTGGGTCCTTGCTGGGAAGAAGTGCAGGGCTCAGATCCGTTTGTGACGTTGCCATCTGAGAGAGCTGGCTCTGCTTATCGGCTCTGCATGCATCGAGTCATGTATATATTATAGTTGTGCACACAGAAATCTCATTATAATGCTCTTCGGTTCTCGTTGCCTTGACTGAAGTCCATTATAAGTACCCCGTTGGAACACACATTTTTTGGGTTTCTCTGTGCAGCCAGGGAGCAAGCTGCAGTGCCTGTAAAATGTATATTTTATATTTAGGTGTATAAAATATATATGTGGCTATGTCTGGGTGTGTGAATGTTCACCTGCCTACAAAGAGAATAAATTTGATCTTTCAACTTTTATGGAGGGAGGGGCAAGGAGACTTGGTGAGTTCTAGAGAAGGTATGTGGAGGTTAGTAAGAAGATATTATTAAAACAAAATCCTTCATTTTGTTTTAAGGTATCACGGAAGCTGGAGATGTTACAGTCTATTTTTTTGCCTTTTTCTTTTCTTCCCCTTCCAGTTTTAAGAGCCACCATCTCTCCCTCAGTCTAGTTATTATGGATTTCCAATTAACCTACTCTTTTAATGAATCAGAGATTTTCAGTAGCTATCCCATCCTATCAGACCCAAGAATTGCAGTCTTTATAACTGGAAGTTTCTTTCTTCTGAGGGAGGATAACTTTTTTTTYCCCAAATATTTTTTAATAGGCTTTTCTGTGTATGATGTGTGGGGTTTGGGGTTTTTTTTGCATTTGTTTCTTCTTTACCTTTTAGGTACTGTTATTAGTTGTATTTGTTATGGTAGYATTTAGGGATCTGCCAGAATAGGTTCTTACTGCAAGCAAACACAAGGTGGGAAAAGCTCTTCTACCCAACTATTTCTCCGTAATGGAAGTAACGCATGTTGCTTAACAGGTGTAACAAATTCATGCAGATAGAGGGAAAATCAAGCAAAGCTCTGGGGTAGGCTTTTGTCTTTTGGGCCTTGAAAAAATGTGCCAGGGTCTCAAATTAATTGTCCCATTCATCCAAACCAGGATACCGTGAGGATTAAAGCTTGCTTGTGTGAGTAAAGCAGACGGGATGGCTTCCAGTAGACTTCCAGTGGCATCGCTGTATTTGATCTGTCCAGACATTCGCATGGTGTGCTGGTTTTATTTTCACAGTTTGGCTCTGAGTCAGTTTTAAATTTAGATTTTTTTAAAAATATTTTTTTTTTATTTTTAGATAAACCTCCCTAGAAGGCAGGAATCAAACACAGGCTTTTTCATGCCCATTAGGGGGCAATTTTAAAATGAGATCTGTCTCAAGGGGCAGAAGGGGATAAAAGACAAGGTGGAAGATGGGAGGAGGGGAGAAGATGCTTCCTGAGTACATTATGTTTCCTGCCGTTTGCTTTTTTCATTTATTTCTCTTGCACTGACCTCACACTTTGGAAATTATGCACCTAGTTTTTTATCCCTCATTTTTGTCTTTTTTTTTTTTTTTTTCCCCTCCCCCTCCCACCCAGCACCAGGAAGAAGAGATGCCTCATTTTGAAACCTAAAGGGGGGAATAAGAAAAGTCCTTTGTAATATATTGCCATATTATCACTAAATCCCCTGACAGTTGTGACACAGAAGCAAGTCACCTGTCACTTAAGCTTGAGGTCTCTTTAATTTTCTCCTGGAATTCGCACCAGGCTGTCTTTAATTTGAGGCCTTTATTGGAATTCTGAAACCTTTCTGCCTCCCCGGTGCTCAGATCTATTCTGAGTGCTGTTACAGAATGTATACAATAACCAACAGAGGGATTCAGAGGGGGCTGAAGCACTGTTTATTTAACACTCTGGAGGGATTTTCGTGCTTATTCGGTCCTGGCTACCCGGCTTTCAATATCGCTTTGACAACCGTTATGCCCTTCTCATTAATTTTAAACAGTTAAAACACAGGAAAAAGAGAAAAAGTTTTCATTATTAAAGTGCTTTACTTTTTAATAACAGAGGATTCTGTCCGCCAGGGGAAAGGGCAAACCTCACTAATTTCACATTCATATTAAAAAACGCCGGGAAGGTGACACTCTGAGCTGCCAAGAGGCTTAACAAAAGAAAAGGGATGGGGGTAGGAGGAGCGGGAAGTGGGGGGAGAAAGTTTTATGTTTCGCGTCGATGGAAACTTGTTWGTCTCAACAACGAGTGTCCACTTCGGGCAGGCAGCACCACTTGTAGTTTATTAAATCTTTACGGGGCGCCTTGCCGGCTCAACTGATTAATAGGTGCCTGTTAAGTCAAGCTGAAACACAGCTGTGAGGCAGCCTGGGTTGTCCATCTCTTTTGGATGCTTTGGGAGATGTGTAGCAGAGACCAAGAATTTGGGAGACTCTTTATGTAGTCTTGAAATATCCAGCGTTGTTTTTGATGGAGACATAGATAGGCATTTGGGTCAGGCAGTGAGAGAGTAGGAGGACCAGTCCCTAAATGTGCGTTGTTGAAGAATGACCCAGAGGCTGGAAACTGGATCCCGAGCTCAAAAGAGAGCACTGTGCAGGGAACTTGGAATGTGCTTTGGGCTAGTGCCTAGGCAGGCATATCTATCTGGGAAGGAAAACTTGGGAGGACTCAGGGACGTTTATTGCCTTAGCACAGGCCTAGTCAGAGCAATGGAGATTTGTTGTCATCGAGCCTCGGTTGGGAGTTGACCCAGTAGCAAAGTACAGGCTTGGATCTGGCACTCCTAGACTTGGACGCCAGTTCTTCTCTGAGCAGCTTTTAGGATGTGGCCCATGTCTGGGAGAGGTTTGCACCCATGGATGCTTGGTTTTGTACTTTGTCAGCTTTCCATCAAAAATTTTCCTGTTTTCTTGTCTACATTTCCTCCCTCTGCCCAAGCACTTCAAGCCCACTTTTCTTCACCCATTAGCAGTTGACCCCATAATGTTTGGTTTCTGTTCCCTGAACTAAGTCATCTGGTGTGGTCTTGAGTAAACTTGAACACCAACAAAGTTGCCCTTCTTGTCTAAGTTTCTTCTGTCCTGTCTTTGGTGYAAAGGAACCAGAGGAACCACCTTATTGACAGTGAACTTCATGCAGGCAGCAAGAGTGAGACAAGYATTTTGGTCGGATGTGTTCACTGGAATTCATTGCAGTCTGTTCTTTGGAGCTTGAAGATGAAAGTAGATTTCCTACTCCGCTGATGCCAAGAACCGGCCAGATGTTCAGTGCAGCTGTTCAGCACAGTTCAGGGGAACTTACAACATTAGCCTAAAATTCACAGTAGAAGAGTGGGCTCCGTTGGGTCAGTGTAGATTCTGGGGGAATTTCTCCAAATAAACCCATTAGAAATAAGTGGTAGTATCTGGCCTGTTGAGTCTGGGGAAGGGTRGAAAAAATGAGGGGAAAAGTAGGGAAAATATGCGTAATAGATGTTAGAAAACACAAAATTAAAATGATTTGCGCTCCTCACCAAGCATTGCACACTGGATGCTTTGACTGTAACATCTTTATCTATACTTTTTTTTTCCTCTAGTAATATTGAGAGGATTACCTTTGTTGGCCCCTGGGTGGTTACGTTGTGATTTTACTGTTATTAAATCTATTGTAAACTGCTTCATTATTCCTGACTCAAATTCTCTCTTTCCTCTAATCCTCCCGCCGCCCTTGCAGAAAGCCTGTGGCACAGACCCTCAGCAAGTCCGGGAGCGGGCCACGGTCTTGCAGACAAGATTTGAAAATTACGTTCACTCCAGCGAGGGGACTGTCCGGTGGGCAAAGAAAGGTGAGTGCATTTCCGTTCAGCTAATTGCAAAAAGGCACATACACGCTGCCAAGGTTTTCATCCAGGGGATGGCTTCAGGGAAAAGGTCTGGAAGAAACATTTTGGGGCCATTGGGCTCTTCAGGGGATTGAGAAATGCCCAGAAGGCTTTGTGATGATATTAAATGTTAATTTCTTGCATTCCCATATTACGTGCAAATGAGATTTAATCTTGGCTTTCAGTAGGATTTGCATCCGAGGGCTCTGACCTAATCACATCAGCAAGTAGATGTGTGTGTTACGCTGGAAAGGTTGTAGGTGGCTGCTTAACCCCATCCTGGTGCAACACCACTAGATGCATTCAGTTTACACCAAGGATGAATTTGAAGCCTGTAAGACAGRATACCTTGGAAAAAACTTCTAATAGTTGAGACTGTCAGAGTGGAGGGTGTTGTGTGGGGTTGGAGAAGGACAAGAGAGAGCAACTACGCATTGCAAAAAGGCAAGAAGAGGCAAAACTGAGATGGATTTGATAAGAATTGTAGCTAGGTGCAAATCTTGAGTTTTGCTCTTCAGTCTTTGCCAAACAGGACACTCAGCAAATGTCACRGAGCAGTGCAAGAAGCTCTTCCCTTCTGCTTCTCAATTTGGAGAATCCAGAGTGTCCTGGATATGGAGAAAGGAAAAAAAAAAAAAAATCTTGCCATGGATAATGATAGGAGAAGAAACGCTAAGCAGTCTCCTGAGAGGAGCCGAGAAGATGGTGCAGTGTAGGCCCCTCTGTGTGCTGTTCTGYTACCCTGCCAGACTGGTCTGGGCTGCACCCAAAAACTGAATAGCTGCAGTGAAGGCAGTGTTGGAGATCTAGCCCCAAAGGTCCTTGACAACTAATTGGATTTTGGTCATTAAATATTGAGAGATTTTCACAAAATGTAAACTCTCCATTCAAGAGACTAAACCACTTTTACTCAGGGTAGGTGAAACCAGAGCTCTTTCTTCCCTACTCCTTTTTTTTGTTTGTTTGTTTGTGTTTTTGTTGTTGGTTGTTTTTTTCCTTTGAGTGTCTCCTTATGTTTCTCCCTGCCTGGTCATTTCCTTCTGCACCTCATTTGTCACTTTGAGACAAATCCTTCTGTCTTAGCTTTATGAATGCCCTGTCAATGGCAGTTCCACGGAGTTAGCAATCAGATTTGGATGAGAGGGGCTCTGTGAGATGGATTTGAACACTCTACATCATTTCTATTTATGAAAAAGTACACCTGCTCTGTGTGTAGGTATGCCTTACAAGTGTACTAAAGTGCATCAATCACATACAGAATCGTCCAAAAGAGATCTTCATTAACAATGTAATCAAGAGAAGTGTTTGGGTGTGTTCCCAAGAGATTAAAGATGCTGTTTTGTTATGTTGTTTTGTTTTGGGTTTGTGTTTTTTTTTTCTGAATCATGTACTAACTTGCTAGGTGACAACACAGCAGAAGGACCAGAGCTGGTAGTGTAACTGCCTACTTATCCCAAGTTTTCCTGTGTGCTTTTAGTGATGCAGACCCATACTGAAGGKAGAGGTATTTGCAATCCAACTGTTTTGTTCTTCGCTTTATCCCAGCTTGTTACATGTCACTCTGCTGATATTTTTCATCTGCTTCAAGGGTTGCAGTGCTGATTTTTTCCTCAGACTTTTGAAATACCTTGCCCTGCAAGGAGGGTGTTGGAGACTTGCTGCCTAAGCTGCTTACCTGTCCCGATTTTCAGGTGACTTGCACTACATGACTACTCTCTGACTTCCAGCTGCAGTTTTAAGCCCAGGATCTCAAAGCACATGATGAATGCAATCAAATCCTTGATTCTGCACATATGAACTTCTTGTTGCTCCCATTGGACAATTCCTACCCCACACCAGCCTTTAATATGAAGTGGCCGTGACAGAATAACTGTTGGCTTTAGTCACACTCTAAACCTTTCTGGTCTCCCCACGCACAGCGTATGTCACTGTGCGTGCACACACACAATACACACGCATACACACACACACTTGTTGCTGACCCAAGTGCTGATAACTTCTTCAGCCACAGCCAGGAAGCACAGAAAATCTGTGAGGAAGTGCTGAAACGTGATGGATCCCATTTCCCTTCCACAAGGACCACTCCACCACTTTCTCTTTTTCCTCCTCTGCCATCTACATATGCAAATTTTCCAGTGCTGACTGGCTTCCATGAGCCCCCTCTTCCTCCCCTCTGCGCCAGGCATCATGAATAATTAACATGGCAGCTGGCTTTTGCTTTCATGGCAGACAATCAATTGGAAACCGTGCCAGAGATGCATTTGTTTCTCCCTCTCTCTCTTTTTTTCTTCTTTTTCCCCATTTTCTGACCTAGTCAGTGTTAATAAGCAGTGTTTTGATTGCAGCCGCTTTTCGAAAGGCGAGTGGCTCCCTGCCCGCTCGCCCCTCCTGCCTCCCAGGCCCGTGTTTTCCACACTTAGATCGAAGAGCCCGGTGAAGGTGCTGCCCTTCAGACTTGATTGACTGTGAGGTAGGGTGGGAGGCAGAACGTGACTGTGCTCTGYTGCCTGAAGGACCAATCTCCTGGAGCCCATTTGGAGAAACGGAGACCTCCCTGATGGAGAGACGGGTACTCCGTTTTGGGACTGCGATGGCAGGTGGAGCTGGGGAGATTGCGTTTTAATCCTTGKCATCACTTAGTTGTGGAAAAGTTGGAGAAGCAAACATTGTGTTTCTCTTCCAATTTATCCTATTTTGTAGCCAGAAACTGAATATTTTGCCTCGCCCTTTCAGTCCTCGGCATGCGCATGTGGAGGGAGGCAGCACAGCTCTTCTAGGAGGCCACTGCTGCAGCATGGTGCTTCTGGCAGTGACTTTTCTGGTGTCTTCATCCTTCCCATTCCCAAGTGCCCAGTGAGCTGGCAAAGTGTCTCCTCCCATACCCAGGTATGGGGCTGAAGCTGCACCCTGGGGCTGGCACCAAGACCTGGCTGCCAATTGAGGGCACAGTCACAGGTTATGTCACCTGTCTTGCTTCCATATCTCATTGACCTCTTGACAAACCTAACTAGCATCCAGCATATGTAGCGCTCTGCTGTTTGCTGTTGTCTGTCAGGGTTGATGATAGACCCTTGTGAGACTGGGGTTCTCTAACTCTGATCCATGGAGCTGGTACCAGTAGCCTTTGTATGGGAGATGAGCTCAGCCTTCGTAACAGGATCCTTGTTATCCAGTCATTTCACCTGCTCTGAGATTGTGGCTCTGTTAACCTGGCCAGACCAGGTTCAGAGCAGGAGCAAGTTCATATCATTCCTTTTGAAGAGTTATGTCTTCTGTGGAAGGTCTGGATTTGACCAAAAACTTTATGAAGAAAAAAAAAATTCAGCAGAACTGGATTTTTAAGAGCATTTGAGCTGATTTACAGTTCCTTTGAGGGACAAGCTTCAGATGAGACAGCCAGGCTAGGTATATGGAAGTTAGCATTCTGTTTTGGGGAAAACACAGGTTTCCTCAGGTTCAGATACCTCGAAAAGAGTGGCATGGTGAAATTGGGAAAAAGGTGCAAAAAAACCTCAATCTTTTCTTCTTATCGATTGGGAAAAGGAGTTCGCTTTACTCAGTAAACAGAGCTTTGATAGATTCCCAGGGTCCTTCCAGGAGCTGATCTGCTAAAATGACATTTTTATTACTGTTCATAAACTCCAATCTCCTGCTGCTGCCAAGAGATTAAACTTAAGCTGTGGGCAAACTTGCTGGTCCGGTGGCTCAACAGGCAAGGGCAGGAGAGGTTAGAGTTTAGAGCTTGCTACTGTCAGGGGCTGAGAGGGAGATGTAGGTGATGGTTGGAGCAAGGGCTAGGGGGGCACAGGAGGGTTAGCGAGCAGCAGAGCGGCAGGGGATTGAAGGGAGGCATTTTCAGGGCTGAAGAGTTTCCTTACTAAAAGTCCCTCTATTCCTTGTAGYAGAGAAGGACAACTTGGGTGTAGTTAGTGCTCTGGGTACATGCAGTGGCAGTGTTCGTATTAGCGGATGATTGTCTTTAGAGCAATGAGCCCTGAGGGAAGAGCATTACAGGAATATAAAGACATGAAGGAAAATTTGCACRCTATTTTTTTTTTCTACTTTTGAGTAGGTGAGCTCTGTTCTCAGTGTGATGATGAGTCAGGAAATCCATCTAGCTCTCAGATATTTATAAGGGACTAGCTGGTAACTGGTGAAAAATGCATGGACTACTGGGACTGTAATATCAGAGGAATCTGCCTGTCCCACCTCCATCCTTCTCATTCTTTATTTTCATCCCTTGCATCTCTTTCCTCTCTGCCTATCTGCTACCATTAGATGTCAACAACAACTTTGTCTGAGATGTGCTGTAAACATCACCCTTTCTAGCAGAAGGGCCAGCCTTGCAAGAGGCAAACGTAGTGCAATTTAATGTATCTCTGTTTCAGCACCTAACCCTTCTTCACCACCTTTCTGCTCCTTGTGGGATTGTGCTAGTAGTGCACAACCTTCACAGATTTTTAACCTTTCTCACCAGCTGCTGACCAGAAGGTCTCCCAAAGGATAAGACCAATGTCCTTTCAGGTGGAACAGCTGAATCTTAAAGTATGTATGTGCACATAAATATATATAAAAGTGCAATGGCAAACAAAATTCATTCTTTTTTCGTTCTTTTTTTCCCAGCACTGCAGTCTTTCCTTTGTGCCTATACCACCTACCCCAGAAACCTCAAGCACATCTTCCACATCAAGTCTCTCCACCTGGGTCACATAGCCAAGAGCTTTGGCTTGAGGGACGCCCCCCAGAACCTGAGTGCTCTTCCCAACACTGGCTCCAAGAAGAAAATGAAAGCAAGACAGAAAAGGTAGGTGAATTCAATGTTCTGGAGCAGAGGAATGCTGTGTTACAAGCCAAAGGGTGCTTGTCTCCATGAGGTTCATGTGCATGCTAAAAGAGATCACAAGCAATTGTTCTTGAGGTGCTAAACCAGGCTGAACCAGTGCCTTGGGGTTCTATTGCTCCCTGAGCTGTAGTTTCTGTCTCCATTTTTTTTTTCAAAGGCTTTAGAGAGTCTAAAAATTGCATTTATTATTAAACCAACTGGGTTGAACATATGAGTGGGAGCACTGTTTTAAAAACAAACAGCTCACTTTGTAGTTTGACTTCTGATAAAGATACTGTTTCTTTGAAGGAGGTGCGGAGAGACACCTATATAGATTAGCCTGGGTTTTGCTGCAGCTTTTCCATTTTATAAGTACTTGAAAAAACAATAACTCTTAGGATTCTTATAAGCAGAAGCAGCCTAATTTTTATTTATTTATACTTCTCTCCAGAGCTATCTTGAGGGATAAGGAAGGATACAGGCAATGTTCCAGAGAAAAATGCAAGACTTTTGTCATATATTGGARTGGTTCTTTTTCTTGCACAGGTTTTGGTTCCTAGAGGTCCAGCAACAGTCTTGCTATCACGGCCAAAATATGTGCTGATTTATCTCCCAGAATAATCTCATCCTGCTTGGCCTTGACAAATACTGGCTGCTCTTCCTTCTTTTRTCTGTTCCAGTCCAATACACAGAAATGATCTTCCTGCCTGTCTCTTTTGACCACATGACACTCTTTTTCTCTCATAGTAAAGTATATACCTTGTTCTGTTTTAAAGACCTTGTATGGCCAACTTTTTCACTTTTTCTACACCATGCAGTGTCTTGTGGGGCTACTCCTGCAGTCCTACCTGCAATTTCTGGGCCATCAGATTGACCGTGGGACAAATTGTGCCTGTCTTTTTATAAAGGTCAAGTGCAGCTTGGTCTACTTATTCTATATGGCAACATTAGCTCTGACCAGGAGAAAAAGAGAGGACTGTAGTATGGTGGGKTTTTTTCTTTTTAATAAAAGATCAATTGTATTTATGTACGTACGAGCCCAAGTCAAAATACAGATCTCTTGGTCGGAATGAACCATCTACAARCTTGTGCCCTACGGCCATTAGATTTCAGTGGTTCTGGCAACAACATTTTGCAAAATCCTGTGTCATCACTCCCAGGGAAATTCAGCTGCAGACCTAGAGTTACAGGTCTRTTCCCTTCAGTGCATAGTCAAGGTCTAGTCCTGGGCTTGTTTCCTCTGTAAGGAACATGAGACACCCTGATGATTCGGAGGAGTTGTCTTGAGTACGCTTCTCTGCTTCCAGTGGAGCTGGCAGTGCTCAGTATGGTCAATTYTAGCTGCTTTGATTTGCTTCCACAAAATAGATGGTCCTTTCAAGGTTACATAGTCAGGACTCTGCTGTCTTCCCCAGCATTACAGCAGAATACAAACTCCTAGCTTGCCTGTAAAATCACTAATAGCATTCAGAAGAGGAAAAATGTTTTCTTTATTGGGTTCAGTTGTGACACCTTCTGTGTAATTGTTGCTGCATACTCCATTAGTAAATGTTATCCATGCAATTAAAACACTAATCCACATGATGGTTCTTGGGCTGGTGACATCTCTTGCAAATGTACAGATCTTGAGGAGGGAAAAAAAAATAGGGGAAGGGATTTTGAAATAAAAAAGTTGGAGACAGCATTGTCCTGCTTTGAGAAGCCACCAGGGACAGGCCACTGATCTGCCTCCTGCTTCAGCTGACCCTCRCCAGCAGATGGGCATCAGGATGGGAATGCCCCTGTGAGCCAGGGATTTAACGGAGCTTTATTTCAGGAAGAATAGCCTGATTAGCTGATAAAGAGCATGTAAGATGGTATGGGGTGGGCTTTGATGTGTTGCTGGCCCAGCAGGGTGTCAAGCTATGACTGACAGTAGCGTGTCACAGGATTACTTGKCCTGCACAATGCCTCTCTCTGTTCCTGTGATGTTGCTACTCTGTTAGAGCTRCTTTTCCCCTTGTCATGCACCTCTTTTAGATGGCATTCCTCCTCCCCAAGTCTTCATCCCATTATAGTACAGACAAGCTTAGGATACAGTAGTAGTTTACGCACAGGATGCGTGGGGGGATGTGGAGGTGTTTGGAACAAATGGYCTGAGAGTGATTTGAAAGCTCATTTGCACGTGGGGTGTATAATTGCAGCTCAGGGAAAGTGGGCAGACTATGCACAGGTTCGTCATGGCTCACGCTCCAGATTTCAAATCCGGGAGCATCTGGAAAGTTAAGACCCTGCAAAATAGCCAAAGTTGTGTCATGMAACAATTGTTCTTGCCTATGAAACTTGTTTCTAATTCAATTTCCCTGCGTGTGCTTGGAGAAGAAAAAAAAGGGAGAGGGGATGGAGAAAGAGGATATATTAGTATTTATAGGATAGTTTAAAAAAAAGTGAGTGTAGATTCCGATTTGGTGTCTGCCAGCATAAATTCAAGATAGTGCTATTAATTTACAGAGAATTGCTTTTGATTTCACTCTGACAAAGCAGGGACCAGAATTTAGCTTGCTATTTAGAAGATAAATAGTTTTCAATTGTAAAATGCAAGGCTTGAAATGATAGCAGCAGAGTCRCAGAGCAATCTTTTTAATTATATTTCTCACGTGATACCATGAGTGTTGGTTGTCGTATTACACATTGTGGCCAAACATTTGATACTTGTTTTTAATCAGCCTGCACACTAAAGCCTCATCTCTCAGCACCTGCCCTGAGAATAAAGAGCAGGTGGCCCAGGTAGAGAACAGGGTAAAGGGCATCATTAAGTGTTTCCTTAAGAGGACAAAGAAAAGTTTTTTGTTGCTTTTCACATCTCCTTTTGTGCTTACTGCCTCCTTCCAAAGCCTGCTTGGGGAAGGTGAGATGGGAAGCCATGGCAGCCAGGTGTGTGATGGTTCTCAGTGCTGAAATGGGGAAGTAACCTCTTGCTGCTGAATTCCTGTGTAAAACTGCTTCTTCTCATGTGTGTGTGTTTTGTTTGTTTGTTTTTAACTTCTTTGTGTAACCAAACTGTCCCCTTAGCTTTTGTGTTCCTAGCAGAACTTGAAGATGGCAAAATAATCACTCGTGATCTTTTTGCAAGGTGAAATGCTGTATTTATTTAAGAGATGAGCACATGAACAAGATACTGTATATCAAGTTGCAGTACATCAGCTTAGTAAGTGTCTGTGCTCATGCTTTTACTGAAGGATAGGGGCAAGGAAGCTGATCCCACTTCCATTGAGGGATTAACTGTCTTTCACTTSAGCAAAGCAGCAGGCCCAGGAAGTAGCTTGCCTGCTGGAGAAATGTGTCTTTTTGATTCTTTCACAATGCAGATGCCAAAGAGCTATTGCCATTCCACCTAGCATCCCAGTACTGCTCAGCGTTCAGCACTGTGGATCACAAGGACTTTATGGGACTCTGTGGGCGACTGAGGGTATCTTCTCCTCCATTGATCTCCCTGGAAAACCGGTGTATGTTCCCAAAGGATTTCACCRTAATGGGGAGTCACTGCTTCATTTGCCATGTTTTTGAGAGCATGTAATTATGAAGAAAGGGAGAAGTCTTTAAGCTCAACAGATTCTGTGGAACTCGTTGCTACAGGATGTCTCTAAAACCAGGAATGCTCATAAGGATTGAAAGGTGTAAGGAATACCTATAGTTATGAGTACAAGAGGTACAAGAAATGGCTGTAGTTAACATGAGATTTCCTGATGCTTTGGAGTTTAAGCTGAACTCTTAGCTTGTATGGGATACAGGTAACATGTTCCTGGATGCTTCTGTTTGAAAGAATCAATTTACATCATTCTTGCATTGCCTCTGTTCTGAACATAAACATTATTGTGCCCTTCARATTGTGTCTGTGCAAATTTACCTTCTGAATTCTTCAGTGTTAGTGGTCCAGTAAGCTCTTGCTGGGAGATTTACCATGTAWATCCAGCATATCCTCCTCTGCATGGCTAGGGCAGCACCCCTTTGAGTGAAAGCTTTTCACCTTCACCCTTCAGCACCTTTGAACTTCTTAGCACTGATAATCTTGAAAAGAGTAATGCTTCTAATGGCAGTGTTTGCGCACCAMGGCCGCAGCTGGGTCCCCTTGTGCAGCAGTTCTCTAATCATTAGAAACTGCTTGTCTGACACTTTTTTTGTGATATATACAGCTTTTCYAATATCACTTAATAGGTCAAAATGCAAGTTTGGAATTCTGCCCATCAGAAATTTTACTTGTTGGGGACATTTTGCTTTAGAAAGCTAAGATGGGCCTCAGGTAAGGGCGTGAACTTACGCTCTTGAGTGCAATGGGATCCAAAAATTGAAGGAAGGGAAATGCCTGCTGTGGAACGTTGCCTAAACTGTTTTTCAAGAAGGCAGTTCAAGGATACTTGAGTCTTGCTTACATCATTGTGATGTGCCCAAGTGTCCTGTTAGGAGATTAAAGCTTTATAATTTTAAAGGATTTTAAAGTGTGACTGCTATGAGCACACAGCARTGCCCCTTATTGGTGTCCTGTGCCAGCACAGAGCCTTTGCTCCATCTTTCAGGGAAGTAATAAGGCTTGCACATTGAGGTGAGAAACTTCAGTGCTCCTTGGTACCGGCCCAGAACAGGCAGCCCTTTCTAATTGAAATATGTCCTGTTCTTTTGGCCAGGAAAGAGCTTGACAGTAACAAGAATCCTGGGAGGTCACCAGCYTCCCAGTTGCACTTTCATCCTCTCTGCATAGGGTGCAGACCAGAGGATGGCAGTGAAACCAAACCTGTGTTCTTTCCGTATAGCTGAAATACAACTGTCTTGTGCTTGTAAGGTGGACTTCACTGCTTAGTATGTCCTGGTAAGAAGATTTCTGTGTTCTGACTGGACTGTAACAGCACTTGATGCTTGGTTTGATKGGGTTGTAATTTTCTCTTCCCAAGCTAGTATTTGTATCAGCTGATAACAGAGTATCTAGCCCATCTGTTGACTTGTCGAGAGCAGTGCAGGATTGCTGATAAATTTCTTGCCCCTACTCTCCACAAAAATGACAAAAAAACGAATCTGAACGGGGTTGCGTTGGCTGCAGATGGCTCATCCAGCACCATAAGTAGAAAAAGCAGGTGTTGCAGCAGCCTTGGCCCAGAGGTAACCCAGCTCTGTTGCTGGCACAGTTTCAAAGAGCTGTTGGAGGTGCTGTCAGGCAGATTGATAGTGCGATCTGTGTTGAAATGTTTTCTGATAAATGAAACGGCCTACTCCATTCTCCTCCAAAGACACACCATGAGTTCTAGGTCTGTGCATCAGGACTTTACCCTCTCTCTTCTTCAGCTGGAGCCATCTAGGAGTGCCTTTGGTTGCTGCAGACATTGCGAGTTGGTTAAAGGTTAACCGACAGTTGCTACACTGCATTGCACCAGGATTGCTCATAGCTGCAGACAAAGGAACAACTAGCAGTGCCAGTCTAGTTGAAGGAGAAGTACCTGAGATGAAGCTCACTGTTTAGATAAGACGATCATCAGAGACTTCATTCCTCTTCCATTTGTGCCTTGGAGCTGTTTGCAGGATCTCAGCTATGCTGAACACACTCAAATCTTATTTTAATATACATGTCCTGGATTTTTTTGGCAGTAGTATAGTTCCTCATGTTTGAGGCTTCCCTGATTCTGTCTTACTCCAGCGTTTTGTTAGTGATTATGGAATGCAAATGATGATGTTTTCAGCACTCACAAAGCCATCTGTTGCCCAAGATGCATGGAAGTCACAAATTGAGTGTGTTGAAGGTGTGCTGCATCAAGGACATCAGCAAAGAGGGACTTGATGGTGAGTTAGTATCATGTGGCAAGGCAGAAGACAGAGCTGAAAACAACAGAGCATTTCAGGCTAATCACTCGTGATGCATTTGACTATATTTTTTTAATAAAGTGCATGAAGATTTGCCCAGAATTTGTAAGGATGCTCTGAGCAGAGCAAAGAGGTGAGAGCAGAGGGACCAGAAGAGGAGACCAGCTCATAGCATTAGATTTCCTTGGAGGTGGAGGCCTGGGCAATGCCAACACCCCTGCCAATCGCTGCGGCTCCTGCATGGGATGCGGGAGCTCTGCAAGTGGCTCCGTAGGTGGAGGTGGAAGGAAACTGAAGCTGGTGAAACCAGCAGAGGAAAAATAAAGAATCGTATTCTCTTTCCTTCCCTGGTTATATTCTCCGTCTCGTTTCTCCCAGATGCTCCTCACCTACCTCTTCATCATTCAGTGATGTGTTTAGCAAGATTCATGAGTTTCTCCTTGCACTTAAAGAGTGAATAAATTATTCCAGAATGGCAGTTTTCTGGAGAAGGGCAAAGCTTTTTTGTCTTCAGAAATCTGCCTCTGGCCTGGTCTTTCCTGGCCTTTCAGCATTAAACAAAGTCATATGGGGACTGCTCCTCTGTTTCCTTGTTGCCTCTCTGTGGAGGCTTTTGGTACAAGCTTTTGTGAGGTTGAAATTTAATTACAGGTGTGCACAGGCAGCTGTAAACTTGAGTCTTTTATTCCTTGCTCTGTTGTCCATGAGGAGAGGAGGTTTCTCAGACCATACCAAGAATTACTAGTTTTTCTGTCTTCCCTCCCTCTCTGTACAGTGCATCTTTGCCTTCTTTTGGTAACGAGGTGATTACATGGACCCTGGGGTGACTCATTTGTTTAGCCGATGCTTGGGATACCTGGCAATGCTGATAACCTTGGTTTCCCAGGTCTGTGCTGTTACCTTTCGAGGACTCATGGGGCTGAGCACGTACCTCAAAAGTAGTGCTTGGGTCTRGGGTTAGGCAGAGGCCTTGCAGGCGCAGGCACGATGTGTCCCCGGGTGAAAACAAGGCAAGGCTGACTCTTCTCTGCCAGTTCCTCTCATCAGTTCCCGAGTGCCTTTTGTGGGAGTCCCATAGCTAGTGTAAGAGTGGCGTAGAAGAGGAAGAGCCCAGTGGTGGGCTGTTTTCTCAATCATTCTCTTCTCGTTTAAACCCTGTAGAAATCTTGGCACTGCTGCCTATCAGGATGGGTCAGTCATCAGCGAAGTTTTTTTCCTGCAAGTTCCTTTTCATGGCATTTTCATAGCKCTCCACCTAAAAACTGATGGTTGTTTTAGGAAGGAGGAATTTCAAGGGCTATGGATTTCTMTGGCCGTTATCATCATGATGTGTCCTCATTAGGACTTGCTGTTCTGTGGTACYTAGACAGGAGATCACAGAAGGAAAGGTTGACAGTCCGTGTGTTTACCCAGTGAAGGGAACGTGGGTTCTGTCAGCGTTACAGATGCATTTGTATTTACAGGCCTTTTTGTGAAGCTCTTTGCCACAATATCTTGCCACTTGTTATTAGCATTGCGCTTGTTTTTAGCAKCACACATGTTTTAGCAACATGGAGAATACCATCATCCTGGGTTATGAGGCAGGAGAGCAGACATGAAGGACCAAGAGCTTAACCACCTTCCCGAGGARCGCTCAGAGTGTGAAGGTCTTGATCCAGCTCCTTTCCCAGTCATTGCCTGCTCTAGCAGAGCCCTGGAGACTTTCCGCAGCGGAGCAGAGAGGGAATTTTAAGGTCAACATGGTAAGACTCCGAACCTGACCAGGGATCCTGACCTGGTGCACTTGCCCAGCGTGCCCTCATTGGAGATTATCCCTGTTGCTTGTGGCTCCTGTGTGCTGTGGGTGACAGCTGCAGCAATAATCATCTATTTTTCCTTTCGGCAATTAGCACGGGTGCCCCAGCACAGCTCCATTGATTTCCACAGCTCTGGTCTGGGGAGAGACCTCCCCTTCTCCTGCCTCCCTGCTTTTCTGTGTGCAGCTGATCACCRTAGCAGGGGGTATTGATTTACTAATTGGGCAATGATTTCTCCTGATTGATAATAAAGTGTTGGACAACCTTCCCGCTGAGCTGAAACTCAGCCCGGCAGCTACCGGTGGATTACTTGTCCTCGGCAGCAAATAGTTCCCTGTTGTTAGGTAAACTGATCTGTTGCCTGGTAACCCTTGAATTACGGTAGTAAAGGCCTGGAGACKACAGAAGTGTCAAAGAGAAACTTCATGAGGTGATGGAGGAGACTGAGAAAGAGGCTCCAGCGAGGCCAGGTGAGGGTCCCCCTTGACCAGGCGCTGTGCGAGCACCTGTGGCTTGTGCCATTTGGGAAGGCAGTTTGGGATGTRCAGACATGAGTACATGGAGAGACCCCGTTGTGCTTGGTGCTATAAGGAACAACAGGTTCTGCAGTGGAGCTGCAGTCTAAGTAGGTAAGAAAGGGTGATAACGGCAGGAAYGGGGACAGGATTTGCCCAAGGTCACAGAGCAGACGGTGGCAGAACCTGTGGTGGGGAAAAAAAAAGTGCTGAGTGGATTTATATATTTATAGCCAGCAGTTCGGGGCTGCAGGGAGATCCATGTTRGAGCATGATGCTGGGCAGAATGCAGCTACCTTTGCAAAAGGCAGTCTCTGGAGAGGACGGCTGCAAGGTGCTTGTGATACCTGCAGGACACTGCAAGAGAGCCCAGTAGTTTTACACTCTTGAAAGATTTCCTTTCTCTTTTTTTTTTTTTTTTTTTTTTTTCTTTCTTCTCTGGCTTGTTTGTTTGCTTTTTTGTTTTCAAGCCCTGGATATCTGCTCTGTTTATAAAATGTTTCCATTGTTCAATGTCTTAAGGCTGTTAAGGTTTGGGGTTTTTTATTATAATTTTCAAAGTGCTGTGTCACCTGATTCATCAGCCTTCAGCGCAAAGCCTTCCCTCCTTCTCCCCGCCACCCCTGCAAGAGCATTTGTACAGAACAAAGGCTTGCTTTTAAAAACGGCATGATATTTTGCCACCTTTGTGAAAACCTGTCACAACAATATCTAATTTTGCATGAGACAGAATTTCAAATCAAGCCTCGAGAAAAGGAAGCTGCTCTTCYGCTAATGCGCAAATGTCACTTTCCGCAGCTGTAAAACCGGTAACCCACCTAGGAGCGTTTCGGAGACAAGGAAATCTAATTCCTGTTCCCTTCCCTCTGCGCAGGTCTGACCTTCCCAAAGGCAAACATGGCAAGACCCATGGYAAACGTCGCCTCGCTGAGATCCTGCGCTCAGAATATTCCAGTGGGATGGACACTGGGGTATCCAAGGTCAAGAAGAAGAAGAGAAAACAGAGAAAACCTGGCAACCAGGAGCATCCAACATAAGCCGGGACCTTCCAGTCATTTGCTGTGAAACCTGCTGGAGTTGCCTCAGCTGGGGGCCGGGGTGACCTGCCAAATATCTGAGGACTGCTTCAATTTATCAGGGAAATATGGGAGGGATCTTCGGGGAGCTCGGCCTCCTCCCCCTTGCTCCATAGGTCCAAATGGAATTGAATCCACACATGTCCTATCGCACTGCTGCATTTAAATGCAGCTTCCTGAAGCTGTATCATGTTTCTAAGACTTCTTTGCAAGGAAAATAAAAGAGATTGAGTATGGTTTTTGGAGAAACATCTATTTGATATTAAAATGAGACAAATCTATTAGGAATGTTATGAAATCTTTTCTTATTTAAAAGAAAAAAAATCATTCCTATTCAAAAGACCTGTAGAAATGCTCTGAGCTGTGTTTGGTTGCCTAAYTTAAAGTAGGGGGAAAAAAAGGAGTGTTGAAGTGTTTCCAGGTGCAGATTAAGAGGAGAGGAAGCTGCTCTTCCGCCTGACATCAGCTAGTGGGACGGGTCTGCTCCTATCTCAGGTAATGTGACCACGTTGCTGTCACCTTCTCTGCTGTCYTTTGTACATTGGTGCAAGGTCTGTCCTGGGTATTGACCATTAATCAGATGTTGCCGGGTCCTATAAGGCATCCCCTTGATTTCATAGGACCGATAGGACTGTAGAGAAGACAGAGTAATGATTCAGKGTCCCTTAGGGACGGAACTCCTGGGCACAAAACTTAATGTCAGAATGCTTATAAATTTAGGAATAAGCCTCGTCACTGTCGGAAGGAGCCAGACGTAGAATCCAGCAGTCTTCAAACTTTTCTTTTGCCTGCAGCGTGTTGTCATCCCTAATTACGTAACGTGGACTACGAGTGAATAGTCTTACCAGCAGTAACCCTGGCTTTGTAACATCAAGAGCCCTTGTGATAGGGCTGAAGCCTGTGCTCTGCTTCTGGAGAATGGCCCAAGCTCACGAGCCAGAGCTCTAGTGCAGTCGTGACAAAGCTCCCCTTGGGTTGATAACTTGGAGAACGCGTGCGGGAGAGAGGGGAGACACCAACAAACCCCCACAGGTCAGTGTCCACCTCCCCTGCTGCTTCCTCCAGCACACACCCGCGTTTGAGAACAGTGCAGAGCAGCCCAAACACAGCTTTGTGTTGCCTGCAGGTGTCTYCTTTAAGGAAGAGAAGCCCATGGACACCGCGAGTCCAGCACAGAACTCAGTATGGGACCACAAGATGGTCAAATGCAGGGGCCACGTCAGGCAGCCGAATAAACGGGGCCAAGAGCACCGAAAGAGGAGCGTAACCAGGTAAAAGTGGTACTATGGGTGAGGACAGGGTGACAGCACCTGGTGTTGGGCTGTAGTGAGTCAGTCCAGGGCACGAGAGGAGCAAGCAGCCCCAAAATACTTCAATTTCTCAGCTAAATGTAACTCCTGAGCACCAAAATGACTTTTGTTCCTCCCAGGCAATTAAGAGAGTGTTGTGGGTTTCAATGCAGTTGGATTTTGAACGTTTGGGTAGGAAAGCTGGTTAAAATGCTTCAATATGAAGTTAACCTTATTTTTGCAGAGACAGAGTTGTTTGTTTTATTTTAATCTAATAAATGCAATGAAGCCCACATGATTGTATTATGATTACTGTTTGGAAGGGTAATCAGGTCTAAGGCAAATGTCAACTTAAACAGAGAAGAAACCCCTGAGGATGAAAATGACTCAGAGARTGATGCAGAGAGTTGAAGTTGGGAAGAACTGATCTTGTGCATAAGGAGGAAAAATATGACCTTCTCCCTGCTAACTGTCACCTATGAATTAATAGGGACTACTGGCAAATTCGTAATAATAGGAATAAAGACCAGCAGCACATCAGTGAGACTTTAGGAAATTTAACTGCTGTCTGTGTTAACTGGGCACATAATGGTACAGGTGGTTATGATGAATAACAAATGATTAATCCTAAAAAGAGGATACTAGAATGCCTTTTTATTTCAGCTGCACCGTCTTTTAGCAGGTAGGTCTGGGTTGCTGAAGTTGTTATGAAAGTGAAGAAAGAAAAGTATTAGAAGAAATGTATGCACACCTGAAGCTAAGCCTAATTTGCTCGTAATGAACTTGAAGCCCTTTCTGCAAATGTGTTTGAATTGCAGCTAGGAGAGCAGGACACAAATTCTGCCTTCACTTGCACYTCTCCTGCTCCAGGTTTGCTCTATTCCGAGCTGGTTTCATCCTTGTGCCTCTGCCTAACTCGGGATGAACTTGGCAGCCGTGGAGGTGGTTTGAACTCCACTCGGACCTCCCCCTCAATTAACCACAGGTCAATTAACCACGGAGAGCAGGTGGGTGCTCCTGGCGGGTGGCTGAGCTGTGGACCCATCAGCTGTGYGAGCAGGATGGGTGCGGGGGGAGCTGGGCTCGTGGTCCTTCCCAGCACCCGGATGCGGAGGAGCTGCTGCAGGTTGTGGTGGTGCTGGCACCATCCCAGCACGGAGCACATGGAGGTACGTGGTGCCTGTCGCGTGGGTCGGGAAGGACTCAGGGATGGTTCTTGCAGAGCTGGGGTCGGTTGGGTGACACCTCAGCCTTGTTTGCCTGCACACAGTGTTTTTCTGTGGGTTGCTCTTGTGTCTTCATGGTGGTTATCGTCATGGGCCTTGTGGCCCTGCAGCTTGGAAGCTTCCAAGTTTGGCTTGGCAATAGCGGGACTAGGGAGCTCTCATCTAACACTCCCCATGTGCCAGACCCAGCGCACCTTTGAGGTCTCCCTCCCTACAGCTCCTCCAAGCCCTGCCCCGGGGGTCCTGTCTCTCCCGGGGTGGCTYGGGGGCCTTTCTCCTGCTCCTACCTGGCTCCGTGTCCATTCYGGCGTTGCCTGCCAAGGGCTCCTCGCACACATCTCAACATTCCCCAGGGATCTCTGCCCGCTCSTAACGAGACTTCCCTGGCACCGCGGAGAGCCAGCAGCCGTGCAGAGCCGTTGTGCTGGTGTCTTGGGCCTGGACGTGGTGGTGGGTTAGAGAAGGGGAGCTCAGGGCCCCGTGTGTCCTCCGGGCTGTGGTCCTGCTCRGAGCCACACGCAGGGGCAGAGGATGGTCCTCGGGGGCCACGCGCTGGGCTCCCCATCTCACTCTGAAACATTCCCGCTGTTCCGAGTGGCTGTAGCTGGAGGACGTGGTGGGTCCTGTGGCCTCCCCAGATGAACACCGGATTTCAGTCGGTCCTTGCAGACAGGCTAGGGCTGAGGTTGGTCCTTCTGCAGTCTCTGGGGCAGATGAGGTCCGTAGAAGCCGCTGTTCACGTGGCAGGTTCTCCGACGAGGGTCTCCAGCGTGCGGACCCTTCCCTGAAGTGATTCATTGTGGAGCTCACGATGCTGGGAGAGCTCCCTGGAGGAGCCACTTCCAGCCCCGGCCTCCCCTTTCCCCAAGAGCCGGCAGAGCTGTTCCCCTTTTCCTGAGCCACAGGTTCCTTGGGAATCTGCCCCCTTGGCCCAGGCTCGGACCTTGTTGCTGCTTCCCGTGCTGGTTCCGAGCCGCTTTCACCAGGGGAGTTTACAGCGTCTTCCACATGTGAAGTGGCAAATTTAAATATTGCAATTACAGCCGTGTAGCGGCGCCTTGTACTTCATTAATGTAAGAGAAGGAATCTGCTAAGGCTACAAGGACAATTAAATATTAGAGAATGTCTTTGATTCACATTCCTGCTGTGTAAATGGAAGGAAGGTTGCTCGATGTGCCTTGCCTTCACGCTCACAAAATGAAAAGCACACCCACTGCAAGTTGTCCTTTGATAGATTTTTAATATGATTTTAAAGAGTTTTGTTTGGCCTCATTCTTATTCAATGAGATTAATTTAAAGCACTTATCCCCTGGGTTTAAGTCAATCCATGTAGGATTTGGGACGGGGTTTGTTGCCCGGGGAGGGGGTTTGTTTGCAGGCCTCGCTGAAAGACTCCTTTCCCACTTCATTAACCCAGAGTGGGGAGCGACACCCCCCCCCCGCCCCTTCCTCCACCTCCTCCTCGCCGCCGCCGCCCGGGCCAGCGGATTTACCAAACTCCCCCATTCACATGCAAAGGCCCGGCCCGCTGCACAAAGGCCGGCGCTGCCCCCCACCCCGAGCGTGGCTCCGCATTTCGCAGAGACCCCCGAGGACCCTCCCCACGGGCCCGAGCGGCCGCCGGGCCGGGCCTGGCGCGGAGCCCCCCCGGCGCGCGGGGGGTTCGCGGGGCCGGCGCTGGGTGCCGGGGCGGGGGCTCCGCGGCCGCCGCGGGGGCGGAGGGCAGGGGGCTCGGCCCGCAGCCCATCTGTCGCCTCCCCGAGACGGCGGCCGCTCCCAGGCTGGCCCGGGCAGCAGCTGCCGGGCCCGCTGGCCGCCCGAGCGACGCGTCGGAAGGGGGGACGCAATCCATTTTGCGAGGCGATCATTTAAAGCACTTAGGCAATTATACACTTAAGAGGAGCGTTAATAATTCAGCAGCGGCGCGGGCCGGGCTGCGCCTGGCC